>CM033446.1:85652043-86142043 GCA_019425775.1 Rafetus swinhoei | reverse complement strand
CTTCACAAATAGACTGAGTACTGTCATTTATTTGACCTTGTACTTGTGTGCTGTAGCTATAATTTTATTTGCCATTCCCTAGAACAAATGCACAGGGATCCAAACTACAAAGATCCATGACAGAATGAGTAAAGCTGTTCATATCTAATATACCTGTTGTCTGCACCTAGTTTGTTTTTAAAAGGACAAAATCTAAACAATAATTTATTCTTTTTTTCCTCCTCACCTCTATTATTTCTTGCGATATGTGCAGCTGCACCACTCCCTTTTAAAGAGCTTTCTTTAAACAGGCCAATTTGCAACCCTGTCTGGGTCCTGGGAAGCTTGAAGCTAAGGTAGGAAATATCTTATTATTTTAAGGTCTGGACTTTACAGAAAGAAAAGAGAAGGGAGGTAATCCATAATACACAAGCAAAATATTACCGTCAGTAGGAGATAACTGAATGCTTGTTTCAGGAAAATGAGAAGAGGCTTAGCCAGCTTGTTGGCCTATCATGGTTTTTAACAATACCAAAAACTTAAAACTCTGTTAGTTTCCTATTTTTCGTTCTAGATGTATTTTTTCTTTTAAGCAGGAATTATTCATTTCAAAGATAAAACATACTGTGGACCAATTCTTAAATGTAGCCACCTAAATTACCCACACAAATCCCAGATTTAAACATTCACATTGTCATTTAGAGGCCTTAAATAGTTATTTGAGTGTCTGAGTGCCCATTTGAGTGTCCAGATGTGGGATCTGGTGACTAAATTAGGCATGTACATTTGGAATCTGTTCTCATGCTATTAATAATTCAAGAAAATCAGGAGTTGTTTATTTTCAAAGAACAGTAGTTTCCTGGCATTTCAAATTGTCTGCTGGATTTGCAATGTGGTTAGACAGACAAACAGAGCTGGCCCGTGCTGGGGATTTTTGCAACCCGGATGCAGATGTGCTGCACTAATATGAAAAGTGGCTGGTACCCATTACTAAGCCACTTTTTAGGTGCTTTTGGTGCTTTTTTATTTCTGCTTCTGAGCACAATCATCTATTCCAGGAATAAAATCCTGCATCCCTGAAGTTAATGGGAGTTTACTATTGACTTCAATGGGGCCAGAATTTTTCCTTAAGTGCTTTGCTTGTGTTAATAATTCCATACAACTCCACCCTCTCCCCCCAATCTACAAACCCCCTTGTAAACATGTGCTGAAAGCTTCTAAATAATCATGAGTCTAAAGGTGTATACTGCAGTTTCTGGGCTACTTTATACAATGTGGAGCACAGGGTTAAATATTAATGGAACCATGCATAGGGTTGCCAGGTGTCCGGTATTCTACCGGACAGTCCAGTTTTTGCGCCCTCTGTCCGGTAAAAAAAAATTCAGAAAATACCGGACATGTGCAATGTCCAGTATTTTCTGCTTTTCTGGCCGGGCGTCAGACGGAAGCCTGGCGGGGGTGGGAGGAATGGCTGGGAGGCGGGGCCGCGATCGGCACTGGGAGCCTGTGGTAGCGTGCAAAAGCCTGGTGGAGGCAGGGAGAGTCCCAGCCACTCCCCCCACCTCCGCCAGGTTTCTGCACGCAACCAGAGGGAGTCCCAGGCTGGGAGGCGGGGCTGCGACTGGTGCTGGGAGCCTCTGGTTGCGTGCAGAAGCCGGGCGGGAGCAGGGGGAGTGGCTGGGAGGCGGGGCGCAATTGGCACTGGGAGCCAACTGATTGCATCTGAGGAGGAGTGATGCCTTGGGGAGGAGGAGAAGCCCTGTCCCTGCTCCTGAGCGCTGTTCAAGCGCATTGTGGTGCCGTAGTCCAGGAGAGAAGCCCGCAGGTGCTTTGTAGTTGTGTTTAGGCACCTTCCATGGGCTCTCAGCCAAAACTGACTGGGGTGGATTTTCTGCTTCTTTCCACTGGGACACCCAAAGACCTGGCTATGGGGGAGTCACCTTCCTACCCATGATCGCCCCCCCTCCCTTTGTTCGCAGCTTGGTGGCTCTTGGTAGTAGCCACACAGGATGTGTGTTCGGTGTAGGTGGGTTTTTTTTTGCTCAACAAATTTTTAGCCCATGTGTTCGGTATTTTTTTGAGAGACCATCTGGCAACCCTACCATGCAAAGTTACACAAGCTGAGCATATGGCCTATAAAATTTAGCCTGTTTCTTTGAACTTTTAAAACCTTAGTTTCCTACTACAGCATCTCTTTCTGTCTAGCACAAATGTGCATCAAATGTTCTCTGAAACTGCCATTGCTCTCAATTCCATTCTAGAGTGAGCTGCTTTGGAAGAAGCAAACCAAGTAACATTAAATCCGTGGTCGACACTACCCTGAAGATAAAGGGCTAGACCAGGCATGGGGATCCTTTTTTTGGCTCGGGGTCCACTAACCCACAGAAAAATCAGTCGGGAGCCACATGCTAATGAGAAGGAAAAAACAAAAACAAATATAAAACCTCACGGACATGATCCCTGCCTGATAAACAGAAAAAAAAAAAGACACACTCACCTTACTCATGCAACTCAAGGTGCCAGGGCCCCCCCCTCGCACTCTAAACACATGGGAGGAAGTGGCTAGGCTCAAAGATTCTCCCCTGGGCTAGTAAATTTTGTGGACCCTAGGCTCTGGGTGGGGGCCAAAATGAGAGGTTTAGTGTGTGGGAGAAGCATGATGGAGAGTGAGCTAGGGGTGGAGTTGAAAGGTCTGGGTGGGAGGTAGGGTGCAGAAGCGGCCTGGGCATGCAGGATGGAGGGAGGGTGCAGGAATGGGCTAAAGGTGGGGCTGAGGGATTTGGGCAGGAGGCAGGGTGCAGGAACAGGCTGGGTTCTGCATGAGTGGGCTGGGGGTGGGTGTCTGGATGGGAGGTAGAGTGCAGAGGGGGGCTGGGTTTGTGGGATCTGGATGGGAGGTAGGGTGCAGGAGCGAGCTGGGGATGGGGTGTCTGGACTGTAGGCGGCAGAGGTGCTACCTGGCACAGCTCTGGGTGGAGGGCTGGGTTTCCTGGCCAATGGGAGTGATGGGGTTGGAGTTTGCTAGCAGTGCAGGGACAAAGCTTCCCTATGCTGCCATTTCCCCACCCAGGGGAAGAGGGGTAATGGCAGCGTGTAGAGTCACTTCCTCCCCCTGACAGGCTGGATGCTGACCATGGCTTCCCTTGATCCAGCCTGTGAGGTCCAAGGCTCCCCCATCGCAGCAGGGAACCAGCTCGGTGTATCTCCACATGACTAGAGTGACAGTGCCAACTCGCTCTGCGGCAGGGGAAAGTGGGGGGAGTTCCGAGCCTTGTGGGCCAGATCAAAGGAAGCCACTGACCGGATCTGGCCTGTGGGCTGTAGGTTCCCCACCCCAGGCTAGACTCACCAAGAAACATAGGGGTCTAGAAAATCAGTGTAATTCACAAAGCCTGAGTGCAGTACCTAGATTTTCAATACAATGAAGAGGAAGAGAGAAGCACCTTAGAAAGGGATTCTCAAAAGCCAGCATGCAAGGAGCTTCTTGCATGAGCTAGCCAAGGGGAGGTGCAAAGCCAAGGAACGTATGTTAAGCCTGGCACATCTCTGAGAGATGAGTTCCTTAGTTTGGGCTACAGGGAAACACATTCATCTGCTTGGGATTCTTAGCAGTAAACCATATCCTGGTGTGAGGTGCTTTTAGCAAGAAGGCAGAGGGTGGTGGAAGGACACGCTCCTTCATTACTGTTAACCCAGTAGATATTGGGAGATATTACCTCTGAGGTGAGTTCCCTAGCCACTGCACTAAAGGCTCTCAGGGAGTACCTCCTTCTTCTCCTAGTTATTCTGTGTGAACTCCTGTGTAAGAGCCCACTCCACTAGATGAGGTCTGAGCATGCTAACAGGATGGAGCCCTACAGGCTGAGGAACACCAATTTGTGCATCATTCGGGGGTTTAGGCACAAACATGGGGCTGGGTGCCTAACATGGGGCTGCAGTGAATGTGCTCTGAAGCAGTAAAACAGATGCCTACGGAACATTTACTGCAAACATTTTTAGGTACCAGGTAATGCTAGACACCCATACAAATTGGGGGCAGGTGACCAGGGTTTTTTGTGAATCCCAGTGGGGTCAGATTCCAGGATTTAGGCACGTACATTCTTGTATAAACCCAGCACAAACTTTAAAATCCGACACTATATTTTTCGTGTCTATATGCAATGTACATTCGTTACAATGTTGAAAGAGTAGCTGTTACATTTTTTTATTTATTATTGAAGTAGGCCCAGACTTCGTAACAAGTAACCTCATTATCATCAACCCCAGACCAGCTCTCGAGATATTAGCATTATCAGATTTCATTACTATTAATCTTACTTTTCACATCAGCATCCTTTTTATTAACATAAGAACATAAGAACGGCCATACTGGGTCAGACCAAAGGTCCATCCAGCCCAGTACTCTGCTGACAGTGGCCAATGCCAGGTGCCCCAGAGGGAGTGAATTGAACAGGTAATGATCAAGCGATCTCTCTCCTGCCATTCATCTCCACCCTGTGACAAACAGAGGCTAGGGACACCACTCCTTACCCATAATAGCCATTTATGGACTTAACCTCCATGAATTTATCTAGTTCTCTTTTAAACCCTGTTATAGTCCTAGCCTTCACAGCCTCCTCAGGCAAGGAGTTCCACAGATTGACTATGCGCTGTGTAAAGAAGAACTTCCTTTTATTTGTTTTAAACCTGCTGCCTATTAATTTCATTTGGTGGCCCCTAGTTCTTATATTATGGGAACAAGTAAATAACTATTCCTTATTCACTTTCTCCACACCACTCATGATTTTATATGCTTCTATCATATCCCCCCTTAGTCTCCTCTTTTCCAAGCTGAAAAGACCCAGTCTCTTTAATCTCTCCTCATATGGGACGCGTTCCAAACCCCTAATCATTTTAGTTGCCTTCTCTGAACCTTTTCTAATGCCAGTATATCTTTTTTGAGATGAGGAGACCACATCTGTACGCAGTATTCCAGATGTGGGCGTACCATGGATTTATAGAAGGGCAAGAAGATATTCTCCGTCTTATTTTCTATCCCTTTTTTAATGATTCCTAACATCCTGTTTGCTTTTTTGACTGCTGCTGCACACTGCGTGGACGTCTTCAGAGAACTATCCACGATGACTCCAAGATCTCTTTCCTGATTAGTTGTAGCTAAATTAGCCCCCATCATATTGTATGTATACTTGGGGTTATTTTTTCCATGTGCATTGCTTTACATTTAACCACATTAAATTTCATTTGCCATTTTGTTGCCCAGTCACTTAGTTTGGTGAGATCTTTTTTAAGCTTTTCACAGTCTGCTTTGGTCTTAACTACCTTGAGCAGTTTAGTATCGTCTGCAAACTTTGCCACCTCACTGTTTACCCCTTTCTCCAGATCATTTATGAATATGTTGAATAGGATTGGTCCTAGGACTGACCCTTGGGGAACACCATTAGTTATACCTCTCCATTCTGAAAATTTACCATTTATTCCTACCCTTTGTTTTCTGTCTTTTAACCAGTTCTCAATCCATGAAAGGATCTTCCCTCTTATCCCATGACAACCTAATTTACGTAAGAGCCTTTGGTGAGGGACCTTATCAAAGGCTTTCTGGAAATCTAAGTATACAATATCTACTGGATCCCCCTTGTCCACATGTTTGTTGACCCCTTCAAAGAACTCTAATAGATTAATAAGACATGATTTCCCTTTACAGAAACATGTTGACTTTTGCCCAACAAATTATGTTCGTCTATGTGTCTGATATTGCACCAATGACTCTCAAAAGACAAAAGCTGGGCTCCTGGAAAAAACTCTACATTCATCCTTTGAAATTGGGTCAAAATATTGTTTTCTTTTAACTGGATGTGACATTTTTTTCTGTCTATTTCTACAAACAAAAAAATTAGCTACTTAATCTTCAATCATATTAAATAAAAAGGACAAAAAGAAACAAAACAAAGTACTGCAAGCAAAGCAGCACTAGACATTAAAATAAAACTTGTAGACCAGCACTTCAGGAAGAGGAATCAACTGCAGAACCTCAGAATGTACATTATGGAACACTTTAGAACTCTCAAAAGTGTCTGGAAGGGTGCATTCTACACAAATCTAGCTTAAGCTAGCCTTAAGGAGGAATCAAGCAATATTTACCTTATAGCACTTTATATAAGGGTAGGCAAGCTCTCAAATAGGCTTCCAGGGGAGGTTGAATGATCCAATCATTGGAGGTTTTTAAGAACAGCTTGCTCTATCAGGGATGGTCTGCATTAAATTTGTCCTGCCTCAGCAAGGTAATAAACTTGGGCTATGTCTACATTGAGAAGCTTTGACGATAATTGTGATGTTGACATGCAAAAGTCGCCAAAAGTGAAAATCGGTCAAATCAGTTTTTCTGCCTCCCATTGTCAACATTTCATAGCCACATTGCTAGCTCCCCTGTTGACAGATAGAGCAAAACAATGTGAGTAAGTATCCCACATTGCAGTGTTGTGGAAAGACAGAGCTGATCCCTGTGCTTCCTTGGATTCCCTAGTAGCTCTGAGTTCTCCATATTGAGGAATATCAAAGCAGCACAGCAGTCTTTCCAGCCCTCCCAGCTGCAGAAGCATTCCAATTATTTGTTTTTGTTTTTTCCCTAAAGGAAACAGCTCACTCAGCTGTCAGATACTTCCCGGAGCTTTGAAGAGGAGTGGTGCATGCCTGCAGGGCAGCAGAGATCACAAAACACTGAGCACAGCCATCAGGACAGGCATTGTGGGATAGTGGTGGAAGCAAGTTCTCTCAACAAAACAAATAGCAGAGTCAACACTGGCTCTTTGATGGCAAGAAAGGGAGGGGAAAAGATAAAAGTCTCTCACAAGGGTGGAAGTTTTTTGTCATCAAAACTGAGTGTTTTTCTCAACAAAAGTTGCATTGCAGTGTAAACGCTCTCACTGTTTTATTGCCAAAAGGCAGGTTTTGGCGACAAAACATGCAAAGGTAGACAAGGCCTTGATGACTTTTCAAGATTCTTTTCCAGGCCTGCATTTCTGTAGTTCTATAATGTAAAAAAATTGGAGGCAAGTTACCTTATGTGTTTTCCCATTAATGCTTGTTCTTGCCAGCTTCATCACATCTCACAATTCAATGACATAACATACCACAGTGGCTTCCTCACTTTTGGATTATTTTAAAATCACTGTAGTGACATATTAGCATTTCCTTTTGTATATTGAGAATTTGTTTGCATGGCTATTTTTGCCAATCAGCTCTTTGTAATAAATAAAGTATATGAATGGTTATTTAGTATGCATGATTACAGTTCTCCTTTTGCTACTGCTAGTTATGCATCTGTAAGATAGTACAGCATTTACAGGAAGGCAACTGAAAAAATGTGGAAAGAATGTATACAATGCATACAACATTTATTTAGTTAGGGATGGGAAAGTACAAATGTCCTAAGCAAAGACTGGTAAGGACATCAACTAGAACTGGTCACATTTTAGTGGGCAAACCAAAGGCCCACAGCAGATTTCACTTATTATAGTGATGGAAGTCCACAATCTTGAGATTGAATCTTCAACACAATATTTTACTGATACCTTGATTAGTAAATGCAAAGTGATGTTTTATGACAAACACTGTAAGGTGTTCATGCAGTCTCTCCATTGGCTTTCCCTTCTTGAGCAAATCAAACATAAGCTACTTGTCTCCACTTACAAGGCCTTTCATGGTCTATCCCTATCCTGCCATTACCTTTCAACTGCTATAGACATGTTAACCTCGCTTCTGATCTGATCAGGATGCCAGCTTCCATCATCCACTTGTTACATTTTCTAACATGTACCTTTGTGCTTTTTCCCGACAATGCTCCTCATGCTTGTGAGAGTTTCCCTTTAACCTGTGCAAATCTAACTTGTCTTCATTCAACACCTTCCTCAAAACCCTACTGTTCCATTCAGCCTACAAAAAATGTGACAATGGTTGGGCTACTGATGTTCTGAGACCACATCCAATCATGCTGATCAATAGTTTCTCACTGTTTCTTAGTACTTCCCCACCAGCCTGCATTCCTCTGGCTGGTGGGGAAGGTCTCAAACTCGTGGCCAGATCAAATTTACAGTCCAGCCCAAGAAACCTGGCAGGGACATACCCACACTCATACCACAAGACCTGCCTCTTCCTGCCACCACCATGCCGTTCTGTTCCCCCCGCATTCCCTGAGTGTCCTGGCCTCAGGAATTATCTGGGTGGAGGGGGCTTGTCGTGGGCCAGCAATAGCACTTGGTTCCCCCACACTCCCCATGATGATGGAAGCTGCAAAGAAGAAGAGCAAGTGTGGTGACTGTGGAGGGCCATGTCTCATGCCAGGGACCCTCCCATACCAGCCCATCTCCCTTGTAATCCCCAAAGCCCTCAGCTTACTACAGGAATGGCTTTTTTGTTCTGTATCTGTACAGAACCTAATATAGCGTTCTGGTCCATAAACCAAAGTCTTATGTATTAAGTCACACAAATAATAAAAATAATAATTGCATTTTTCACCTATACACTTGCTTCAAAGGATGAAGTATAATGTCTGAACAACTTGACACAAGTTTTAGAATAAGAAGAATCTTACCAATTAATGCGGTTAAAAAGCAGTGGAAGAAAATGCTTTTACAAGAGACTAGCATAGGGTTAAAGCCAAATTTTTCTTTAACAGATGATATTTCAGATGGCCACACTATTCCAGATGCATCAATTTCCTTGAAAATCCAATCCATATATGTGCATATGCTGTGCTGGCAGGAGGACTGACTGAAATGGCCAAAACCCAAGAGCTAATATTCTTTTGGCCAGAATAATGCAATTATTATTTTCCTAGCTATCAGTCTAAGCATACAGAGCCATCTGTTATGCAAAGCAAACATACACATCTCAATTACAGAAAATGCAGTTGCCTTGACAGAATTTGGATTACACCACTAACCAGGGCTGTAAAATTTGTTTTAAGCTAGTGTATAATGGATGCCTTTCAGGAGTTCCCTAATTAGCATTTACCTGCTTAAACTAATGATTCATCCTTTTTCTTTATTGGCTTATTAAACTTTGTTGGATAGTGTGCATAAAACAGATTAATATGGGCTTAAGACAATAACAACATTAAAGTTCTGATTCTTTACTGCTTTACCAACTTGGTGGTGGCACCAATTTCAATATCTCATATCTTTGATATTGACACCCAAACAGATCAAGGAAAGGATTAAAGTCCATTACAAACTAAGGACTTTAATGAGAGACAAGAACTAATAATAGCTCTGTTTCTATTTATATCATTTGGTTTGCTAAACCTTCCACAAAAGACAATTGTTGTACATATTATCGCCTGTTGCTTGAATGTTTTTTGAGAAATTAATAATTCTTATGTTGATTCTCTTCAGATAATATTTATATTTGATCTTTTTCTGCACCAAACATTAAAATCTCCCTCACTACTTTAGAGTCTCATTCTTAAATTAGCTGGGGCACAGCAAAATTACCAGCTTTTGAAAGCTTCCAATGCTAATAGTTCCCTCCTCTGAGCTGTGCCAACTTACTCAAGCAACAAGTTCACGATGGGTCCCCATTTAAAAGAGCAGACACAAACATTATCTCAATTTTTATCTCCTCAGGGTGACTCTACTAGAAGTAGATTATCCTACTTGGCAAATCATCATGCAAAAACTCTCTGCTGCATTTTTTGAATCCAAATAGAATGGAACTATTTCAGCTAGAAGCCTCTGAATGCAGCAGGATTAGCAATAAGCCGCAACAAGCAACTTTTCCCTTTCTCTTCCCTTTTAGCCTCTGAAAAACAGATGTCAGCAATTAAACTGCAAATAATCAAAATATTGCATTTTATAAATTTGTCATTTTACATTAGTGAACATTTGCGAAGGCTACAAAATTTGTCCTTGTTGGAACCCTCCCTGCAAGACATTTTAATGGTCTCTTTCAGCATTTCTTGACTCCAAATGACTCCCTGTCATTGTGTCAGCTCCCAGGATAATAAAGGGTACTCCATAAACATCCAGTAATAGGACACAAGGGAAGTACTATTAATGTGTCCCTTTCCTACCAGGTACAGAGGTTTAAAGTTCAAAACAACTGAGAAAAGAAACTTCATTTGTTCTTGATAAATTAATAATGATCCTTTGTGACAAAAAGTTTTCAGGCCCAAGTTTATTTTATCTGAACATTCAATACTGAACACATATACTTCTCAATTACTTCTCCGGGTGAACCAGACACAGCCCTTAAGTAATGAATTCAGTAATTTATGCAAAATATTTCAAAATAGATTATTTTAGGAATGATAAGCAGAAAGTGTGTATTACACAATTACACCACAAAGTCGAAAATTTTTACTTACTTGGGATAGGCCTAAATAGATGGAGACGGTTTCTGAAATGTACAAAAATTTTCCTTCTTGGTTTAGTGCAAATACAAATCCATCCAGGGACTGCAGAATAAGAAAAAAAAAAAGTGAATAGATTGATGCAAAACTGTTAACAGATGAAAACAAAGGCATCAAATACTAATTGCGGGCAATGTTTTGTTTATATATAAATATTTGAAACTTGTATCCAGAATACAGTTCTTTTATATCATATTTATATATACACAATCTGCACACAGGTATGTACCAAAGTATAAGGGATTTTTTTTGTCTTTTTTTACATCATACATACATTATGTGTAATTTAGTCTCATCAGCGTGAACATGAAATATGGAAAATAACATCAAATATACTTCAGATTTTCTACATGCAAAAAATATGCAGCCAAATAGGAGGAAATTCTCTCTCCCCCTCCCATAAAACTGAGTAAGGGAAATGTTCACTTGAACCATTATGGACTTCCATATTTTGTTAATTAATCTAGGTTTACACCTCCCCATCCCATACATGCCTTTTGTGAGAGAACAAATAAATATAGTTAATCAACAGAAACCATTGATTATGTTGAGTCTACAGACATGTTATGAATTTCATCCCTTCCGTGTAAAATTGTAGATTAAATTTTGTTCTGACAGGTTCATGTCTTTAGATTTGGTTTCCATTTCATATGCAAAAATCAAGATTTGACTATACACATTAATTCACAGCTTTTGAAACATGACTTCAGTCAATAAACAATGAGATATATTCTAAATTTGATACATGGAGTAAATCTTTACACATTGAGATGAAAATATACCTCTTCATTGAGAATACATGGCATTTCATTTTTATACTTCTATTGCGGTCAATTATTGGCAAAATACATATGTAATGTTTGCCAAAGCAAAATCACAGAGATTAGTAATGCTATATGAAGTTGCAAATGAGGAAACATCCTGAATTCAAGCCTTGGGATAGAGGTATATGTAAAGCAAAAATGTAATTGTATTACATTTGAGATCAACACATTCTTGGAAGAACAAGATAACAGTGTTGCACACAAATTTAGAGAAAAATATACGATGCCAAAGTCCTGCAATAATTTCACTCTCTTTCAAATACATAGCAGTGATTTCTGAGGCTTTTTAATGTTTTGATTCCTCTGCTTCTTGATTAATTTCTAACATACTGCTGGTCAGAAGCTGACTTTGGCAAGTGTTCACCCTTCTATGATGCAGTAGGTGGTGGAATTAGTTCAAAAATCTGTGTTTTCTCAAAAGAATGAACCACACATTGGAAAACAAACACTCACGAAAGATATTGCATTAAAGAAAGACTCTCTAATTTATATTTATGAATTAATAAAAATGTAAATAGACTTTCTTCAAGTAAAAACATTTAAACTATGCAAGCAGTTTATGGCATCTTATAAATCATCATCTTTTTCTGCCAAATGATTAACATGGACTCCTTGAATTTTAACTTCAATAGCAGGTGAAAAATATGGAATGGTGGAACACAGATTTAGACCAATAAAACGTTAAAATCAAAACCTATATAAATATGGTATCCTTGATTCTCTACATCTCTTTTGCTACTGTGTTTGAGTCCCATTCTCTTACCCCTCTTCTGTGAGAAAGGTCAGAAGAGAAGGGTTCCTTTAAAAGCTCTTTATGCTCTTCTGCATACTCTTTCAGGAAAGTGGGTCTACCAATGGTACAGGGAACATAGTGTAAAACCTTGCTATAAATAGTCTTGAAGGCACCATGATTCTCTGGTCATCTTTTGCTGTATTTGCTAGAGTGCCTCTTCCCAACAGTAGTCACATCACATTAACTTTTTACTATGCTGCTATTATCTTCCCTACAGAACACAGGCACTACCATATTAAATCAGGCATATCTATACATGCTAGTCCAGTATCCTCCAACAGTAGATAATACCAGTTGCTTCAGAGGTATATGTGAAATATCCATAGTGACCATTTATGCAGTAAGAGGACTACTGGGAAAGATTCTCTCTAATCTCAGGCAGTTACTAGTTGGCTTATATCATTAAGCACAAGTGCTAATATTCCTTATAAGTATGTTTATAACTAGTGTAACTGCAGATATTCTTTATTACTCATAAAATGTCTGTTCCTTTTTAGCATCCCATTATGTTCTTTCTCTCAATAATATCCTGAGACAATGAGTTCCACAGATTAAGTATTCAGGATGTCAATGTGTAGATGACTACATGATTAACTGATAAGCCTGGGCTTATCAGTTAATCCTGTTGACTATCTGCACTCCTCACCCCTTGCTGCCTCTGAGATACAGGGTGGGGGAAGCTACTCATGAGGAGCTAGCTTAAAAGCCGGCTTCCCACGACCACCGGATCTGCCTCCCCCCACCCACTCCTACACTGCTGCTTATATATAAGCGGCTTTCAAGCAGGCTCCCCATGTGTGCCGGCTCCATGGACCCACTTGCCCCCCACCTTGCTGCCTCGTGGGTCAGGAAGGAACTGGTGCTGGGGGGAGCCAGCTCAAAAGTTAGTTCCCCCCTGAACTGTCTCCACGGTGTCACCTGTCCCCCACACACACTAGAGGCTACAGTGTCGGGGGGGCAGGGGAGGCTGCTGTGGAGCAGCCTCTGTCTGCAGGGAGCTTGGACCCCCCGCCCACCTGTGGACAGGGGCTGCTGCCACTCCACACTGCTGCCTCTGATACAGTGCAGGGTGGCAGGTGGAAGCCGGTCTGCGTAGCAAACTGCTTTTAAAACTGGCTCCCCTTCCGGACCTGTTCCCGCCTGCCACCCCGCTGCTGCCTCTGATAGAGAGGGAGCAGTGTGGGCTGGCAGGGGGCTCCCCAGGAGTGGAGACAAGAGCACACTGGCTGTTGCCCCACCTCTGGGGACTATCAAATAGTCATGTAACCGCTAAAATGTCATGTGGTTACATGACTATTCAATTACACCCTATCTAACATCCCTATTAATTATGTGTTGCATAAAAAGTTCTTTCTCTTGTCAATTTTACATTTCCAGCCTTTTGGTTCTTATAGTATGAGAAAGGGAGAATTCAACAGAAGTGCCTCACTGATCTTTCTATGTTGTTTGCTAAATTATATAATTCTTTGGACAAATCTGGGTGGATATTTTGTGGTGACAGTGAAAGACTCCTGGATTAGATCCCTGCCAAGTCTGAGTGCCATTATGTTTAGGAATGAAGCTTCTTAATAAAAAGGCAGTAAGAAATTTTAATATTGACAAAGCAACATAGTTTTCAGCCTAAATGGTTAAAGTTTGAGAAGTTAAGAGCAACTGAGAACAGGGTCTTACAATGGAAAGTATTAATCACCTTTAAGTACAGGTGCCAGCTCCCATTATAATAATGATTAATTCATGCCACCTGTTTTCCACTTTTCTCAGTTAAACAGCTATAATCTTCTACTCCTTCGTGATGTTCTTTCTCCCCCATCCTTTCCTCAGGGGCTGTTCTCCACGTTTGCTTCATGGAGTTGTCTGTGAAGCTCTACAGCAGCAGTATTCCTGGACTGATCTGCCATGGAAACATACTACAAAGCTGTTTTTCCTCTCTGTGTGACTGACTCATGACCATTCCCATAAGATTTCCTCCATTTTGCCAGTTTGGGTTAAACAGGATGAATCCTCCTCCTCCTGTTACTTTCTCTATCCACGTTCCCAAGTTATCCTTGTGTACAGACACTGACAGAATCCAGTATTTGAAGGGTCAGAAGAGCAAAATGAGCTGTATATAATGTGTATCTAATCATATTTTGAAAAAGTCATTGCCTATTAGATTACTAAGGAGCTAACTACTTCCATTCCTGAAATACATGGCAATGAGAGAAGAACCTTAAAGTGAGGAAGGAAAAGACAAATTCAATTTTTAGTATCGAGGACAACCCCTCCCATAAAAAAATAAAAAAAAACCTAAATCAATCTAGTCCGTCCTAAATGTATGAGAGGCCAAAGATGGGCTAAGCACCCGTGTGCCAGTGTTGTTGTTCCTTATACAGGTCAAACAGTATCTGTGAAGGGCTTCTCATTTGTTATTCATAGGTATTATTTATGAATATTTATTATTTAGGTAATGTGTGTTGAAATTTTTCAATTTTTCATAATGCCTGTGTCCTTTGTACACACCAAGACACCATCCAGTCTTCAAACAATCATGATAGAGGGGCTGCAGGAAGGTGTCTTTTAGAAAGGTATTTGACATGTTTGCTGCCAATTTTGGTCTAGCAAAGAGTTTTTTTGGAAGTATGATTTGAATTACATACATATGTCCATAACTATTGTTAGAGAAACACTGGTGTTTCCCTCTAGCAAAATATTTTAAGTTCTCTTTCAAACTGAGGACTCATGCTTTGCTACCAAAGGCCAGACTTTTGAAGAGAAACTGAAACAAAGGCAAGAATGTGACCAGACAAGGACATGGGCTACAAAGTTCTATGGTCTGGTCCATAGCCATTGTTAACTTTAGCACAGAGGTGGGGCATACAGACACTAAAGAGACTTCACAAGAAGCTCCATTTTCACATTAGCATGTACAATCTCAAGTTCCCTCCCCCCTTTGTTTTTAATGTGAAGTTGGTTGCCATCAGTTCAATTTTATGCTCACTATTGGGGTTCTTGAAAATTGTTAACGAGGTTCTCAGGTGATCAAATTTTGGGCATCCCTGATCTAAACCCCCCCATAGCATTCATATCTTGAGACAGTTTATACTTATTGGTTATGTATAAAATGTGATTAAAGGTGAAGTTTCATGCCACTTTTTAATTTTGCTTTGAGAAAACCATTATTTATTATGTTGTTTCAATCACCACAGGCTACTTTTTAATTTTTTTAAACTACCCCACTGTTTTCAACAGGCTCCAATTAAGATTCTGGGGTCAAAGGGTTAATTACATCTTCTTACCCACTATGTAGAATTTTCTGATTATTAACCAAGGTTGGATTAAGATGAAAAAGAACCGACACAAGTGTTAATACTTGCCCCTCCTCAAGAAGATTTATCATAATGCCATGCTGAAATGTAGATGCTTTCTTCAAAGCAGTTAGAGAACAAAATCTTAGAGGAAACAAATAAATGTTTTAAAGGCATGCAGGTATCTGATTTATTGAGACAGTATTCTTATTACTGAAAACAGTGCTAAGCTAGCCAGACAGGATTGATACGAGATTTCCTTTGTCACTTCTCAGTAAGTCTTGTGGTACACATGAAGGAAGTGAGAGTCAGATATAAAAGTCAGTAGCTATCACCTCTCAATAACAGTGCCAATAATTATAATTTATAGCCTCTGACAACTGCATAATGCAAAAAAAGGTAGACAGTTTTTAACCCAAAACACTGCGTGGCTCTTCTAGTATTTGTGAAAGTATGGAATTATTTCTTTGCAGGATATGAAACTAACTGTACCACTTTGACTGAATGAATACTAATGTATAACACATTGTTAAATGGATTTATATTTGTCAGAAGAATGTTGTTCCTGCTATTTTTGCTTATTCTCACTACAGCCAAATTTCATAGACTGAAATCTTACTACAGTGTCCTTCTGCGGAATATCCTCATATATCATGCTATCAATGAAGTCCCTAATACCTTCTCTTGTATTCCAATGCTGCAAAAAAAAACCCTGTTTCCCTGACCTAAACTCCAGTTAGAGTGAAGAATTACCAGTGGGCTAGGTTATTTTAATGACAGATTATTTTAAACTAAGCCTTCACCATCTGTTCCACCCCCTAATTATGAATGCAAAAAGAACATATTTCACAATTACATCAGTAAAAAGTAAGATATACATGATTTAAATGCAGGCATGTGTTCTTTGTCTAATGCAGCATACATCTGTGATGTTTTTCTCATAATTCAGGCTCTGATCGGGAGGATGGGGGGCAAACTGCTCACCCCTGATAAAATAGATTCATTGGTATACTAAACTTTTTCCTGGCAAACAGATCATCTTAATTAGAATTTTTCACTGTTATGACATAATGATATTATAACTAGAGCTGAGCATTAATTTGAGCACAATGCCTGTCACCAATTAGATATAAAGCATCCAATAACAGCTCAAATATTTTACTGTTGCTAAAGACAGACCGCATTAGGAAATAGTTCCCTTCTTGCAGTAACAGAGCTAAATAGCACAGAAATAATTTACTAAGAATATCAGTTAAAGGTGAGTATTTTTTTTAAAATATGGCATTTACGCTAGTAAAAATTAGACAGGGCCCTTTGAACTTTGTGAATATGCAACCATATCATAAGGAACAAGTTGACAGAAATCCGTTTTGAGGCTTCAAGGCTTGCCTACTGTGCTATCATTATTAAGATATCAGAATGGTATCCTATGGTAAGCCAACAAATATACCAAAGCTTTACTACTTACATGGAAAAACCTAACAAATTGTGCCTGGGGCTTTTGCAACTAAGTAATGTGAAAAGAAAAAAACCCCTCTTATTCCCAGAAATATGATTTTATACACATGAGTAAAAAGCCCAAATAAAAAAGTTTGAGCATTTATTAATTTATAGATCTTTCTAAAAACATTATTCCTGCTCTTCTGCCTTCTCTGCATGAGAACAAAGAAATCCCAAATTAAAATAAGTGAGATCATAGGGAATTACTGCGATGTTCTTTGAGCTTCAAGTCCTTTTTCTGCAGAATGAAAATCCTCTCTAATCACAAAATCAAACTGCAGTACATTCCATCCACTTTTCCAACTCCCATACCAACACCTTTTATTTATTTTAACACATTCAGTGTAATAAACTACACGAAGCATGGAGTCTGACTGAGTCTGTGACACACATTTGGCAACAGAACTAAAGTGAAAGGATGAGGTAAGAGGACAAGCTCAAAGGACATGGTTAGAGAGAACTTTGCTGTCAGTTTATTCATTTGGCTCCCTCTTGCTGTTTATTCCCATGGATGGGGAGACTTGATGAAATTTACAAGTGCAAAGCACTGTAACAAAACAAAACAAAAACTGTACCAGTCAATCTTTAGAAAACCTTTACTCAACTTTGAGCCAAAGAGGCAAAAATATGTGAAAGAATGTGCTAATTCTCCCGAGGCATCACCCTCCAAATCTGTGCTCTGAGAGACATGGTGAACCCCAAACAGCAAACTATTTCACGAGGAGACTTACTTAATAAAAAATTGATATTGTTTTTAAGATCTCGTATCAAGATCAACTGCAAAGTAGACGGAATATTAGAGAAAATCAGAAATTTAGATAGGATGGTGACACTTGAAAACTTATTGTAGTGTTTTGATGCTGCATTCATGAACATATTCACTACAGGTTGAACCTCTCTAGTCCCGAACACTCTGGTCTGGCAACAGCCATCGTATAGCATGATTTTAGTTAGCTGGATGTCTGCTTATCATGGGTGTGGCCAATTTTCCACGATCCCATAATGTTTGTTTACAACCACCAGTCCTGGCTCTCAGTGTTCTGTGCTGTTATTTAGCTTTCATTTACCCCTAAATGTCTTTTAAGGGCCCAGTAAGCAGTGGAAGTGTTGGTAACTCTGATAAACAATATTGACCTCTTGTGGTTTGGCAAATTCTCTGGTTTGGCACCGATCAAGTTCCGAGGGTGCCAGACTAGAGAGGTTCAACCTGTAATAACAAAATGGGTAATATCAAAGATGAGGCAGAAAATTATGAAATAATCATAAATTGCATTGTTGTGGGAGTTCAAGAAAAAACTAGAGGTTAAGGATTTGACAATATTTTGTGTGCAAAATTGCTGAAAGATTTTTGGGGACCTCCACCTCACAGCTATCCGTTTAACTTGATTTTCTGCTAGAAGGCTTCCTTCAATTGTTACACCATCTGAAACTATCCTAAGAACATGCACAAAATAGCATGCTAACAGCTATCAGATCCATTGAAAATTTGGCATCACATGAAGAAAGACAATAATACCCTTGACCCACACTGTAATGCTATTAAAAGACAGAAGGAACTTTATTAATGTGAAAAAGAAATTCCAAGACAGAGTAATTGCATCTGTTATGTATCCAGCTTCTGCAGATAAATTATGCAGGGCAAATATGTAGTACACAGACAACTTTATCAAGGCCAAAACATGAGAAATAACTGGGAAAATGGAGTCAAATTAAATATAGCAAATTATTTTAAGTTCCTCTGTGAACTTGTTTTTGGTGAAACACTTGAGCTATGATTCTATGCATCACACCTCTCTGCTGATTTTTATGCTTGAATTTGATCAAGTAATCTGAATTCCTGGACTTAATCCTTGAAATTGTTGAGATGGTCTTGAAGTAAAGGATAACATGCAGACAGAGACTGATATATTTGGGGAGGGAAAACTGTGTTACAAGTGATTTTGATGTTTCATAAAATACAGCACTAGCACAGTTAAAGTCAACTGGCTGGCTAGTTTTTTTAGGCTTCCATGAGACTAAGGTTTTAATAGCCTGATGACCTGCTATGGCTTGAAACTCTTGGATGGTTTTACATCCCAGAGAGGTAGGAAGAATACCCAAGCAGACAACCTTCGCTGAGTAAAACATTTTAGAAGATGACTAGATATACTGTAGCAGGAGACAATGAGCTACTGGAGTGGATCATTTTTTTACTCCCACTTCCTTCATTCAAGCGATTCCATTCACATTATTTAGTTCCTTTTGAATAATCTGAAAATGTTAATAGTTTATTCTGTAGTACACTCATGAGAGAGGATGATGTAATTACTTGTCTATTCCTGTATGACCAGCATAACTTTTTCATTGTGCATTTGCTGTATAAGATTTTAATATTAGGAAAACCCTTTGATCTTAAATTGCTGCTTCTTATTGAAAATCTCTATAGTTTCAAAGCTGCAATGTAAAATAAACAGGACCAGGAAAACCCCTATTTTTAAGAAGCAGGTACTTAACAGAATAATGATACCCAGGAAAAGAAGAGGAATGGGGAGGGTTAGTAGGAAAGGACTGATGAGGGAGGAACACAGAGCTGCCTCATGTAATTAAATTTCATTTCGTGGGAGTTGTGTATTAAAGCAGTGACCTTACATCTTAAGGATGCCAATTCAAACTGAACATATAACCTTCAATCTTATGGGTTTCCTACTTTTAGCACAAAACTGTGTGGACTGTAGACTCTCTGCAAAGACACTGTATGTCATCTAATACAATCAAAAATATCTATTTAGGATGAGAGCTATCATACAGAGATTGCATTACCTATCTCTTTCTCTGCGAGTGTGGTCCCTTCCTGTCAGGCAGTCATTATCTGCTAGCAGACTAGCTTTTCTTTGGCTCTAGGAGATTTCAGTTTCCAGTGGCACCTGCCTTTTAGAGGTACAAACATTCATCTGATCTAACAAATGCTGGTTGTAGTAGGGATGTAAATGTTTAACCAGTTAAGCGGTAAGCCTCACCATCAATGGATAAGGCTTACTGGTTAAGGTTAACTAGTGGGGACTGGAGCATCTCCCCATCTGTCCCAGGCAGGGGGCTGTTCCAGTCCCATAGGGGGCCCACCACTGGCAGGGGGCTGCTCCATCTGGGCTGGAGTAGCCTATGCCTACTGGGCGCCTATGACCGCTGCAGTCAGGGGCTGCTCCAGTTGTCCCTCTGCCCCTTCCCCCCTTTAATCAGTTAACTGGTTAAACAATATCTTTAAATGGTTAACCATTTAAACAGGAGTTTGCATCCCTAGGTTGGAGGAACAGTCAAGTCCTGCGAACTACCATCCTGAATGAAGTACTCGATCCTGCAGGTGTTTGTACTTGCATCGTGTTTGCTACCATTAGTATTAGCACAGAAAAGTTGTGTTATACTGCTTATAAGTAGTAAGCACTTAAGGTGGGTAGTGAGTATTTGCAGTCCTGCACCTGGACTCATGGGTCAGACCATGGGAACCCCCATTCATTTTAATGGAGTGCTGAATAGGCACAAGCATCTACCCAAGCAGGTAGAATATTTGTAACTTTAGCCACTCTGAGATTGAAAGAAAATAACCCATATGAATAGTTCAGCTTATAGAAATTCCATTTTAACCAAACAACCTAATGCATGCACTGTGTTTTCCAAGTTCAGAATATATATATTTTTAATGTGCTCACAGCATGTTCAGCACCAAGTAAAAAGATCAATCAGTAGCTAAAATAATTACATGGAGGAACTTTCATTAGTCAGATGGTTATATTGTTAAAATATTTCTACTGACCAGGTGCTTAGATAATATAGGTATGGGGACCTTGTAAGTAGCTAGCTAGCTAGAATTAGGTCTATACCCTGTAATTCACTGCACACGAGCTCTATTAATGTCAACAGGACTTTGCACTAGTGCAGTGCAGTGAACTGTAGGATTAGGGCCTTACTGTATAATGTGTTACATTTATTAAAAGGCAATAATCATACCTGAAATAAGTCTCAGTTGAGAAATGAAATAAATTCTTTGTCTGATGCATATACAGATTTGTGCTCTTTGTAAACGTGCTAAAATAGCACAATGTTAAGAATGTCTCTGAAAATATGGAATATAAAAATATCAGGCTGGCTCCTTCCCTCCAATCTCAGTGAGTGGTACACAAAAGCCAGAAACTGGCTGTAACTCGATAGCTGAGAATCCTTCCATCTTTTAGCTGGCATTAAATTGGCAGAGCTGATTCCTGTAACAAATGTCACTCTTTGTACCCGGGCACTGAGGGGGAGCAGCACCGCAGAGATCCAATTCCTTAGGAACCATGCCCTGCTGACATAAATTAGAGCAGCCTCTTTCTTCCTGTAACTCATTCATGGGCTGGCCATAACTAGTATTGACAACCTCCCCCAACAGCTATACTTCTCAGCCCAAGCAAAATCTGGTCCATCTTGAACCAGACCCTGTCAGTTACTGAAAGTTTAACTTTGAAAATTTGCTTTGAACAAACGGAAACCTAAATTTCCACTTCTGGGAAAAGGCTTTTTGGTTCTCTTGATTTTTATTCCTTCAATATTTAGTATAATTAATAGCTCTGCATATAGGAGTACTGTGAATATAACTATATTAGCAAAAAAATAGTTTATTTGTTGAAATCAGTTGGGATCTACATTAATAGGAATGTGTCAGAAACTTAACCCTAAATAATTACCCAATCCATCTGTGTTCTACATTTAAAGCAACAAGTAGTTCTGTAATAGAGAGGTAGCCATGTTAGTCTGATCTTGGTAAAACAAAAGGAAAAAATATGTAGCACTTTAAAGACTAACAAGATAGTTTATTAGGTGATTAACTTTTGTGTGGCAGACCCACTTCTTCAGATCATATTCTGAAAGTGAATTGGCATGACCATATAATCTGAAGAAGTGGGTCTGCTCTATGAAAGCTCATCACCTAATAAACTATCTTGTTAGTCTTTAAAGAGCTACGTATTTTTTTTCCTTTTGTTTTACCAAGTAGTTCCGTGGCACCTTGGAGACTAACAAAATGCATAGAATCATGAGCTTTCGTGGGTAAAATCCACTTCATCTGATGAAGGGGGTTCATGATTCTGTAAATTTTTGTTAGTCTCTAAGGTGCCACAGGACTACTCATTTTTAAAGTTACAACTAACACGGCTACCCCTCTGTATTTTAAATTGTAAACCTGATACCTCTATATTGGTTTTCACTACATTCTTGAAGTGTTTTGAGGTTACAGTGCTTCACTCCTGAAGTATATTCCACACTAAGGCTTTGTCTACACTGCCAACTGAATGACAAAACATATGTTGTTCACACATGCTTAACCTCCCTCCTTCCCAAAAGACAATAGTTTTGCCACTGCAAGTGGCAGTGTAAATAGTACATTGTCAGCAGGAGCCCTCTCCCATTGACAACACAAACCCTGCTTGTAGGGAGAGGAACTATTTGCCAATAAACAGCATTTACACTGCTATGTAGTGCAGACAAAGCCAAAGAAGGAATGCCTACTTATGGAGAAATCAATTACTCTGATGGAATCTGAAGCCTGGTCCTCAATGATTTCAGGATAACAGCTCAGTTTACCATTACAGCACTCTGCTGCTATGTTGACCTTCCACTTCTGTTTCACAGCTGGAATATGAGACCAGGTGAGAAGACAGTATGTAGCTCTGCTGTCAACAGGAATCAAATCCCATTCTAGGCTGTGAGGAATGCTGCTTTCTCTCCCCCTGAGCTCACCAACTATTTAATGCCTGGGTATTTAAAGATAAGTATGGATTTTGCTGTTTATTAACATACATGCATAAATTCAAGCATATCAGCTAGCAGCACAGAACAGCTCTTTCTCTAAAGCAGGCTTATTCTCTTTTTACTCAAATTAATATATTATAGTGGCAACTGCAAGTGCTGCCATAATTAAGGGTCTATTTGCATTTCCACTACAGAATCCTGTTTTGCGTGTGCACGTGTGTTGCAATTTGTCTAATAATATATATTACATATCTAGAGACACTACTGGCAGAAATTTGGAATAAAACGTCTCAGCCCAGGAACAATATATAATTTGTCCATTTAGAAATGCTGCTGATGTACATGCATAGAACTATGTGAAAAATATCCTATGGATATTTACCCACAGAGGTATTAGGGTGCATGTGTGGAAACTTCATTGTTATGATATCCCCTTAAAGACTCCCCTGAAGCAACTGCAGTGCAGTGTATTGTATAAATAAGTTGTGCATAAAAGGGGTCTCAATACTTTCATGACACAATATCTGGCATGGATATTGACAATGTCTGACTGTGAAGAGATCTCACAGGTATCTGGTGTTCCAATAGGCACATTCACTGTTAGCTAAGGAACTCCAAAATAAGTCTTGACACACATGCTATTGTAAGTGTCAACAATTTGTGCATTGTATCCTTCAACCCAAGTAAAAGCTGACACAATTGCTCCAAACTCTTACTATCCAGATGCAACAGATCTCCAACTTCTGTGGATTCTGTGCCAACTAAAGATAACCAAGGAAACCATTCTGCACATAAATTCCTCTAACCATAATGCCATAAACACACATTGCTTATTCTTATACTCTATTTTTCCTCTATCTATTGGACGACCGAGGTGCTATAGGAGCACTCAAGGAAGACAAGGCCATTGCAGAGAAGTTAAATACATTCTTTGCA
This sequence comes from Rafetus swinhoei, assembly GCA_019425775.1. NCBI lineage: Eukaryota > Metazoa > Chordata > Testudines > Trionychidae > Rafetus > Rafetus swinhoei. Next base: position 86,118,565 of record CM033446.1, on the reverse strand, counting down.
TTGGTCTTTACTGCAGAGGATGTGAGGGAGATTCCCACACCTACATCAGTCTTTCAGGTGACACATCTGAGGAACCACTCCAGACTGAGATGTAAGTAGAGTTGGTTCTGGAACAAATATATAAACAGTAATACCTCATCAGGACCAGATGACATGCACCCAAGAGTTCTGAAGAAACTCAAATATGAAATTGCAGAACTTCTTAACTGGTAAGCAGCTTAATGCTTAAATCAGCCTCTGTACCAGATGACTGGAGGATAATTAGCATAACACTGATTTAAAAAAAAAAGCTTCAACGGCAAGCCTAGCAATTATAGCCCAGGAAACCTAACTTCAGTACCACAAAAATTGGTTGAAACAACAGTAAAGAACAGAATTATCAGACACTTAGCTGAACAAAATTTGTTGGGGAAAGAGTCCACAGGGCTTTTATAAGGGGAATTATTTGAGGGCAGTCAACAAACATGGACAAGGATGATCCAGTGGACATGGTGTACTTGGACTTTCAGAAGGCCTTTGACTAGATCCTTGACCAAAGGTTCCGAAACTAAAGGGGTTGCCATTGGAGAAGAGGTTGTCATTGGAGAAGAGGTTTCATAGATCAGTAACTGGTTAGAAGACAGAAAAAAAGGGTGGAAACAAAAGGTCAGTTTTTAGACTGGAGAGCGGTAAATAGTGGTGTCCCTCAGGGACTATACTGGGACCACTACCATTCAAGATATTCCTAAATTATCTGGAAAAAGAGTAAAGAGTGAGATGGCAAAGTTTTCAGATGATACAAAATTATTCAAAATAAGGCCAAAACTCACTGTGAAGAGATATCACTAAAGTGGTCAACAAAATGGCAGATGAAATTCAATGATTATATATACATAGGTATATCTCCATATATATATATATATAGAGAGAGAGAGAGAGAGAGAGATACCTATCTCATAAAACTGGAAGGTACCTTGAGAGGTCATCAAGTCCAGTCCCCTGCCCTCATGGCAGGACCAAGTACCATCCCTGACAGATTTGCCCCAGCTCCCTAAATGGCCCCCTCAAGTGAACTCACAACCCTGGGTTTAGCAGGCCAATGCTCAAACCACTGAGCTATCCCTCCCCAAAATAATACACATTGGAAAACATAATTATAACTACACATAGAAAATGATGGGGTCTAAATTAGCTGTACTACTCAAGGAAGAGAATTTGGTTTCACAGTGGATAGTTCTCTGAAAATATCTGCTCAATATGTAGTGGCAGACAAAAAAAGCTAACAGAATGTTAGGTGCCAGTAGGAAAAATAGATACTAAAACAAAACAAAAAATCACACACAAATTATACACATCTATGGTACACCCATACCGTGGATATTGTATGCAGTTCTGGTTGCCTCATCTCTAAAAAGATATCTTAGAATTGGAAAAATGGTACAGAGAAGGGAAACAAAAATGATTATGGGGCATGGAACCTTTCCCATAGAAGAAGACGTTGAAAAGACTGGGACTGTACAGCTTGGAAAATGACAACTGAGGAGGATATTATCGAGGTCTATCTAACCATGAATGATCTGGAGAAAGTGAATAACAAAGTGCCATTTATGCTTACATGTACACAAGGACCAGGAATTGCCAAGGAAATTAGTAGGGAACAGGTTTAAAGTAAGCATAAGGAAATATTTCTTCACAAAACATACAGTCAACCTGAGGAATCTGTTGCCATGGGATGGTGTGAATCCCCAAAGTATAACTGTGTTAAAAAAGAATTAGATAAGTTCATGGAGCATATGCACATCAGTAGATATTAGGCACAATGGTCAGGAACATAACCCCATGCTCTGAGTGTCTCTAAACCTCTGACTGCTAGTAGCTGAGACTAGATGACAAGGAATTGATCACTCAATAAATTGCCTTCTTCTGTTCATTCATTCTGAACCATCTGGCATCAGCCACTGTTGGAAGAGAGGATACGAGGCTAGATGGACCATTGGCAGAGCTGGATTTATACTTTGGGCGCCACTAGGTACAGGGGTTCAGAGTGTTCCCCTTCCCACTGCGGCCAGGGTACTCCCACCACTAGCAGTGGCTCAGAGCTCCTAACCACCACAGGCCCATGTAAATCGCTGTCCATGTTGGTACAGACTATGCAATGCATGCGGATTTGGATTAGATTCACACACATACTGTCTATGAAACACTATAATTATAGTCTACGTGTAACAAATGGTAATATTTCAAAAAAATCATATTATCCAACTACTTAAAATCTGTTTCCTGTTAACATGCTAGGATGCAGTGCTTTTCAAATATCACAGCATAAACTGCTCTTGCAAATATTACACCTTTAAATAGCATTTACTGTGTTGTTGAACACAGCAGGTGGCCAAATGATTTAGCATCATGAACAAATATGTTTACTTGCTTGAGCCCAAATTTTGGAATACATAAACCTACTTTCTGGCCCTTTGTTTAATGGACTAGAAATGAGCTAAAAGGCACCTAAATCACTGTACGTATGCTGGTAATTCACTTCAGGTGAACTTTCTAATATCAAGTACTGTGCTTAAAACAACATAAAAGAAGATCACAGGACTCACACATCTAATGAACGGCTCATCTGTGATATTTCCTCTTACAGTTTTCAAGGATGTGGGAGCCCAGAATTATGAACCATGTAAGAATAACACAAAGGTAAAAGCAAATTCTCAGTCTTGTGCAGTCTAAAAATCAATGTACAGAGAAAGCACATTAACCAAGAGGTTAATAAAAAGATGCTGCCCTAGACAGTAACATAAAGAGCATTGATATATCTTCCTTCTTCAAAAGAGCTGTTCTTTATGCCAATTTTCCCTTAGCACTGCAATAGTTTTCCCTGTATATATACACGTCATCTTACTTTTTGTCCTGATCCAATTTTATGTTTGCATTTTATTTTCTCATTTCCTCTCTACTACTCCCATGTTTCTCTTTACTTGCTTGATGTTTACAGAGACCTTTACTAGAATTGCAAGGCTTGGAGAGATCCCTTCTTTTCCTTTGTTGTAATGTCCGCACTTTTCCCCCCCAGAGAATAGATAAGTTTCTCCAGAAAATAAAAAGCTAATACAACCTTTTGCTCATCAACAAAGTATGTCTTCTTGTAGCCAGGAATAAGTTAATAAAACAGGGGAAAAGCTTAGTGGCTTTAAAAAAAAGCTCCTTGGGGTTATGAACGAACAATGTTGTTTTTTCTTCCCAGCGTGCAAGGATTTAATTAAGTGATAACAGTCACCTTGGGGTGGCTGCACAAGGCAATAATATCTAGGTGAAGAAAAATGCTGAAGAGAGTTGAGTACAGTCAATTTATCTTCACAGAAGGCAATAAATGAACAAAGCATAGGTATTTGGCTGATTGTTTTGGAATGTTTCCATTACTGATAAACATCAAAATAAAAAGGACAAAGATTTGGTATTTTTCGTATCTGAAATATATTAAATACAGAGAAAGCAGAAGGAAAAAAATTGTTGTGAGGTCACATCCTAAAGTTCTAATTTCAAACAGTTTGGTAATTATTCATGCTAAACATAAAACAAGGGAATTCTAATGTTGACACAAATGATAGAAGCACAACTGAGTTGTGTATTTACTGCAAACACACAACAAGGGATGAATTGCATTCTGAGGGAAAAAGCGGTGAGTGTTACTGGGGAAAATGGCATACACTATACAAATACACATAGCTTTGTGGCCAGGCCAGTGGTCATGATTCAAAGATTTGGAATGATGTTTTAGCAACTACTGGGGAAAAAAAGCATATCCAATTATGCCTACAGGGCACTATGTTCCCAACTATTGTATGGTGTGCAGAAAAAAAATTAAAAAGCTCACATGAGGATAAGGAGAGAGGTATAGTTGAATTTCCCTCTTACCACAGGCTTGGTAAAGGCCACTTCACATCACTCTCAGTAGGAAGTTCTGAGAGTGGGTTATGCGATCTGGCCATTTGGGATGCAATTTAATAGAGCAGTTCTGAAGAGTGGATGCACATCTCCAATAGTTGTACTTTGTGTTGTGGGAAACAATACAACTTAAGGCTGTTCCCAACGATAGTAACTTCTCCTCCTTATCTTCCACAAACTGCTTGAAGTAGCACAGGAGACTGGTTAATGGAGAGGCCAGCCAGGTTCCCTCTAAGCTGCGTGCTTGTGCAGGTGCAGAGAAAAAATGTCCATTCCGCCCACCTCCTACGCAGAGCCGAGCAGCTGCGTGGTGGGCAGCAGGAGGCTGCTCCAGCGGCCAGGGCCGGGGAAGCCAGATGGAGGGCGGCAGGAGGCTGCTACAGAGGCTGGGGCTGGAGGAGCCACGAGGAGGGTAGCAGGAGGCTGGTCCGGCAGCTGGAGGAGCTGTGAACTGCATGGTGGGTGGCTGATCTGGCGGCCGGGACTGAAGCCGCCGCATGGGAGCAAGGGTGGAAGAGTGGCGAGGCAAGTATTGGGGTCGGTACCAGGGTAGGAGAAAGTGGGGCCAAGGATAATGGGGGCCCACCGCAGAGGCCAGCAGGGTAGGGAGCAAAGGCACCAGCTGTCTGTGGTGGAGGGATGTACCGGGCACAGGTAAATTCCGGTGCGGGGTTGGATATATGTTCTGGGCGATGGGAACGGAGAACAGGTGAGATGTGGGGCTGGGCACAGGTCTCTGGGCAGTGGTACTTGGTCTGTGGGCCCTAAGCCCAGGTACTGGCTGTTTGTGTTTGGAAGGCAGATAACATGGCCCTGGCATATATACTGGTGGCATATAAGGGGCAGACTGTAAGGCTGGGCACAACTACAGGGTGTGTATAGAGGTAGGCAGTTACCCAGGCCTATGCAGGTACCAGCTGGTTGTGTGTGGTCCTGATGGGGGCACAGGCAGTGGGATGAACACAGTGTGTGTTGGGGGTAGGGGCTAGCAAGCTGGGTGGTTTTCAGAGTGGGTGAGTGCAGGGTCATACATCTTGTTTATTATCTGTTTTTTCGTATTTTTCTTACATAATTTAAATTATACACACACACACACACACACACACACACACACACGTGCAATTTTGTTAGTAACTGGTGGGTGCCACAGTAGCACACATCCAAATAAAACTCAATCCACTCACGGATGGAAAATCTTAGAGGGAACACTGGAGGCCAGTCAATGACAGTGACACAGGGACATCAGTCATGAAGTTGGCAGAGAATGAGGAAGAAGCACAAATAGAACAAGAACCATGGGCATTTGCCTTATTACATATGTTCTCTTTCTCTACATTTGGAAGTCTCACTTTCCCACTCTATCTGGATTCACCTTCAAAACTAAGATTTCATAGCTATTTCCAAATAAAAAAACAACAAAGGGTGTGGTAGCACTTTACAGACTAACAAAACATGTAGATGGTATCATGAGCTTTTGTGGGCTTTATTTCCAAATAGTTCAACTTTGGTTATTTCTACATTTTTTTTGGATGGGAACAGAGGATAGAGCCCACAGAAGGCTCCTTGTGTAATGAGGTATGAGTGGGCATTCTCTCAAGGGAAAAGGAGAAGTCAACACAGTAAAATAACACTCTGAGTGGAAGAAAGGAAGCATACTTGATTCTAAAAGAGAAATAAAAATGGTCACAAAACATGCAGGATTTGGACTTGAGAGACGTTTAAGGCAAAATATGAAAAAACGGGCCAAGTTTTCAAAAAACAAAACTTGAATGCTCTAATTTAGGAGACTATTTTGAATATTTGGCCCACTGATGTTATTTTCCTTCTATAGACAACAAGCTCTTTTAAAACTTTAACAATTAGTAGGACTGGAAATGTGACATTCAGCCTTCCATCTCTACATAACTGGATGTTGTTACTGTCTGATAATGGCTACTGTATAGCCCTGATAGAAAGACCTGAGGCTCTGATTCCAGTACTTAGCAGACAGATGTACCAGTTACAACTCTAGGGATAGTCTCAAGCAGAGAAACCAAGGTAGAATAGATATGTAGACTGAACTACCATTTCACTTCTAGAGATGGCTCCTTCAAGTCAAGACTGTGGCATACTGCACTGCTACCATCCCTGACCTGTCTAATCCTAAATTCTAATGCTGGGAATTTGAAAAGGAAGCAAGATGCTCATCTCCCACTGCCTTTCATGGGATTCAGGCAAGCAGCTCCCTGAAGCTCATCTGTAAAGCTCAGGTTAAATCACAGATACACATTCTCTTTGATTTTTGATCTTTATATTACAGCTGGACAGCCAGGGCTAGGGAGCCCTTTGTTGGAAGCCTATTCCAGAATTTAAGTACCTTTATTATTAATTTTTTTCCACAAATATTTACCCTTCAACTTCCCTGATGCAGATTAAATCCATTAATTCTTGTCCTACCTTCAGTGGACATGGAGAAAAATTGATCAAAGTCCTCTTTTGGAAAAGCCCTTAACATATTTGAAGACTGTCATCAGGTCCACCCTTAGTTTTCCTTTTGTAAGACTAAACATGCCCAGTTTCTTTAATCCCCTAGGTCAGGTTTTCTAAACATTTTATCATTTTTGTTGCTGTTCCCTGAACTTTCTCCAATTTGTTCTTAAAACAATGAATAGTCCTCTGGCACCTTAGGCTATATCTACACTACAAGGTTTTTGCGCAAAAACCGGCAGAGCATCCACACCTCAAGCATGTTTTTGTGCAACCCCCCCCCTCCGCCCAAAAAAAACAGTAAATTGATAGGACAGAGGTCTTTTGCTGGTAGAGTTATTCCTCTCCCCATGAGGAATAACTCCTTTTTGCGCTACAGCTTTTGCTCATGCGTGGAGACCCCAGGGCCGACCCGAGCCATTCGTGTGCCCCGGGCCCCGGGAGCGTAGCGCCGCCCCCGGGAGTGCGACACATGCGCGGCCCTGCCCCCGGGTGCGTGGTGCCCCCCGCTCCTGGGTGCCCCCATGCCCCAGGTGCCCGGCGCATGCATGGCACCGCCCTGGACTCATGGAGCATGCGCTGTGCTGCCCCCGCCCCGGCCCCCACCCCCGCCCGGCCTCGCCCGGCAGCCTCGTGCGGCGCCCGCTACAATGGGGCGCCCCAGGCAGTAGCCCGGTCAGCCCATAGCTTGGGCCGGCTCTGGATGCTCCACAGGGGTTTCTTGCGCAAAAAGAGCTTATCAGAAAAAGCACAGGTGCTCTGATGGCTATTCGCAGAATGGCAATCAGAGCTTTCTTGTGTAAGAGCATCCATTCAGTGTGGACACTATTTTTCGCGCAAAAGCACATCACTTTTGTGATACGCTTTTGAGGTGTGGATGTGCTTTTGCGCAAGAAGTTTTTGCAGAAGATCTCTCTCTTCCGCAAAAAGCTTCTTGCGCAAAAACTCTGCAGTGTAGGCAAAAACCTAAGGGTATGCAAATGCGAGAGAGGAATGCAAATGCAGACACCTGAAATTGCAAATGAAGCGGGGATTTAATATCCTGTGCTTCATTTGCATAATTGCGCTATGGCGCTATTGAGGAATAGCACTATTTTGAGAGAAAAAACGGGGTTATTTTGAGATAAAACCCTTCCCTCGAAATAACTCTTACTAGGAGAGAGAAAGGAATGAAGTGTAGACATACCCTAAGAGACTAACAAAAATATGAGCTTTTTGTTGATACTCCTCAGAAAGATATTCGGGTTTTTTTGCATTTTGTGATTCACTATAGATTCCAGGTCTTTTTCAGCAGTACTTTTTCAGCTGGCTATTCCAATTTTTAAATTGTGCATTTGGGTCTCCTTCCTAAGCTAAGTATTGTGCACTTGTCTTTACTGAATTCCATCTTGTTGAATTTCAAACCAGTTCTCTAATTTTCCAAAAGTCATCGTGAATTTGAATCCTGTCTTCCAAAGCCCTCTCAACCCTTCACAGATCTCTGTTATCTGCAACATTTTTCAGCATATTCTCCACTCTGTTATTCAAGTCATTCACAAAAATATTGAATTGTGCTGGACTGACTCCTGTGGAAATCCACTAGATAAGTCCTGCCAGTCTGACGGTAAACCATTGATAACTTCTGGTATTCGAGTATGGTCTTTCAACTAGCTGTGCACCGTCATGCTGCCTAGTATGGGATACAACTAAAGGCTCCAATCTTAGGTCAGACTGCCAGAATATAGGGAATAAACTCCAGACAGGTAGTATAGTCTGTCATAAGATTTTTACCAAGATAGTAACAAATGGATGCTTCCAAAATACTATACCAGTTTTTATGGAGCCACTGACAGTTCCTTGCAGGCTCCTTTATCACAGATGGCTGCCCTGACTTCCTCAGAAGCTAGCTTCAACAATTGCTCTAGACCAGTTTTAAATTTAAGGTTGTACCAAAATCATCATATGCTCCTGCTCTCATGGCCCACTTCTCAAAATAATCAAGCAATATATGGGTGCATTCCACATAAAATATTTGATAATGTTACTTAAGATTTCTAAATTTCAACCTATAAAGCTTAGGAGTGATTGTATACCTCTTCAATACAGGTTTTTTAAAAACTTTTTATAATCCAAAGTATCCTCTAATCCATTTAGTTAAACAAGTGCCTCAGTTTGGTTAACAGGATTGACATTGGCTAATCTTCTGGAATTTTGAGGATCACACAGATGCTTCAAGGTGGATAAAAATTCTTCAATATGTTCAGATTCTTTATAAATTGGACAGACTTTATCCCAGTCTTTGTTGTTGAAGGGAGATGGAATTCCAGGATGTGGCAGCTGTTCTTTCTGACTGTCTAGGACTCTAGAACTGCAGTTCACAAGTTTCTATCTGCTTTTGATGCGCTTCTTTCTCAGCTTGCAGCTGTTCCATGTGCCTTTTATGAGCTTCCTTGGCTCTCTCCTCAGCTTCCTTCTCCATCTGAGTGATTGCTTGCTTATTTCTCCCCAAATCGACACTCTGCCATTTTTTCCTCATGCTCAAGATGCTGCGGTATCTGCCATCGTCTGCATTTGGATTGCTTCTTCTGCTGCCTTTTCTGCTGTCACATTCCATGAACAATCTCTCATTTCCTGATCCAAAATTTCCCCTGTAAACCTATATTCTTATCTTTACACAATTTTTTAAGTTCTTTTGTGTAGATAGTCTTATAGCATCCTGACTGACTTATGGCTAATCTCTAACCCTTAAAACTCTTAATATAAAATTTAAATTTTGCATAGCATGGAGTTTTGACCCAAAGTCCAATTCAGCTGTGGTCAATGTTTCCCTCTAATCTCTTCTATCCATGTGTAGATTTTTTCCATCCACGTGCAGAATAAATTTTTTTTGCGCACTGACGCATGTGCAAATGTGCATCACTAGAAGAAACAAAAAACCTAGCTGTCGGCACTCTGCTAATCATCTGGGTGGCATTTGAATCTCTCCTGAGTGGCTGCACAAGCACACAGCTTACAGGAACACTGCCTCTGGTGATGTGCATCCAGCCAAGAGCATACCATACGATTTATCATAATTGTACATAATTACCATCAGCCACTCCTAACAATTTAAGAGACCAGGAACATCTTTCCTAGTTTACCTATTCCTTTGTCTCTGGATGCTCAGGAGTGAATAGAAGTGTACCACTAGCCGGGATCATTTGGCTCCTCAGTTCCAGTGCCACCTTCTGCTTCAGTTTACCAACCCAGCTAACCCTTACCTTTCCATTTCTAGGTCACCCATAGATTTATGAAATCTTGTAAAATTTACTGCTAGGAAAATCTAAGAGCAACTCCAGCAGAACTAGAGCTATCTGCCTACAGATTCAGGAAAAAGGATGGCTTCACATGCCAAAGATTTTCTTCAAAAGTATTGCATATATTAATGGTCCAATCCAGTAGACCAAAACACAAACATTATTATTTTGCTAAGAGTGTTTAGCAAAACTGGGACTGACTGGGACTGACTCAATTAGACTAGTGTTGTTTGTGATGCTCAGAAAATAGTGAGGAAAATCTGACTAAGATATGACAATTCTGCGGGTATCATTTCTCCTTTAAAAAAGAAACATTATAGCATGTAATAAAAATTTGTCCAGATTATTAAAACTGAATAGAAAAGCGCTTCATTTATAGTTAAAATCTACCATAAGGGATATATTTCAGAGTGTGCATGCATAGAGGCACATGAGAGACTAGTTGGGGAGGTAATATTTATTGGATTAACTTCTGTTAGTGAAAGAGCTACCTGTCAGGAAAGTAGATCCAAGGGTGACAAAACTGACATCCTTGGCAACAATGAGACTATAATCTTCACTTTTATACCCTAAAATGCACACACCAATAACAGGACTTTAATCCCATTGAATTTACCACTGTGAAACTCATGAATGTCATCTTGAATCAAAAGACAAACCATGTGCACCGAAAAGAACTCTTAAATGAATGATTTTTGCTGGCAAGGCGTCAGTGTTTGGCCATTTTCTGTTTTCTACTGATACACTATAAAGTGCTGAATGGAAACAAACGTGAATTAGAAATGCGACCAGAAAGAAAACCAGACTTGGCTGCTAGGAGCATCCCTGCACTGACTATAGGTTCAGCCTGCTCTTCACTCTCAGAGAGCATGGAGCAACTTCACCTACTTTTGGGACACTGTTGTGTCAAACCAGTCAGCTATTTAGCCCTGCTTCATCTGGTTACATGCAGGAACTGTTCTCCAAATGAACTGGTAGGAGAAGCCTATAATTGGGCAGGGTCCCTTTTCTGGCTTTTGGATCCTGATTTCCTCCACCCAACTTCACTTACAGGGCCAGTAGTGCAGACCCACATACCTCTGAGAGTTCGTCTACACTGAAAGAAAGAAACCCCACAGTAGCAAGTGTCAGAGCTCAGGCCAACTAATTCTGGCTTTCAGGGTTCATATAAGGCGGGGCCGGGGGAATGGAACTGTAGTGTAGATATTCCCATTTGAGCAGGAATCTGGGCCCAAACCCTGTGAGCCTGGACTGCAGGGAGAGTGAGAGTATTTACATTGCTCTTTTCAGCCTGGCAGCATGAGCATCAATCAGCTGACCTGGGCTCTGAGACCCACTACCATGGTGAGTTTTTTTCCCCAGTGCAGATGCACTTTCACAGCTTTCACACACAACTTCAATACTGTGAAGCAACTTCTCCTCTCCTCTTCCCCCCCTTCCTGGCTCAAAATCTGCAATACAGTGCAATGTCACTGTCAATTTTCTGATGCTTAGTATTACTGTGGCTGAGTATCAATATGTAGATGACTCCAGGTAGATGGGTATGGCTGACCAATGCTGAATGATGGGGTGGGTTCCTGATTGCAGCTGACCGTGTCTGAAGTGGATCAGTGAGGGCTGAATGGTTTTGGGGGTTGGGGGTGAAAAGTGGGAAAGAAGGAAGGGATATTTAAAAAAAAGAAGCAGTGGAAGGAAAGATAGGTTAAGGGTCTAGAGTGGGAGGGAGAAATTGAAAATGTAAAGAAAAAACTGAGACTCCAATGAAGGGAAAGGAAAAGGAAGAGAGAAAGGAGGAAAGCGAGAGCAATAAACAATGAAAACAATCCTGAAAACACAAAGGTAGGCAACATAAGACAAAACAAAGTGGAGTTGAGAAAAGGAAGATGGAAAAAAAGCAAGGAAAATACAGAAAGTTAGAGCGTAACTACGTGAATTATTTAATAGAAACCTCAATGACAAACTCTTGCAATAAAATTCACACGTGGTGTGGATATATAGGTGAAGTCTCCTTCATGTGCATGATGTTGTAAACTTTGCCAGAAAACCAAATAATAATATTGTAACCAGAACAGCTTATAGTGGAGAGGCACAAGCAGGGATAAACAAGTTTATCAAGATTATAACTGAATCAGGGAGGGGAAGGGAGAAATTTATCTTCTTCTGATGGAGTTGCTCCCCATTCCTGTCACTTTGATCCTTGCTCAAGAACTTTGACATTTCTGCCTATAGAAAACTGTAGCCTGCACCAAATCATAGGTATTCCCACAATATTGTCCCAGGAGAGAATAACCCTGGGCATACATACAGAACATTTAGTTCTTACTCCTGAAAATTACTTAATATAGTCTGGGATGTGCAAGTCCAGTTTGGCTTGGTTTTCCAATACTTTTCAAAAAGTATTTGGTATGCAAGTCAAGAGTAAATATGTTCTTAAAACATCCTGCTCTTACAGTGGTCAACACTGGACAGCTGTCAGCAGCAAACAGTAAGTCATCCAATATGAAACTCTGCTGTCACACAAAGAACCCTCTACCTAAACCTTGACAAGGACCTCAGAGAATATTTATATGAAAAAGCACTTGACAGTATTCAAAAACATCAGGGAAATCCAAGAGTCTTGAAAGGAAAAGCCTTTCCATTTATGGTAATACCATTTTACATCATATGGCCCCAATATCTGTACACATAGTCTATGTGGAATGCTATTGATAAGTCTCAGTGTCAGCTAAAATATATCTGTCTACTTGCCATAGCTGTATAACAAGTTTCAAACTCAGTGCTTTGCAGAATGGTTTGCAATGTGATAATTAAAAAGCCCCGAAAATCAAAAATCCCATACACATTGGGATTTACACATTGTGTTTACACTATTTAACTTCATAAGACCAAAAATCCCATACACATTGTATTTACACTGACATTTAACCCCATATTTGAATAATCCTCCACACATTTAAGCCATGTCTAATCTACGTGGAAGATTGATGCTGCTGCAGTTGATCTTCTGGGGTTTGATTTAGCGGGTCTAGTCCAGATCCACTAAATCAAACTCCGAGAGTGCCCCCATTGGTGCCAGTACTTCTGCTCCTCATGAGGAGTAAGGGCAGCCTGTGGGAACATTTGCTCCTGTTGGCCTCCTGCTGCATGGACGGCATGGAAACTTTATTTAAGATACCTTGACTCCAGCTACGTAATTAATATAGCTGGAGTTGCATATCTTAATTTGACCTTCCACTGTAGTGTAGACCAGGCCATAGGGTTTAATTTATATCCTTCTCCTTTATGTTCACAGATACTGTTTTATTTTTGCTAGAAAGTCTCTTCACTTAGCAAGGTGCAAAAAAGTAAGTGTGTACCTGTGTGTACCCACGGGCTTATCTGCTTCTGGGTGGGGTCTAGAGTCCTTCAGGGCCATTTATGTGTTTTATTACAAAAGCAAGGCATAAACACAAAACTATAGGTCTATATTGTTCCAACTGTACATTGCACAACCTCTCCCTTCCAGTGAATCTATTTGTTAATTATTATGTGACTGATATAAAGTTTATTAGTGATCTACTCCAGCCATACTCTCCTGGCAAAAGTGTTCTATAACTAAAATCATTTTCAGTTATGTAAATCATTTTGTTCAAATCTTGCTAGATAATGAATTATTCAAAGGGAATAAACAGATGCAGGGGTCTGAGTCTGCTCTGTAATTCCTGTATTAATTAGACTGATTTCCACTGAAGTCAATGGAGTTATATCCAAGATAGAGCAGAATCAAGAATAAGGAGCCAGATACCTTTCTGACAGTAGCACATACACCGTCAGCTGACACTTTCACAGACAACAGATAAGTTCAAGTCTAAATTTATTCATCTCTCTAAGATTAATCCTAACTGCATGCCTATTGTATCTTGTTCCTAATGATAATGAAGAGGGAGCAATATGCATTGATCTCTTAAAACAATGAAATACATTTAATAGAATTTTGAAACCCATCCGGGTATTACTGTCATTACACTATAGTTGTACACGCTACACAGTCTGTGATAATACTACTATGGATTCTTATGTACCTGATGTTCCAGCTATCAGGCTAGATCTATTGCCAGGAAATAGTCCTCACTTAATCTGTTCAAAGCATGAACTGCAGGGAACACTTTCTATTTTTCCATTTCACTCGGTTGGTGTAATTAATTGACACGGTATCACATTTGCAAGTATTAAGATTAATTTGAAAAATACTGACCAGCACAGCAATACACTATGTTGTACCAAATCCATTTTTGAACAGATTATGGAAAATAAGAATATGAAATAAAAAGAATAATGTTCTAACTAAAATATCCCCTTTTTGGATGACAAAATGCAGATAAACAAAGACTATTTCTACTCTTACCACAGGCAACATCGACGTTAATTGTAAATTTTACATATAGCCTTATGATAGTACAGATTCCACCTGCAAAACAGGATTCAATAAATTTTTTTAAAAAAACAAGAGAAGTCAAAGGAAAACAAAATATAACAAGTAAACCAAACCTTAGACACGAGAGGAACAATCCATATTGATCCCCATGCATCTTTGTTCTATTGCTGGTAACTGATCCATGGGATACACTAAAATATGGGTATAGTGAGGCACATTATATTACATGAGGCTACGTTAGCTACATGACTGCAACATTCACCCCTATGCTGAGTCCGTAAAGATTGTCCAGAAAATAATAACTTTTTGGCTTGAATAAACTCAATTAGTCAAATCCTCCCTTGGCTTGCACACATTTGAAATATGAACCTTAAGTTGCAAAAAGTTAAACACGTGAAGATGCATGATTTTGTAAGTATCTAAGAAACATTTCTAGCAATGGAGAGGAGATAAAAAAGGAAGGTCTTGGGAGAACACTTTTATATCAGTTAAGAATTTGTAATATCAGAATTAAAGAACTTTCATGCTCAGAGGACAACTTAATTTTAAGACCTTATTAGAATGGTCACATTTTTCCTGACCTTTTGTTTTTACTATTCAATGTCATTGTTTTAAAACACTTCATATTCCTCTAAATATTTTCCTATGCTCAACTACAGCTCAGCCTGAAATTCCTCTTTCCTAGTTCTCACTCTCAGTATCTGTGATCTCTAGTTACTATGAAAAATGAGATCACAAGTTCCTCTGCAGAAGAAGCAGAGATTTCCAAGCACTGATCATTGAAAAATTACAACTCCCCCTCATAATTTAAGAACCAAAAGCCCTTCAACAGAATTAACTGTGCAATATACAGGGCAAAAGGTGACTACAACCAACATGTGTTGTTAAAGTCCATTACACCACAACTTTGTCCCCAAATCCACTGAATCCTTCTAGAAGCCATGGGTGTCTTTTTAATGCATAACAAGGAAAGGAAATCATTTCAATCACTCCTTCATGAAGAGAAAAAATGGAGGCAAGACACAGCCACCTTTTCATCCCATTCTTGCTACTGGCCACATTAGCTCCAGGTGACAACTAATGTCACCCCACCACCCTTGCTCACACGGTGAATTTCCAGCAATGTTCCTCTAGTACTAGTGCTCCTCTCTCAATGCTAGCACAACTGTACAACCACGAGATCAGACTGTGTTTAGATGGCCTGGTGGTAACAATGCCTGTACCTGATCTACCCTTGCATTTCTATTGTGAACCTGGGATGGAAGAGCTGAAAATTCTTACCATTAAGGGAGCCGTTGCAATGACATGTACCTCACAACATTTTTTGGAAAACGTTGTTCTTAACTCCTAGCTCTGTTCAATGGCAATTGATATAATTAAGACTGGCATTTTTAGGGTTAAACGTCAAGTACGAGAAAGAGCTGAAAAAGGAAATTCCCCAGCTTCTTAGTAATGAAAAGCTGAGGGTATACCTTCTGTGGTTGTCTGTGAGATGCTTTCACATCCATGTGTCAAGGGTTTTTCAAACTGACAACTTGCAAATTTGAAATACAAAAATGCCCAAAGCGATATTTTAGTGGCTCAGGGAAACTCTTGTATGGGAAAAAGAATTCTAAAGTGAAACGTCTCTGGAAATCACACAGGGCCTGACCACGATACTCTAATTATGCTAATTGCTTCAATGCCCTTGCTTTATTTATGCTGAGCAGCTAAGATAAATAAAGGGAAATTGCTTTGGATCTAACTGTATTCATATCAGAATGCAAACTAGCCTGTGTTTGTTATGTGATTGCTGATCTGTTTACACTAAATTCTGCAGGTAATTGCAGTTTTGATTGCACATTTATTTCTAGCTGCACAGGTCCCAGGACTAGGTCTGTCTGTTTTTATAATTAAACCGTTTTGTAATATCAAAACTCACTAAAGAGCAAAATGATGCTTTAAGAATTTACATATTTTATGCATTAAAGATAATACTTTGCTGCTCAGTGACAAAGGAAACATTCTGTTTGTCGCTAAAAAATGGACAGCATGTTCTGGATTTGAAGAAATTTGAGACATCTGTTCCAAGGCCTGTTCACCGAGTGGGACAGATGTCCTCCGCATCCCCGTAATCTGGTGTACAACACACACTTTTTGAACTTTCAGTTGTTACTTTCAGATGAGTAAAATGTTAACAGAATGAGTTGTGACTTTAGTGATTAACCACAGCATCTAAATTGTGGCCTGCATCTGAGCATAAGGTCCAAGAATGCAAGCCTTTTCCTGCAAAATCTTTGGGAAGAGCAAATGTAATATCTTTCATATACCCAGGTGCCTTCCATCTGAGCATTGAAACACACCTTGCACACATTAATTTAGCCTCACTACATCCCTGTGAGAGAAATATGTTCACCATTTTGCAGAGGAAGAAACTGAGGCACAAAGGCAGTTGAATGATTTGTCCAAACTCTCATAGGAAATCTGAGGCAAAGACAGGAATGGAAGAAAATTTTTCTGATTCCCAATCGTTTGCCTCAAGCACAAAATTATTATTATTATTATTTATACATCATCATAAGTATGTATGGCATGTTGCACACACTTAAGATGGCAGGTGCAGAGAAGTTGACAGTGTAGATTATGAACCATCCTTCTGCCCTTGCTAAAAAATTCAAGGTGAAGAAGTTTCTATTTTTATTTCAATGTATTTTGCACAGTCTGAAACAATCTGAAGTTCAACATTGGTTTCTTTTCCCTTCCCACCTCCCTCCACATACAGGCATCAAATTTAATATTTTCTTCTATATCTTTGGGAAATGCCTATTACTTTCATATTACAGGGAAGGAGGTGAGCCTTCTAATCTCAATTCTACAAATTTAGAGCTGTGTCATCTCTGTATTGCTTCTTCATCCATCATCAGATTCCACAATCAGTAATTCAGTCTGTCCCACTTAATGGAAGACTTAATATCAGTCTACACAGACTAACCTGGCAAGCTTCTTAGCTTGGATTACACTGCAGTACTATGCGTCGACAGATAATGCATTAGTAGACAACTGGTACCCTCAGATGCTTTGAGATAGCAGGCCAAAGGCTTTAAACCACCCAATAAGTGCAGAATTGCTCACAAATACACACCTTGTCATGGCTATTACAGAATGGCTCAAAAAACAACAAATAGTCCTGTAGATGGTATCATGTAGATGGTGTCATGAGCTTTCATGGGCACAACCCACTTCTTTGGAGCTGAACCCAGTGCCCATGAAAGCTCGTGATACTATCTACATGTTTTGTTAGTCTCTAAGGTGCTGCAAGACTATTTGTTGTTTTTTTAACTTTTTTCAGTTATAGACTAACACGGCTACCCTCTGAAACAAAATGGCTCAATCTTTTTTAAAAACAGTTTTATTTGTGAAAACGGTATAAACTGTATCCTTCTATTATGAAAAGTAATTTCTGGCAAAATTATGAAAGTAATAGGGAACATTTGATACATCTCATTTCTGTAATACAAGTTGGACCCTCATGGGATGGCACTCTCGGGACCTGCCTGATCCTGAACAAAGGAATTTGCTGGACCAGGGGAGATTCCCTCCCACTAGCCCCTCAGCCTGCTGACTCTCCCCGCCGCCAGCTCCACTTCTGGTCCAGCTGGGCCCCTTGCTTCTGGCCTACCTGGATGGCTGACCTCAGCCAGCCTCCAGAACCCCACCACCAGTCAGGGCTGCCATGGGCTCCCAGACCTGCTGTCATGGGCTTCTGGCCTCAGCTGAGGCTGCTGGACGCCAGCCCACTGTCATCGGGCTTTCAACCCCAGAGCTCTGTCAGTGTTTGTTAATTATTTTTAGCCCTCATTTTAAAAGTTTCCCCAGATATTTGTATCCTTTCCATGTTACTACTTATTTCTATGCATTATTCCCAGAAGCCCAGTACCAGTTTGCCACTGTCACTACCTTGCTATCCCCCCATGCCTTTTTGCCTTCTCTACCCTCTTCCCTTTATAGCAGGCCCTATTTCCTTTATTGGTTGCAGCTGTGGGTACCTGCTTCCATGACTGGCAGCTGCAATGGGTGGTAATCAACTTGCTTGATTGTAAACAAGAGGACTCTCTTCCCCAATCTGTTTATGTTCAGTATGGAAACTGTAGACCCCATTACAGTCACCAAGCAGCTAATTTTAACTCTCTTCTGAAGTCCAAAGTGCCTGGGAGGGTCACACAAGGCTGCCTAGCATTTGGAGGTGAGGGCAGCTTTAAAATGTCACTTCTCCTTGAACACATCACTCTCTCCCTCAGCTGCTTCTATGCACCTCTATCTCCACAGGGTTCTTTTTACAAATTGTGAAGCAGAATTTGGAAAATTAAGAATATGTTATTTCGTTAGCATTACCCATACTCGGACATCACATCCAGGCTTTAGCCCACAAAAAGATCAAAGATAGGTAGTGGGAAATTATCCATCTTTGGGTACATTGCCTTTACGTGAGAACTCTTGAGATTTTTTTCCCCTGTTGTTAGAATATTTTGCAGGCTGAAGATGCAACCAGGAACTGCTGAAAGATGCTTATGGCTCCTCTGGTGACCAAAGAGGGAAGGGCCCTCAGAAAACTGAGAGGGATGGGAGCTCAAAGTGCCCTTAATTTTAGACTATAAAAAGGATTTTCTTGTAGAAAAAAAATTGTTGCTAAATACAACTCCTTATCAATTGAAAATGAAAAGCTGCTTTAGCTACCTCCCCAATTTTTGTTTCTCTATCTGCTTTGATCCTGACTTTAATGAAAGGAGCAAGTCTCAGCATCACACAGCTATTTGTAGGACTGGGTTGTTAGCTACCAAGAGCTGAGGTGCTATTAGACACCTTAGTTTTACTGTAGGTATTTGAATTAATATAATTTCTCCCATAATGAGACACAGCTACAGTGACATATTCATTTGTATTTCAATTTCAGCATATAAAAACATAAGAACGGCCATACTGGGTCAGACCAAGGGTCCATCTAGCTCAGTATCCTGTCTTCCAATAGTGGCCAATGCCAGATACCCCAGAGGGAGTGAACAGAACAGGTAATCATTAAGTGATCCCTCTACTGTCATCCATTTCCAGCTTCTGACAAACAGAGGCTAGGGACACCACCGTTCCTACCCATCCTGGCTAATAGCTATTGATGGACCTAACCGCCATGAATTTATCTAGTTCTTTTTTGAAGCCTGTTAAAGCTCTGGTCTTCACAACCTCCTCTAGCAAGGAGTTCCACAGGTTGATTGTGCACTGCATGAAGAAAAACTTATTTGTTTGTTTTAAACCTGCTACCTATTCATTTCATTTGGTGACCGCTAGAATAAGCATAAAAAACTGCCCATCCTAGATTCTATGTACACTTGAGAAATAACTAAAAACAAAAAAGAAAAAGGCAGTAGCAAACTAACAACTTTTCTATTCCCTAAAGAAGTCTGTGCACACAACTGAAATTTCTTCACATTTTATCCCACAAATAAAAATACCAACATTCAAATGAATGCAGCCAACATGCAGGTATGGACTGTAGGGGTGCGTCTACACAGCAAAGTTATTTCAGAATAACGGCCATTATTCCAAAATAACTATGTGAGTGTCTACACAGCAATAGCATTATTTCAAAATAATTTCAGAATAATGGGAGGCTTATTCTGACTTCCGGAAACTTTATTCTACGAAGAATAATGCCTATTCCGAAATAGTTATTTTGGAATTAGGGGCTGTGTAGATGCTCCACTTCTGCTATTTTGAAATAGCCCCTCACCAGGGCCATTCTAACTTATTCCTCCCCAGTGCTTACTGGGGCTCTAAATTAAAATAGCACATCCACATAAGGGAAGCTTGCATTGGACTAATTTTGAGGCTTCCCTGCAGTGTAGATGTGCTATTTTGAAATACGCTATTTCAGAATAATTATTTCAGAATAGCTTATTCTGAAATAAATGTGCAGTGTAGACGCAGCCTAGGAGTCCCCAGATATACTCTACTAGATAAAAGGTCACTCTTATATACTGGAAGGAACATGGCTGCAAATGAATCCAGGATTTTGTCTTTCATGGAATCATAGAACTGAAAGGTACCTCTAGAGACCATCAAGTCCAGTCGCCTGCACGCATGGCTGGACCAAGCACCATCTAGAACACTCCTGACAGGTGTTTGTTTAACCTGCTCTAAAAATCTTCACTGATGGAGATTCCACAATCGCCTTAGCCAATTTATTCACCTGAGGTAATATATCATTCAGCATGGCTCCAACAAACATAATTACCTATAAATTTCCCTTCTGGAACTAAGACAAGGTAAAAAGGTGGAGGTGACAGAGAAATTCTCTCTCCTGACTATGGATATCTCCAAATATTATATTTACACTCTAACATGCAAGATATGGGAGGTTGCTGTAATTGTAACAATATGTTTTCTAGGAGTGATGTCCCTGCATCCATGTTGAGTGATTCAGATACTGCTTGTGGAGACCTCTTCTGTACCTTGTAGCTGTATCCATAATCTCAGCGTAACGCAAAGCTCTGACATCAATCAAAATGTCTAAGTCTGAGGCTACTCAGATCTGGGGTTTTGGCTCAGCTCATTGTCAATTAAACCTTAATGTTTCAATAAAAGTCCAATTATTACAAATAACCCTTTTGTGTAATGCACTGGCTAAATGTGTAGCTACATCACTGCCCTCTTTGGGAGAGAATGATAGGCTTGCTCAACTGCATCAATGTATTGCCCTATTAAACTGATCTACAGAGCATACAAGCCTTAATATTATTACCTACAAGCAAAGGGGATTCTTTAACTCAAATAGCACAGCCTGTGTTAATGGGTTTTACCCCAGTGATGTGTGCATGTGTGTGTGCCTCCTTCCCCCCAGTTTGGAGTAAGGGCCTTTCTGCAACAGCCAACGGAGCGTCTGAGGATTTTAGCCATGAGTTTTATTTTTTAAGAGAATGATGCAAAACAATAAATGTATGGCATCACACATAGAGCTGAACTAGTCATTAGCTAGACCATAAAAAGACAACTTGGGAGGAATGCCACTGCCCATACAATATGAGTTTCTAACACATGACAAAATAATACTGAAGTCATATTAAGACCTAGAATAAGTAGGTTTCAACCATTAAGGGGTAGTAAAGACTAGGCTGATCTAACCTTCTATCCAGTAGAAGACTGTGAAAAAACACACTGGATTTGAGAAGTCCTATCTTTCTCTTTCAAAGAGGGCATCCATACAGGTATGCATTTAACCAATACATTGTGCAACAAAGTTACTTGTAATTACTGGCCAAAATATGATGTCCTACACAGAGCACAAATACAAGGCCTTTTCCCAGAAGAACAACACAGATGTTTAAGGGTCAGGTACTGTCTAATGCACAGCTGGGCAAAAAGTATCTCTGTGGTCTGCCCACATCAGAAACACACAGCAGAGACGGGTAATTTCAATTGCATTTTGAGCCTACCTAGACAATCTGAAGTCCTGTATTTGGCTCACGAGTAATGCATACACATTTTAATCTCATACAAAAATTATGTAAACAAGACATTACTTGGATCAAACAAAGTGGTATTTGAGTTCTTGGCATGTTGCCAAGTGGCTCTTGGTTTTGCAAAATGTGGGTGCCCTTGCTATAATGTCTGTTCTAGCAGAAATACCCCCTTTATGAGTATTCATGCTATGTGAATTGGTATGGATTTAATAAATTAAGTCATTAAAAATGAACACATTATGGATACTCCACCTATGGTCAGTGTGGCAGTAGTTCTTTACTGAAGTATGTTTCACTTGGTACAGGTGATGTACAAAAACAGAGAATGAGAAATTTAGGCTTCATAAAAAGTGACTGAGTTTACAGATCTGATTTCCTCTGTTAGTTCTTCTTCTTCCAGTCAAGATACAGTGCAGTTTCTCTCATACTGATTCTAATATAACTCGGCCCCGAGATTTCCTACTGCCCTCTGGTGGAGTATAACAATATATGTCAGCTTCATGCTCATTTAGTCATGCATATCTTAAGTGAAGACTGACTATAATCATATCTGTCACAATTATCCCATTTAAAGTCACATAAACCTGTCTTCTCCCATATTAAAAGACGATGTTTCATTTTGTCACATTTTGACTTTCATTCTTTTTGACTAAAAGATGATTACTACAGAATATTTATATATTTATTTTTTAGGAAGAAAGAATCTCTTCATCCTGATGTTCTTTAAATATTTTCTTTAAACATAAGAAGTGTTGTGTATTTGTTCTACTTTTATTTAAAGTACTTATTTTTGCAACACATTTTGTGTGACATATTTACTACTAAGAAAGAAAGACAACTCTACCAGCTGCCTCCTCATAACAACAGACTGGGAATTTGGAATAATACAAAACATTTATTTTTGTCTCGCTTCTGTATACTGTATAAAACTGTATTAAGAAACCTTCACAACCTGGAGACAGATAATCTGAGAAATGAGAGGTTTTATACTGAGGAGTTAGAGAGATGAAGCTGGAATGTGTGTGTGTGTGGGAGGGGGCGTTGATGGGAATGGGGACAGGCAATCTGAAAGATCAGCCTCCAGCTAGAGTGGGTCAGAAGTGTGGGGAGGGAATCAAGACTGGAAGAACTGAGTGACCAGGCAGAGAGTAGGTGGACAAGTCAAAGAAGTAGGATGGAGCAAAGCCATAGAGAATTCTGAAAATAAGAAAGGCCAAGTTGCAGACTGAGGATGGTAGCGATACTGTTTTGCTTCTTAGAGCAAAGGGTTGTATGGATGTAGCATTCCTGAGCCCCTTAAACATGAAATATGAGGGATTAAGGAAAAGATTATATAGAACCAAAATTACAATATTCATTATGCAAACTCTAGTTTGGAGGCGCCGGGTGTTGTTCACAACAAAGTGCACAGGAGTGCCTCCCTGTCTTATTTGCACTTACTGACATACATCACCCCGATACAACTATCCATTCAGAACCATTTGCTGAACTAAATTCTGACCAAGATCCCTGATGTGAAAGTTACTAAATTACTGATCCATCAAAATGAAGCTATTTCTTCTATTACATTTGCAGAATGCTTTCATATAGATTCAGTAACCAGGAGTATGAAATTTTCCTGATCTCATTGCCACTATCTGTACAGTGAGCCTCTGGAGTACTCAATCCACTGATCCTCCCTGACTAACAAGCTGTTTAATTCACCAATGGTTTCCTTCATTATTTTACAATTTCAGCTTGGAAAAGCTGAGTCTATGTTCTGAAATGACTTTTACAAGAACTAGAATAGTAGTACTATCATAATAGCAGTTCTATACTTATAAGAAATTCAAAAATCCTTCTAAAAATGCCTTTTTTATTTGAAAAATGCAACAAAGCCTGTATAAAGTAAAGATTGTTAAGAAAAAAGAAAAGGCTTTCACATAAAAAGATTTCACAGATTTATTTTTGTATATAAATGACTTAGAGATAGTGCAGGTTTATCTGCTGATAACTCTTGCCTGAGACCTACAGTACCTTCAAATGTAGCCTGGGTATAAGTGAAAGAAAATCATTTACACCTGATAGTTGTGAAAGGTCATGAGCAAGGGAATAAATTCTAGATATCGTAGATCTGGTTTTTTTGGAAGTGGGAGTTGGGCTTGTGCTGCAATCTTTCTTTCTTGTTATGTGAATGTGTATGTAAGCATATGAGTATACAAACACAAACACAAAACTATCAACTGACAAAAAGGGTTGTTTTAAACCTCCTCAAACTCAGTGCCTTTCCTGTTTGTTTATTCTGCTTATTCTGTCTTCTCATCTCATTTCTTTTGGGTACACATCCTTCTCTGTTCTCTTTTCTGATGTTGGACTCTTTATTTTTTCAATTTCATAACCCCTCTTTTTGTCAAATAGCACAAAATACTCCACCGGTCCTCGAAAGACAGATATAAGATAATTCTCCAAAAGGTAGGTTTCTCAAGGGTATGTCTACACAGCAGGGCTAAAGTCGACTTAAGCTACGCAACTTCAGCTAAGTCAATTGCGTAGCTTAAGTTGAAATATCTTAACTCGGCTTTTAGCGCTGACTACGCAGCAGGAAATCAAAGGAATAACACTGTTCCTTCGACTTCCCTTACTCCTCGTGAAATGAGGGTTACCAGGAGTTGGAGTAAGAAGTCCTCCAGTTCAACATTATGGATTGCAGTGTAGACAGGCACTTTGTTATTTCGGAATAATGTCAGTAGATTTACCCCTAAAGATCTCCCTTCAAATCCTCAATTACAATATGAGATAAGTGAGATGAGTTTAGTGATCTCATCCCAGTCTCATGTGGCTTATCATGACTGGGCACAATTAACAGTTATGACATGCCTAAGCAAAGCTGTGTGGGGAATATTTCTTAACCATTTCATGCCAATGTTATTACTTCACATCAATGGGCACTCATTACAATTTTTTGGATTCAGTTCTGAAGGAGTGTGAGCACTCCTGCCCAATTAATGTATTTGTCTAGAGACCAAATACCCATGCATCTGCTACCCTTGCTGAATGCTTTTAGCAGCCAAAATTCACTTAAACAAATGTGTTCTACTTCACATAACACCATAGTGTAATGCTACAGTCATTTAAAGAGCAAAATTTCTTACCAACAGAGATGTTCCTATCTGACTGCATCAAATTGAAGGTGAACTATGCACTATAGCTACACTATTTCAAATAAGGAATACTGCAAGGAAAACAAACCAAAATTACTGGAAACTGATTCCAGCTAGAGGGGTAATAATTATATTTTCCTGTAACTGAAACTCTGAAAATATCTGAACAAAAAGTAATAGTACATCTCATACCAATTTGTTTAAATTCTCTTTTAAAAAATTGTATATTATAGGTTTTATTGATTTTATCATAAGACTGTGTCAAATTGAGTGTCTGATTGAGACCAAAAGGTTTGTGTGTATATACACAGATGTTTATGTATATATACTGCTTTAACAATGCAGTATATTTGTGTGTGTGTGTGTGTGTGTGTGTGTGTGTGTGTGTGTGTGTGTGTGTGTGTGTGTGTGTGTGAGAGAGAGAGAGAGAGAGAGAGAGAGAGCCTTCTGTTGTAGTCAAAAATGCAGCAGAAGGTTTCAAAAAGTATGTTTTTATTATAAATTAATCAAATCAGTAAGTCAGGCTGGACAAGCTATCTTAGAAAATATAAACGTACAGGAAAATAACACCAGTAGCAAGAGGCAAATGTTTCTGTTTTGATTTATTCAGTATTTCAGAGATTTTTTTTTTCTATGGGAACAATATGCAAGGCATTGAAAATTCAGATGGCATATCTTTTGTATGCTATAAAAATGTGCTGGTAACCTACAATACCCTCATAGAAATACAATTCAATAAGGAACTCAGTTGGGAAGATGCCTCAACAGAACAACACAAACAAAATGGTCAATACAGCGATGATTTTTAGTTTACTTTTACAAGCAATTTTGATGCTGGAAATAAATAGGTCTTTGAAACTTATAAAATGAAACCAAGATAAACATAGATCCACATTTTTAATTCCTACACATATTTAATGTGACTTTTTAGCTGCTCATCGCCTCTGAATTATCCCTTCTATCAAACCTATCACTTGAGAAGTGTTACAGCACTTAGCCCTCAGGGCAAAGATAAGTCTTCACTATTGTCACATACAGTGCACATATTCAGCCATATTATGCTGAATGGGAATACAGTACCTTGTAGAAACAGTACTGATTCCTGAAGAATATCCTGAGATGCTTATCAAGCTGTTAAAGGAGACATCAGTCTTTTGTCTGTATTGCCCTTGACACATCCTGAAGGAAAGTATCTTGAAATTCATTGTCTTCTGAAGAACCCTCAGACCTCTTAGGTCTAATGTAGGTTAAGTGCCCACAGATCTCAGTAGAATGCAAAAGCACCTTGAAAACTACAGACTACTTACCAGAAATAAATAAAAATCTAGTGCTAAATGTACAAGACCTTATACCTATAATGATACTCAAAGGCTAAAAAAAATACACATAGGCTATGCTTATACTGCGCTGTTTTGCGCAAGAAATATGCAAATGAAGCAAAGTGTGGAACATCGCCACGCCTTATTTGCATAATTGACGAGTGGCCGCTTTTTGCGCAAGAGGCTTTTGCGCAAAAAGGAGCCATCTACACAGCTCTTTTTTGTGCAAAAACCCCTCTTGTGCAAGAGCTGTTCTTCTGCATTTTTTCAGGAAGAACGGCTCTTGCACAAAAGCCTCTTGCGCAAAAAGTGGCCACTCATTAATTATGCAAATGAGGCACGGCGATATTCCACGCTTGCCTCATTTGCATATTTCTTGCGCAGTATAGACATAGCCATATTGACCTAAATCACAACTGAAAATTGGTACCAAACATTATCAAATGAACTAGCCACTTCAAAAAAGCGGGAGGGGGGAATTATCACATTATTATTGCTTATATCACTAAGGGTAAATTATTATCTACGCATTCAGCATTTGCTTACCAATTAACACACAGAATACATAGCAAGTATCCTGTATAGCAGCATTCCCTTTTCTCTTTCACTTAGGGTACGTCTACACAGCAACATTATTTCAAAATAATTAATGTTATTTTGAAATGGACTTAGTCTGCGTCTACACAGCTGGCAGTTATTTCAACATAATGTCAAAATACTGTCAAGCTGGAGGACTTCTTACTCCAACTCGTGTAACCCTCATTGTACGAGGAGTAAGGGAAGTTGGGGGAAGAGTGCTCTATTTCAAAATAAGTACTGTGTAGACGCTCCCAATTTCAAAATAAGATATTTCGAAATAATCTACGCAATTGATGTAGCTACATTTACGTAGCTTATTTCGAGTTAAGCCCTGCTGTGTATATCCACCCTCAGTAACTGTATTAACATCAGGCATTTAGTTACTCTGCAACATTAATATATGAAATAAACCCTTCTGTTGCAGAGTTAAAAATGCAGGTGGTTTAAAAAAATGTTTATATAAATAAGAAGAGTAGGATAAGTGGAAATGTGTAAATGACAAAAAATTACCCTGTACATCAAAAGAAATAATTCCAGATTTTTTCATTCCACCATAGTTAGAATTGAATTTAACTATTTCATAAACTATGTTTGACTCTTGAGCCCTAAAAAAAACTACTTTGCATTCCTTTTGTTTGTTTTCCCTGCTGCCTTTTGCACTCCATACTATTCAATAGAAGTTATATACATCATAAGAATAAACACTCCTCATTTCATATTTTTTTCCACAGGCAAATCACCGTAAAATACAAGGCTTCTCTCTCTCATCAGAGAGTTTTGCCACACTGGGGGGGATGGTGCCAATTTAGCTGCCAAAAGTTATGTTGTTGTTAACTTTTTTATGATTATTTCCTATTTTGTATGTATTCCAACAGTTGACTATGAAAAGGTTTCAGTGAAACCTTCAAAAAGTAAATAGGATGACAGTTATGATAACTATGCCACTGAACACTGACCATGAAATTGGCTTTCATTCTCTAAAATACATTTTAGCTTTTGTTCAAAATCTATTTTATAAAATGTTAGCATTTTGCAAATAAAGTCTCACTTGTATCTCATGTGTGAATTACACTGGAATGAATATCAAGCCATTTTTCTGCCTATAAACACAGGTAGAATTATTCCCCTTAAACTTACTGAGCATCTAGACCAGAAAGGGAAATTCATCTCAGAGGAGGACAACAGTGATACAGCTGTTGATCTCCCACTAGCACAAGGAAGCATTGTGGAGAAAAGGAACTTTAAAATCTGGCCTTAAAAGAGCCCTACCAGTGGAGAACAGCAGTACATCTTTATTATACATGAAAATGTGCCAGTTGAATCAGTGCATCTCCCTTATGGCCAGTCTGCTCCTTTCCTTGCCAGTCCCATCACATTCTGGACCACATTAGTCTGAATTGAGTCCTCGGGGTCTTGCAAGTGGCAAGTGCTGGTGGATTTTCTTCTGTTGGAGCTTGCAGTTGGCTTCCATCAGTAAGAACCAGAGGTATCCAGAGAGTGAATGTGGTCCCTCAATACGT
The DNA here is from genome assembly GCA_019425775.1 of Rafetus swinhoei. NCBI lineage: Eukaryota > Metazoa > Chordata > Testudines > Trionychidae > Rafetus > Rafetus swinhoei. The sequence continues at coordinate 86,090,438 of CM033446.1, read as the reverse complement.
TTCAGGTCTTAGTCTTTAATTATTTGTTACACTTGGAATTTAAAATAGTTTTCCAGTTAACGTCACATATATTATAATACCTTCCCATGCAAATTATGAAAATTGGTATTTAGTTACACAATATCTCAGCAAAGCTTCCCATGCAGAATATGATCAAACTACTGAGGAGGAGCATGAGGACTGGGAAAAGAGCACAGAACAAGTCATAAGAAGAAAGCACAAACGGCCAAAGAAAGCTGATTTATGGTGTGTTCGGAGCGTGTGTTTTTTTAAATTTTGGGAAGTGTAGTAAGCAAATCAGACTAGTACTTGTAGCTTGCACAATAGGCACTTATTAGTCAGATAATCTTACTTCACTAAGCCTTGGAAATATTACAGCGTATGCTTATTTATTTTGTAAGCAAGGTAAATGTACATATGAAAGTGAGGGTTTATAGCACTGTCTAGGGCCAGCCATCTTGGTGTAGGGGACAGACTTCTCACATAAGTCTGTCTATATACCTCAGTGAGATGAAATACCCTGTTATTTCAATTATATGAGTTTACTGAAGAGAGACAGTCAATAATGCTGGGCTGTATCAAATTGTGCAGGGAGTGTGTGATGTGGATAAATAGTGAAGGGATTAGCTGAGCCCACCAAATTTGTTTCACTTGTGACCTATCCAGATTTGAAACCAGCCCCTTATGGATATAATTTTATTAGAATGAACCATTCTTAAACAATGTCTCCATAGTGTTCCCTGATGCATGCATTCCATCAAGCCCAGGCATGCAGCTTTCTTTTTCTACCTGTGTTTTTCGTTGCACAAACACATTTCTTTTAGTCAGTAATATAATAGATTTTTCTCATCAAGGCATGTAAAGATCTAGTATATGCCCCTCATGCATTGGTAACAGCAAAAGAAGATATTAAGGCAAAAATCACTGGAGGACCAGAAGTAGCATCTTGAGCAGTGCGAGCTTAAGATGACTATAATAAGAATTCTGTTACAGTAGAGCCTAGCCTACACTGGCTTAAAACTCCCTATGGTAGATCCCACCATTTCAGCTTCACCAATGGTAGCAATGATGGAACTGCTAGAAAAGGTTCTCAAACTTGGTCAGGATTCCAAAGTGGGAGGACAGTGTTTGACTTGCTGGGGCCCAGGGCCAAAGCCAAAGTCTGAGCCCAACCGCATGGGGACAAAGCTCTCTGCCCCAAAGCCCTGAATGGGGGGACAGGCTGCTAAGATTACATGCCCCTTGTCCATTCCAGAAGCCCTTTGGAAGCTTTACCTCACCCAGGGTAGCAAGTCTTGGGCAGGCTCGGGCTTCCGTTCCTGCTCCTGGTGTCATGTAGTAATTTTTGTTGTCAGAAGGAGATCACAGTGCAATGAACTTTGAGAATCACTGTGCTAGTAGCTTTTCCATCTTGTCATTTAGACTTTCTTTGAAAAGAGTTAGAAAACATATTGCTACATTGTGGAAGTGCTAGACAAAATCTGGACCCATATACTTACAACCCCACTGAAAACCCTCTGAGTGCTCAAAACATGCTATATAACCATTGTGGAAAAGGAGAAGGGTTGGCCAAGGTCATTAATAATAAGTGTACCTGAGGCCTGGTCTGACATGAGCAATTAACACACAATAGGAGGTTTTATTTCTTGCAAGATAGAATTAGGAAGCAAACAGATCATTAGGCTGAAAACATAACATTTGTGCGAAGTAAAATAAATAAGCCAGCAGGCTAAAAAACAGAATGTCTGAGCCAGCCAAGATAAGATGGAGAACACCCACTGGACCATTTTCTAACAATGAACCAAGATAATTTAGGAATGTAGAGATGAAGTAAAAAGTAGGTGGAAAGTGGACAATACATGGACAGAACATGCTATGCAGGAGTTGGCTCCTGCAAAGTAATTATGCTAATCCCAAAATGCGTGATACAATCCCTAAAATGTGTAGTAAATACAATGTAACATATAAATGTAAATAAAGGAAGAGGTTTTCAGTGTAATTTTGGAAGTGTGGTACCAGTCTGGAATCAGTGGTAGGCAACCTGCACCAGATCAGGGTTCTATGTTTGGCCCACGAGACATTTTGTTTACCTTTGCCCATATGCAGAGTTGATAGAGTCTTCTGGTTCCTGTCCACATTGGTTTTTTCCTACCAGCATTACTAAAGTGACATGCACATAAATTAAGAGTATATTCACTGTGCACAACACTGACTGAGGGAGCCACGTACTCTCTCTGCATCCAAAGTGCTGCTACAGTTCAATCAGCACACCTCTGCAAATTCTAGGGTACACAACTGCAGTTAGCAAAATTACCCTATCCTGGAAGAACATCTTGGTTATGACAATTTTGCAACCCAGTGAGATGACAGATGGCCACTCATGCAGCCCATTTTCAAGCCTAAATTGCCTATCGCTGCCCTAAACCAATCCCTGATTTAGCCTGATTAATTCAGCCTAAGTTTGCTGTGTGCCAAATAAAGGAACCTGAGCGATGAAATCTGAAGTCAAACTGAGTATTTTGGATCTCAGATAACTTGATACAGAACAGGACAAGGTGTTTTGGATTAGCCGTGTGAAAAAGGTCTCAGAGTCAATCCCAACAATAAGCACTTTTCTAACAAAATATTGTGTTGAAATTGTCAATGCCCATACAAAATAGACAGTATGTAGGTTAAGATTTTCATCCAATACGCTGGTTTCAACCAGTAGTACAGAGCCTTCTGGGAGACAGGGGTAGTTGAGCATATTTCAGAGAGTCTGCCAATTACGGATGTTAAGCATGAGGCTTACCAGTATGCTTACCATTTAACCACTACTGCCAAACATGCCTGATGTCAGACTAGCTAGGGCCCAGGCAGAAAGTGAAAACCCCAAGTCCTACCACCAGGTGCTGAAGCCAAAGCCTGAGCAACTTAGCTTTGAAGTGCCCGCTGTGGCATGAGATAATCACCTCTTTGCTGTCCCCTAATGCCAGCCATGGCTTTTGTATGCAGAAAAATGGTTGTTGTGGCACAGCTGGGCCATGGAGCGTTTAGAACACGTAAGGGAAGCTTCAGAAAGAAGAAAGTTGAGAATCCCTGCAATGCACCCAAACTTCATAATATGAATGGCACTCAGAATGAAGAGCTGACTTGACTCATTCACGACTTCATCCTCCTCCAGAGTGCTTTAGAGAGTCTAAACCTGTAGCTTAAACTACCAGTTCTCTCCAGTCAAGATTTTTGGTAGCATCACTATAGTTTTTATATAACAAATATTATCTCATGTGACTAGGTACCAAACTTTTACACAATATTTATAATGTAATCTGGATATGTATGTGAAAATTATATGATGATAACAGTAGGGACAATATTACATTTTCATATGGAATAAAAACATTGTAGAAAGAAAAATATTTGACATTCTATAAAATAAATCGCCCAAATTACCTACATTTTAAACACCTATCCAGTATTTTGACAGACTTGCAAAAGCTCTACATAATAATTTGAGAAGGAATGATTGGCATGAAGAAGTTTATATGCAGCGCTTATTCCTCATTCATTGTGATAGGTAAAATACTGGAGGTTAGCAGCTATTGGAGCAAGGGTGGGCAAAATATGGCCCACAGCCCCGTGGGAGCCTTGGGCAGGTTCCCTGCCTGCTCCACCCCCACATGCTGCTCAAAGTGGTTGGCTGCAGGAGTCCTGTGCTTCTCTGAGCACTGCTGCATGCTGGAGGGGAGAAAGAAGCTTCGCACACTGTTCCTGCCCCAACACAATTTCACAGCCCCTATTGGCTGAAAACTGGCCAATGGGAGCTGCATGGGACATATTTGCAGGACAGGCAGCACACGAGGGCCTGCGGCCCTCAGACACACACATGGTCCCCCACAGCTTGCCGTTTTGAGCAGCATGCAGCAGTGTGGAAGACAGGGAAGCCTGAGGGAACTGCTGGGCTTCTGGCCAGGAGCTGCCTAGGTAAGCACCTTCAGACCAGAGCTTGCCTCTGGCACCCCAGTCCCTCTCTCCCCCAAACCCTCAATAACCCTGTACCCCAATCTTCTGTCCCAATTCACAACCCAAATCCCTGTACTCCTCCTACACCCTGTACCCCAATCTTCTGCCCCAAGTCACAACCCAAATCCCTGTACCCCTCCTATACCCCGACCTCAGGTCACAAACCCCTCCCAGACCCTGCACCCTTTCTCCAGCCCAGAATCTTCTCCTGCACTCATATCCTTTCCCAGACTCTGCACCCCAACCCTTTGCCCCAGATCACAGCCAAAACCCCTGCACCACTACCCCAGGTTCAGACCCTGAACCCCTTACTAAAACCCCTCCCCTCCAGGTCAGAATCCTCTCCTGCGCCCATACCCACACCCACTCCCAGTCCCTGCATCCCCTCCTGCTCCAGCTTACAACCCCTCCTTCAACCAAACACCCTTCCAGCACATACAACCTCTCCTGCACCCCAATTTGCACCTAAGCTCCTTCCTGCACCCATCCTCCATCCCAGATCCCACATCTCCTCCATTAATACCAGTGCAACCCTTGATCATTTACCAAATCCTTTGAGTGCTCCCCACCCATCAAAAATTATTGCCCAGCCCTGTATTGGAATATGGTTCCTTCATTTATCAGGAGGTTGCCTGTATGATCAGCAGGAGGTCATAGTAGCATCCTCTAACAGAGGTTCCCAAATTGGGGCATGGACCCCCTAAGGGGACATGGAATGTTTGAGGGGGCAGAGATGACCTGTACTTGCCGATAGTGAGTGTAGAGGGCAGCTGCCTTCAGTGTTACTGAGCATGCTCAGTATAAGCCAAGCAGTAAGTTAGCGGGAGAGTCGTGACCTCACATACCTTCCCACTACGCATCATCTCTGTGGGGAGCATGAGAAGCTTTAGGAAAAAAAACCTTACTGCCCACATTTTACCCACAACAGTGAATAATTAGCACAATGGAGTCCTCCAGACATATCAGGGCCTCAGAAAGCACTATGCATTTAACTGTAGATGGCACTGTGCATTTTGACAGATTTCAGTTAAGCTTGCAGAGCATTAGTCAGAGTTTTTGCCATCCGTATGTTAATCCATTTGCTACCACGTGGGGTGCACATTTAATTGCCAGTATCGACCACAACTGCAGTTTTGCTTTTCCTCTTATTACAATGGACCTCTGGATCTGTTTGAATCAATGCCTTGCTGTTTTTAATTTTTAGTGAGAGGTGTGGTTTTTTTTAAATGATTGGCATGCTGTATGTCCGTGTGTAGCAGAGAGCGAGGTAGTAAACTACTACAGACCGAAAGAAGGGGGATGTGAGCAAATAAGTTTGAGAATCACTGCCCTATACCATCTAAAGGAAACCTTTAGTAATTTTTAATTACCAAGGATCTACCAGCTCTTTCCTCATCAATCTCATTCAGTATTTTAGCTTCCCTATTGATTAAATGTCAGTTTTTAAATGGTCAGTGACTAAAACTAATCAAACCTGTTGAAAGCAAGCAAAAGTGATCACACTAATGAGCAGTTGTTATGTTATTTACAATGTAAATGATTCTGTTCCTGTATCAATCCTCAAATTAAAAAAGGGAGGGTGGAGAGGAGGACAGAAATAACCAATGATTAAATTAAATGTAATGCAGTGAAATAGACATGAAGACCCTATTCATTTGTGAAGTATTCTGAAATCAAAACCGAGCCATACTTATCAATATAACAAATGCTACGCAGTAAGGGGAATTCTGTTACACAGCATATCTGAACATTTTTGTGACTTCTCCACGAGGAAAATAAAACAAATAGTTAGATACGGCATGTCAAATCTCACACCAATTATCCACTTTATACAAGCTAAAAATATTCTGGATAAGGCTAGGTGGGTCAACAATTTGCCAGAGCATTAGCTCATGTAGACGGTTCCAGCTCATTAAACTCTGCTTCTTACATGCTTAAGTGACTTCTTGAACATCAGAAGGCTGTCCAAGATGAAAAAACACCTACAAAATAGTCAAGGAAGATCCCACTCTGATCATTTACCACGAGCCAATTGCTATCTTTAGCAATTGCATGGGAGCTCACACCTATCATATATCAAACAGAAACTGATCAAACACCTATATCTGCTCTTCCCTTGCAAGTTAGAACTGAGGTTTGAAAGGGCTTTCACAACTCCAGAGACAAGGAATGATACATTTCCTCTTCCTTGTTCGCTGACCCCATAATTCCTCTAAATAGCAGCTAGTCACAGAAAACAACATCCCTTTACTACTTTGAATTGCTAAAATATTTCTCATTGTATGTTACTAGTTTACTCCAAAGGAATTTCAATTTTAAGACCCTGGAGTTACATCAGTATAAAAGAGTGGAACAAAGTGGAACCTGTGCCACTGAAATCAGTGGAAGTTTTGCCATTTAATTGTATGGGAGCAAGATCTGACCCAAAGGGGGAAATCAGACCTGGTGTATTACAAGTAAAGTGAATCTTGTCAATATGGTGGGAATTCTAAGAGAACAACTATATCATTTTTCTTGATAAACATAAGGGTTATACTACTGTGTGTGTGTGGGGGGGGAGTGTTATTCACATATATAGAAAGCTGGGGTATGTCTACACTAGCCCCCTAGTGAGGAATAACAGGTAGCTCGATTTAGGGCTTCAATTCGAATTACCGGGTCCCTGCCGCGTGTAGACGCGGGCAGTTAGTCCGGACTTGTATATTTCAAAAATGGCGACCGGCCGGGAAGATGCAAATCAAGCGCGGGATATTTAAATCCCGGCCTTGATTTGCAACTCCGAATGCCTACATTAGCCTCCCTAGTTCGAACTAGGGGGCTAGTGTAGACATGCCCCTGATTACTTGGCTATTCTACAGTCACAGATACATTAATAGGAGGAAAATTAAGGGGGAATCAGATCTGAGATTAGGTTCTATTCACAGCTCTGCCAATGCCTCACTGTTGGTCTTAGGACCACGTCACACCTCAGTTTTCCCTTATGTAAAACAGAGATATTTATATTATTTCATACCACTGTCAATGGGACTTTTGCTATTGACTTTATGGGGACGAGGGACTTCACCAGTGTTCCTGCTAAGCTGTGCACTTTGGTAGCCATCCAGGAGAGATTCAGGTGCTGCCCAGCTGATTAGCAGAGGACCCACAGCCACCCACAGTCAGCAACATGTGTTTCCATTGGTGGTGCCTCAGCTCACATACAATTTATTCCACACATGGATGGAAAAAATTAGAGGGAACATTGGATTCCGCCCCTAATCTTTGGGAAGTTTATTTGAATTGAACTTTTGAACACAATGGTCACTGATCTAGTAAGTAATCGGTTTTTGTTCTGTTTTCTACTATTGCAGCTGTGCATAGAAAAGCTAACACGCTATGTTGCTATTTGTCTAGCTATTTTATCTTCTGTCATAGAGCCTTAGAAGTCCTATGGAACTTATAATGTAAATATTGTACTGTCCTCCACTTTTCTTGTAAGGTATTGATGTGCCTGAGCAGTCCCTCACAGTCCACTGATTTCTACTAAGAGTAATGGAATTAGATCTCCAACAGAGTTCTCATTCAATAAGTCTGCACTTGTCTCGACCTCTTTGGTACAGTAAGCTTACCCTGGAATTATTTGCACCGTTCTGTGCAGCAAAAGAGCCTCTGTGTAAATTCTTGTATGTACATGATGCAATTCTGCACATTCATTGTACTTTGACATTAACCTTGCCTTACACCGTTTTCATCCCATTCTCCTCAAACCAGTATCTTGTCAACAATTAATGGGATGTTTGGACACTAATCTGCCTTTTTGATAGTCAAGAAGTTCAGCTCCTAGCTATTCAATGTTTACTTAAAAATGTATACATGTATCAATGATCTCTACTACCTCACAGCTATAAGAAGAGATGATATTTTGTTTAGAATTAAATGGCAATTAACTCCAACTGGGTTATTTAATGAAGCAAGCCTCTTATAAATGTAATGCTAACACAGCCAGGAATTTCTCCCCTGGTTTTGCCATACAGTGGACAATGGATGGCAAAGCTGAACATACAAAACTCCCCTCTCTGAAGAAATAATAACACCATTATTTGCTATGGAAACTAGAAGGTTTAAGGTAAACTTTAGTAAACTTTTCCACAGTGAGCTGAGTGCTCATATGGAAGATCAGATTGGCATCATTTTCTGTTCCCTGTTGGAATGGGTACTCACTACTGCTCTGGAAAAAGGAAAAAAAAAAAAATTCACTAAACAGAAAAGGTACATGGAGGGTTGGGTGGGGAGGGGAACAAGAGCAACTGAAAAGTGCTTAAAAATAAACATTAACTGAATTGTACCGCTTAATATTTAACAAATATGGAGTATGTCAAGTTTAACTGAAAGCATTTTTTAAAAATTGCTCTTGCCCTCTGAGGTAACCATTTGTTTCATTACATTTTCGAGATATTTTTTCTCTTCAATTTCTCTCTCCTCAGTTCACTTTTTGGGAAAGGTTCTAGGGCTTTGTCTCCTCCCATCCACAGACAGGAGGAGCATTCGAGGAGGAGAAATTTGAGAAAGGATGGGTTGGTTGCAAGGTTCACACTCCTCTCCCAAGAGCAAGCCTCTTACTGGCAAGTTGTATGTGGGTCAGGGCTGCTCCTCATCAAGAGACTTGGGTGTGAACTCTGTTCCACAACAGTAGCCCCTGGCAGGGGGAGCTACAGTTCTAAATTTTGGCTGATTTCTGGCAGGCACAAACTTCCCCATTGCCAATGCCAGACTTCACTGATGACACCCATTGTGGCAAAGAGCATATTTAATTTACACACTCATCAAGTTTTATGTAATTCTGTATGTGACCTCAGCTTATTAAACAATTTGCATATTAACAAATCATTTGCATATGGCTATTTTTATCTTAAAATTAATGTACCATGTCCCAATATTGGGATTCGGACATAGCCCTGTAGTTCTGGCTGGGGGAGTGTGAGAAAATTCAGTTTGTGGTGAAGTTTGCTGGAATACTGAGGGAGCTGGAGGCCATTAAAGGGGCTGAATGGAAAAGTTATCTGGGAGAAGCTTGGCTGTAGCAAAAGAAATGGGTGTTTGTGAAGGTGTCTGGATAGAAGCTGAAAGTAACTGAAGTTTGTCAGGGGTTATCTGGGTGGAAGCTGCCAGCAGCTAAGAGTTTTCAGGAGTGCACCTGGAAGAGGTAGGTGGGCTGTGGGCTGCTTACTAGATGGTTGGAGCTTGGGGCCAGTTATGGGCCCTCTTAGCGTGTATCCCTGACATCATTGCCTTTGTGTGTTATGTCAGATGTGTGACAATTGTGTAGGTTTGTAATTTAACAAATATTAAACAATGGGATTTACTTACTATTATTTCCTATACGTACCCACAGTAGGTGTTTATCAATGTGAGACAGAGAAGATTAACATAAGAAAGTACAATAAAATGAATGAGTGCAATGAAAGAGGTATTTTTGGTATTCACTGGACAAAGAAGGTCACGGATAGGGAAGGAGTTTTCAAAACAGAACCGGACAACTACAAACTTGTGAGGCACATCACCAGAATGAGCAAAACTGAATGACAAGACATGGAATGGAATCCCAGATGTAGAGGAAAGCTTAAAAGACTTGTTACCACCTAGAAGGTAATAAAAAGTGAGAGAAAAGTCTGTTTTTTTTTAACAAGAAATAGAGCTGCAATCAAACATCAGGGCAGAGGTACTATGGCTGTCTTACACATTCAATGGACAAAAAAAGTTAACGAGTGCAGCTACACAGCACCCTTATCTCGAAATAAGCTATTCAATTTGTGGTATGCAAGGTAATTTCAAGGTAATTTTGAAATAGCTTATTTCAAAATTTGGTGCTGTCTACACAGTGCTAAATTTCAAAACAAAGCGCAATTCCGACAAGTCCCTTAACACTTGTGGATCGAGGGTTACAAGGATGCCGGAATAGCATGCCCGTTAGTTTGAAATATATTTCGAAATATTTTGAAATATTTCGAAACAACGAATGTGTTTAAAGACACGGAATTGCTATTTCGGGATACTTTCCAGTGTCCCAAAATAGAATTGCTATTTCGGGATACTTTCCAGTATCCCGAAATAGCCCCACTGTCTAGACATAGCCAAAGAGTCCATATTTCATGAGCAAATGAAAAGACTTAACTTTCTCAAACTCTATTTGCTTTCACTTTCAGCTGTCATTTTAATCCTCCTGAAGGACAGCAATCTCAACATCTTCCTTTGCTTATTGTTGTATGAGTATTTCTTTATTAGGGCCACAGAGAGAAAACAAATCACGGAGAAAGGCATGATTCTCTTCCTCCTCACAAGCAACAAAATGTTTGGAAATGTCAGCCTGTGTTCTGAGGTTCTACAATTTGGTGCCAGATATTCTACTGATTACAACATCCTAAAATCCTAGGAAATAACAGTAATATCACTTGGAATCACTCGCTCCTTAAAATTCTATACTGAAACACCAAAATGAATACTTTAAAAGTTCTCTCATGATTCCGTTAGAACAGTTCTCATTTTCAATGAGCTGATTTAATGCTTCCAAATGCAAGAATTATATTTAACCTGGGTAAAAACTGGGAAAGACAGGCGATGAAATATTCCTTATTTTTATTTGTACAACATATGCTAGCTACCATGGAGAGTATATATGTGATTACTAACAAACTATGCCAAAATTACAGGAAAGACTCAAAATGATCGAAAGGATCGAAACAAAGTCTTGCATGGTCATTGTCAAAGTAAAGTTAGAATTACAGTAGCTTTTCACACCCTAGTTCTAAAATTAATGATGAGTGAAAGCCCCACTACAGTGAGACATTTTCTATAGCAGAAATAATTTCCTCTTATGCTCTTTTCCTGGCTATTTAGATAGGAACAATTGGGGATTATACTATTACTGAAGGTCAAGGCTGAATCAGAATTTATTTTGATGCATGTTCTGATATATATATTCAGCATAACAAGGGTTATGAAATAATATCAGGTTGGAAATAGAGAGTAGATTTTAATTTGACTTTTTTAGATTTTATTATTTTAAAGTATGTTGGCTGGCAATCCTGAACTACAGTCCAGACACTTTTAATTTAATTGTACTAACTGATTTGTAACTGGCCCGCCAAAACTCCATTTTTGTGATAACAGAGTGCATATGGGTACCTATGGGATATGGAAATTAATCCCACTTCTGTGGAGAAACCGTTTAATAACTCATATGTTATTTTATCTTTTGAGTTATCAGTGGGCTTTCCTCCAGAATTTTCTAGGGAATATGTCCTTGGAGTTTCAAAGGAAAAAGATTGTAGTTGGACTCTAGGAATTTGTGATCTCAAGACAATTTTGAGCTTAGCTTTGCCTATTGCCAAGCATATCGCCTGGCCAAAAGCAGGTTGAATATGGCTACATGATTCTGCTTCAACCAATTAAACCATGTTTTACCCTTTTGTGTACCATGACCAGTGGAACTGCAGTCAGAAGGCCATTACTCCCAAGAAGGACTCCTATTGAAGGGCACCAGCACCATAGACAAGGGATCACAGGTAGTTTTGCTGAAAGCAATGCAGCCAGAATAATGCACAGAGTTTTAATAAAGGTTGACTTGCTCAATGTAAGCTGAATTCAGCTTCACACTTTTGAATAAAACATTCTGAATGCTCATTGCCTATACAGGAAGCCCTACAATGACTGCCTGCTAACTCCCCTGCCCTCCCACTCCCTTTCAGAACCTCTTTCTCTCCCTACCATCCTACAATTTTAAACAGACAAGTGAACACACACCCCTTCCCATTTCTCCTTCCCTCCCTCTCACGCTACATCCCACTTTCGATAGCACACATGGATCAGTAGGCATTATGGTGCCATATAGAGTCAGAGGCATTTCTGAAGCAACCATGACCAGTTGGAATAGCAAGCCTCCTTATAAGAAGGAACGGGAGCAGATTTTCACTCAGTTAGTCAGAAGGCCTGAGACTGAGTCACTATGAGATCCACTGTACCCTAGAAAAAGGCAAGGAGCTTGAGTTGTGGAGCTCAAACGGGATTGCTGTAGCCTACCTCCCAGTGTATCTCAGCCTTGATTACAAGAGTGGACTATCATGGCTGATGAAATCCTGTTTCCAACGAGTCAATGACGGGTCAAGGAAAGCACTAGGTGGGTAGAACAGAAGGTAGAAGGGAGGAAACCAAGGTAGAAGGGAAATTGTTAGGAAGTTAATCTCATAGGAGGAAGTAATAGGTGGACTGTGAAGTGAGAAGAAAGAAATGTTCTTCTCTATCAATCTTCCAATGTGTATAGAATAAAATATGTATGAACTGGAGTCATCGGTTTACAGTTTACTGTGAAACCCATTACTCCTCAGGTTCAAAGAATGAACTCCAGATGTGAATACTACCTTCTGCCTGTAAGTTTGATGCTAAGTCTACAATGACAACTTACAGTGCAGTTAATCAGTTCCCAGCTCTGTAACTCCCAAAAGTTCACACTACTAGCTCTGTGGTTGCTATAAGCTCGGTAAACCACCTCGACAAGAAGAGTAGAACTTGTTGTGCTCTGGATACAGCTCTGGGGTGCCAGTCCCATGAATGCCATAGTGTACTACAGTGCTGTGATAAGTCTCTGGCACCGATCCCACAGTTGCACCTCTCAGGTCATTGGTTTGAACTCTACTGCCATCCCTGCAGGTGACCAACCTTCACCCTTACTCTTTGCATTCCAGTGAAATTTTAAAAGCTCTTTTCCTGTTTGCTTTGGGATGCAAGGTGTGCTCTTAGCACATCTTTCCCGGTGAACACCCATGCTCCACACACCAGGAGATCCCCTATGTAGAGTGATGCTGAGGTGCTGGACCTCATCCATATTTGGGGAGAGGAGACAGTCGAGTCCCAGCTGTGCTCCAGCCATAGACATTATGATACATACAGGCAGATCTCTAGGTGCATGACCAAAAGAGACTATGACCAAGATGCACTGCAATGCAGGGTTAAAGTGTAGGAGCTGTGAAATGCTTACCAAAGGCATGGGAGGCAAACCACCACTTGGGTACAGCATCGACAACCTACCAATTCTACAAAGAGCTGGATGAAATACTTGGGGATGACTCCACCTCAGCTCTGAAGATCCCTGTGGATACTTTGGGGCTTTGCAGACATCCCACAGTGGACTGAACCAGGAGGAGGAAATCTTGGATGAAGGTGCTGAGGGGGAGAGGGACCAGATCCAGAGGATGGTTTAGCCTCCACAGAGGCATGCAGTCAGGAGCTATTTTCTACCCTAGAGGAGGCTATTCAGTTACATCAGCTGGAGGTCAGTGAAGCACAAATAGCACAGGATTCACCCGGTGAGTGACTTTCATTTCTGGAAGTGCTGAAGCAAGTTGTTGGGGGAGGGAAGGTTTCAGAAAGCAGGCTTGGGTCTGTGTGGTGCTAGTACTGACATAGGGCTAGTCAGAAGCGAGTGTTGGACTCACTTCCTGGTAATCAGCCTCACAGATCTCATCAAAAGTGTCATGGAGATACTGGTCTATTTGCCTCTGCAGATTCCATAGCAGCACTCATGTGTTCACTGACCCATTGGGGTAACATTCCCACACCTCTGTGCTGTGGGGTGGATGGGCCATTGCTGCAAACAGACAAGATGAATAAGGTCCAGGATGGAAGCTGCTGTCTTGCAGAAGATCCCCCTTCTTGTTTCCCTTCAGCAGTGAAGTATGTTCCAGGATTACCACAGTCTGTGGAAAATGGTGCGGACATTACTGATTATAGGGCTCTCCCTGCAGTGTTAGCTCTCTCCAAGACACACCTGGCCAGACTACAATAAGGCCTTGCCCCAATGGTTAACTCACCATTTTGGGGGCCTTGTGTCTTACATGTGCTCACCTTGGGACAGCCAGTCAGTAATAAGTATGTGAACAGCACTTATATTTAAACTGGGTTGTGTCAGTGCTTTGTCTAGTATTAACAATGGTCTCTCTGCAAAATGCAGCATTTAAGCATCACAGATTTAACCTTGGAATCCCAGCCTTCCTTTTTATAACCTACTAAATGCCTGCACAGGTAAAGGAAGTGTCCTTGGAGAAGTCAAGATGACTTGACGCGTGAGGTTATGCTTCAGGCTGCTGCTGACAAGAAAGAATTGAAGCAGTGGCGGGACAATGAGAGGAGGGAGTGGAAGGAGAACACTGAGTGCTTGAATGAAGCCATGGAGCAGCTCTTAAATATTATGAAGTGCCAAGCTGACATACTCGAGGTGCAGCTAGCCCTTCAGACAGAGCAGCTCCAAGAATGTTCCCCTCTGTGGCTGGTGTCCCAAAACTGTTTTCCATGTATCGCCCCCACCTCTCACCACCAACACATTTTGGCCACTGTCCTGTTCCTAGTCAGCACACGCTGCACTCCACACCTGCGTCTTTATCATCCAGCCCTGCAGACTCCCACAGGCACCTATGCACTCAACCGCCACCCTTGCAGTTTAGCCCTCCTGAACTGCAGCATCCATTGCACAGCACAGCAGACGGCTTGGCTGCATATGATACCTGGACATACAAGAAATCTGTAAACATGTCAGGGGCTCGCCTCCTCCCTTGCCCCCTCCCTCCCACAAAGTGCAAATGTGTCATGCTGTGTGCGTGTGGTCTACATTTGTCGTTTTTAATAAATGAAATTCGTGGGCTTGAAAGCTATCTTTATTCCATTACATGAAAGCGAGCAAGCATAGCCCAACAAAGCAACAGGCACTTCTGTATCATACGGACCAATCAGAGACCCCTAGTAGCACTGCAGCCACTGCCCTCCTGTGTATGGCAACAAATATTACTGTCTTTCAGTATCACACTGCTACTTCAGGGTTTCCCTGATCGTTATGGCCCCGCACTGTTCTTTTTTTCATAGCCAGTGCCTCAGGCTGTTCAAACTCAAGCTCTAGGCACTGAGCTTTAGGGGTCCAGTACTAAGTGAAGCTTTCACCCTTCCCTTCACAAATATTATGGTATAGTACATGGCTATATAGGGATGCTGTCACTGGCCAGGCCCAGCTTCTCATACAAACATTGCCAGTGGACTTTTAAATGACCAAAAGGACACTGCACTGTTATTCTGCACCGCTCAGCCTGTTGCTGAGCCATTTCTTACTACTGTCAAGGCTCCTAGGATATGGTTTCATGAGCCACAACATTAAGGGGTAGGTAGGGTCTCCAAGGATCACAATGGGCATTTCAACATCCCCCACAGCGATCTTCTGGTCCAGGAAGAAAGTCTCCACTTGCAGCTTCCTGAACAGGCCAGTGTTCCAGAAGATGCATGTGTCATGCACCCTTCTGGACCAGCCTGGGTTAATGTCTGTGAAATGCTCACTGCGATCCACAAGAATCTGGAGAACCATGGAGAAAAAACCTTTCAGGTTAAATGTACTCGGCAGTTAGGTGCTCTGGTGTCAGAATTGGAACATGTGTGTAATCGGTCACCCCTCCAAAGTTCGGGAAGCCCATCTCTGCAAATCCCTCCAAAATTTCATGCATGTTGCCCAGAGTCATGTTTTTTTAAGGCAGTCTGAGACTGATGGCTCTGCACACTTCCATCAACACATGTCCAAGAGATGACTTTCCCATTCTGAACGAGGGATGTTAAATTGCGTTTAATCAACTAATCAACTAGTTGATGGACTTTCCATTGACTAGTTGATTAGTCGATAAGTGGGGGAAACTGTGGTGCTGCAGCAGGATTAGCTCCTGGCCCCAGGACCGAACACGGCTGTGGCTCTGCCTTTTAAATGTATTAAAGATATTTTAAATGTATACATTTAAAAAAAGCAGAAGCACAGTGGGGGTACAGACCAAGCGCAAGCTGGGACAGGTGATTCCCAGCTCGCGCCTGGTCCCCTCTGCTGCGCTTCAGGCTTTTAAATGTATTAAGAGCTTGCTGGCTTTGTCTCTGCCTCCCCTGCGGACACTGATAGAGGCTGCAAGGTGGGGGGAGGGAACAACTAGTTGAGTTGCTTATGCTTCTCAGATAGTCGATTAGTTGCCTACAACCCTGCTCCGAACTGATTGGCGACCAGTCAGTAGCTGTCTAGAGTAACCAGCTTCCACAGTGCAATTGTCATGTGCTTGTCCATCAGCAGGGCAGCTTTCATTTTCATGTCCTTGCACTGCACGTTAGGGATGAGTTCATCCCACAGTCCCATTAAAGTGTCTTTCCTCATCCAAAAGTTCTGCAGCCACTGCTCATCATCCCAGACTCACATGACAATGTGATCCCACCACTCAGTGCTTGCTTCCCCAGCCCAAACGTGGTGTTCCACGGTGGTCAGCATCTCCAGGAATGTCACAAGAAATCTCGTGTCATATGTGTCATGTATGACAAGCTCAGTGTCTGACTCCTCATTGTCACTTTGCAGCTTACGGAATAACTCAACTGCTATTTGTGACATGTTAGTGAGACCTGTTAGTAGTCTCTTAACAGTTCAGGATCCATTCCCACAAACCGAGGAGGCACAGTGTGCAGTACAAAAGTCACTGAAAGATGGTGCCAAATGCTGAGGGGAACATAGGGGTTTCGGGGATGCAAAGTAATGCACCACAGGGCATTGGGACAGGATTCAGGATGTCCCCACAAAACACCATCCCTCCACTCCTCCAGTCCCCCACACGTTCCCAAAAGCTTCAGGAATAGAACAAGAAGAGATCCTCTGTGGGAAAGCTGCCCAGAGTGCACTGCTCTGAATGCCACTGCAAGTGCCGCATGAGCGGTCATGCTACTGTGTGGTAGCTGACAGTGTGGACCACAGCAGTTTCAGGGCTGCACTCTGTGAGTTGTGCCGTAACTGAAAGTGCTTTACAGCTGCCAGTGTAGACAAACCCTAAGGCTATGTCTACACAGCAGCGCTATTTTGGAATAACTAACATTATTCCGAAATAACATAGTCCGCGTCTACACAGAAAGCAGTTATTTCAAAATAATTTTGAAATAATGTCGAGCTGGAGGACTTCTTACTCCAACTCCCATAACCCTGATTTCACAAGGAGTAAGGGAAGTCAGAGGAAGAGTGCTCTAACTCGGACTTCCTGCTGTGAAGACAGCGCCAAAAGCCAAAATAAGCTATTTCAATTTAAGCTACGCAATTGACATAGCTCAAGTTATGTAGCTTATTTTGGCTTCAGCCCTGTTGTGTAGACATGCCCTAAACATTAAATCCTACTTTTCAGCCAGCAAGGCAGTAGTTTTCCACTATACTCTTAACTCTAGTCTGTGTTCCATATAGCTGTGCATCTCTCTCTTGATCTGTCCATGTTCCTCTACCTCCTGCCAATTTAGCTGTAAAATGCACTCTGATCATTTACAACTTTCAGGATCTCACTATCTGAACTCTCTCTTACAGCCTTGATTTAAAATAATATTTATTAGCAGAGGTCTTTTCAGAAGCTCAGCTAAGATTAGGCACTGAAGCCAATGAAGATTGCTTCTGTTACCATAAATCAAAGAGAGAGATAACTGTTTAATCTTTCAATTTTTTAAAACAAATCTATTTATTAATGGCTCAGACTTTCTATATTGCTCCTAATTAGCAGGGCCATGTGCTGGTCCATATAAAATCATCTGAGATTTAGTTTTAGTTTAATTTTCTGTGAAGATAGAGGGTGTCCAGATAGTTTATACACAATCCTTTCACTTCTGGAGGCTTAGGTTTGAATTTGGTTTAGATTATAAGTGAAACGAGTTTAGTGGTCTCATCCTCAGCTTTAACAAAAATGGTTCTCATTACAAGCCACTCTGTGCTGATTTTCACACACATGATAAATCTCTACTAAAGAACAACAGCAGTGGAATAAAAGAAGTCTGGGAGGTCTAAACTGAGTTGCACTTGCTAGTTTAAATGAGGAAGCTTGCTCAGAACTGTAACACACTGAACGTCTAACGATATCAATCCCTTAATTCATCGGCAATAAAATTCAACAAAGTTTAAATATTACAAATACAAAGACACATACGATGTGACAACACTAACAGACAAGTGACAGTATAGTATCATACTGCCAACAACATAAAAAGGAATATCCTCCAAAACGTCATGCCACTCTTTACTCCTGACTAATTGAAACTGACAAAAGCAAGTAATCAGGGTTCAGGCCAGCACACCATCTTTAGATCATCCTGTTAGGCCTACTGCAGGAGGCTGAGAACACTGTATGTGCTGCAATGTATAATGGATAATATGAGAGTCCTCTTATCTTTGAATTGCCTCTCTTGGGGCAGGCCAATAACTCTATTTCTGCCGCCTTCAAAAGATGCTGATCCAACATGTCACAACTCCAGATGAGCTCCCACTGCTGGACATTCATCAGACTGTTGTGAGGAGACCCACATCACTGGATCCTATGTGTAGGGACCTACCAAATTCACAATCCATTCTGGTCAATTTCACGCTCATAGAATTTTGAAAACCTTAAATGTAATGATTTCAGCTATTTAAATCTGAAATTTCACAGCATTGCAATTGTAGGGGTCCTGATTCATAAAGGAGTTCTCTGTGTGTGTGTGCTGCAGTACCCTTACTTCTGAAATGCAGCTTGCAGCAATGTTGCCTTCAGAGCTGGGCAGCTGGAAAGTGGTGGCTGCTGGCCAGGAGCCCACGTCTGAAGCCAGAGCTGCCACCAGCAGTGCAGAAATAAGAGTGACATAACATGGTATTCGTACTCTTACTCCTAAGCTGCTGCTTAGCTAACAGCTACCACTCTCCAGTTACCCAGCTCTGAAGGCACCACTGAAGTAAGGGTGGCAATACCATGACCCCCTCTCCCGAAAAAACCCTTGTTTGACTCCCTGCAGCTCCCTTTTGGATCAAGACCCCCAATTTGAGAAACACTGGTGTCCTCCATGAAATCTGTATAGTATAGGGTGAAAACCCAAAAAAGACCAGTTAACCATCCATGAAGCATTTTTCATGGCTATGAATTTGGTAGGGCTCTACCTATGTGCATTAAGCTTCCAGAGTCTGAATATAAAACAGACACTACTGTTGTCTTGGGGGCCTAGTGGCACATTCTTGTGTCTAGTAACGCACTCTTGGGGAGCAGACTGTTTGCCTAGCACCCTGACCTAAGAGTTACAATGCAGCCCATTGTCCAACTTTTGAAGTAGTGATGACCCTTCAGACTTCTCCACAGCTTAAACATACCTTCTCTAAGATCTCCAGCTGGAAGTATATTTTGGACCCACAGACTAACTCTTCAAGGACATATAGTAGGTATAACATATAAAATGGAGTGGAACTTTGCACAGCATTCTAAAACTATTGCTCTTTACTTAATTGCATGAGATCTATACAAAAATAATAAACCCTACAACAGAAAAATTCCAGGTTGATAAACTCAGTTCCAGAATTTGAACAGTATTGTTAGTATTCACTGACAGGCACAAAATGATTAGGGAGCACTGCAGTATGGCTGTGTCTACATTGGCACCCTTTTTCGAAAAAGGGATGCTAATGAGACCAGTCGCAATTGCAAATAGGAATAAGAGATCTTGCGGAAAAGGGTTTATTTTCCGCAAGATCCCCGTCTAGACTGGCGCTTTTTCCGGCAAAGCCCGAGCCGGAAAAAGCGGCAGCTTATGTAATGCAAATACCGCGGGGATATTTAAATCCCAGCGGATTTGCAATTTGTCATTAGCATCCCTTTTTCGAAAAAGGGTGCCAATGTAGACACAGCCGATGAAAGGCTGCCAAATCACAATATTTTCTTTATTAAATATAGCCACTAGCTCCTTATCCTGTCAATAAGGCTGAAGACAAGAAGATGGCTACCGTACTCCAAGACTACGTCTACACTGCACCTCTCTTTCGCAAAAGCCTATGCAAATGAAGCATGGATTGGCATATAGCTGCGCTTCATTTGCATAATTCATTAGCAGCCGTTTTTGCGCAAGAGGGGGTTTTGCGCAAAAAGGAGCTGTGTTGCCTCTTATGCAAAAACGCCCCCTAATTAATTATGCAAATGAAGTGCGGCAATATGCTAATCCGCGCTTCATTTGCATAGGCTTTTGCGAAAGAGAGGCACAGTGTAGACATAGTCTTGGAGTCTCTCTGTATGTCAGTGCTGCCCAAATGGTGGTTCTTGACACACTAGTGACCCATGGTAAGGTTCTAAATGCTAGCTGCATTCAAGGATGTTTTTTATCCCACGATTGACCTAGGCAAATGTATACTTCTGACCCATTTTAGATGGAGGCCTGGGATTGAGGGTGGGCAGTTGGAGAGCAACAGAGGGTGGCCAGGCTACACATGAGCAGCTCTGCAACTCTCAGCACAAGCTTACAATGCCATTCACTCAAATTTGGCCCAGCTTCTTCTTTGTCATTGCAGAGCCCTATGGGAATGAAACCAAAGCTGCTGAGAGGTGTGTTCAAGGCAGGCTCACTTTCAACACTGTCCTTCCCCAGTCCCCAGCCTCCCCTCTGCACCAGGCAAGGATTACATTTGCAGTGCCGGGGCAGAGGGTGCATATGTGTAATATGGGATCATAAAAAAGAGAAAATGCAGTTGGTGAAGGCTTCAGTAAAAAGTTTAGGGACCACTGCTATATGTGGAAGTGAGGCTGACCTTAATAAAGTTGGCTGCCACCTCTCTTTGTCTTCAATTAGAGTTGAACCATGCCCACAGGCAAAATGATTGCCATTTGATGTTCAGGAGGCTAGACAGGACACAAGGAGCGTTAGCAGCAGCAGAGGACACTGCATGATGAATAGTAAGAGTGAGGGAAAGAGGGCAGAGGGGGGAGCAGGAGGATTTAGTGCAGAGGATGTGGGGGGCCAGAAGGAGACTGAAGGGGGATGCAGTAATGGGATTGGGGGATTGGATGGCAGCTCTCCTTGACTAGTGAGGGTGGGTACAGGAAGCCCCCCTCTGAGCAGTCAGGAGAAGGCAGTGTTGCAGCATTACTACCTCTTACAAATTAATTTGAGTCACAGGATTTTTTTGCAGGAGGAGCTCTCGTGAGCCTTGCTTTCAGGTATGGCCCCATGGCACTGACGTTCTTAGAGCACCACGATACAGGGGAGGAGGGAATTAGCAAAGTGATGCCCCAGGCAGAAGCGAAGCTCTGGCGTGGCTGGAAGGTGACAGTCAGGAAATGGTGTCACTTGGTCTCCTCTGCCTCCTTGGCCCTGGGGCACTAGGAGGCAGAGGAGTGTTGTTGCTGGGGCAAGACAGTAATTCGAACGGGATGGCAATTCCTCTGTCTCAGAGGTAGTCTGTCTCCATCCAAATAGCACAGGAAAGGTGTGCACTAAAAGTTAATGTTTCAATCTGAAAGCATAACACATTGAAAGTGGAACAGAGAGGAGTTCAAAAGCCAAAAGTCAGACTAAAATCACATTTTTTAAAAAAAATCATGATTCTTTGGGTCACCCTCATGCTTCTGGTGATTTGACTCAACATTTTTGATCTTTTCATGCTCATGATTTTTTTATCTCCAAGTTGGTAATAGTGTATTTTGCTCTGGAGAAATGCAGTTCACTTCTACAATGAAGCTACATATAGAATATTATACTGGTAAAATGAAATTACCGTAAAGTCGCGAGTATAGTGAGCACTTTTTTTCCCGTTTTTTTAACATCAAAGTTGGGGTGCGCATTATCCATAGGAGTTTTTTTTCAAAGTTTTCATTTGGCGGTTCCGCAGCACTTAATGAATCGCTGAACACCAGAGGTTAAGTTGATTTTTATTAGCATCGACAAGCAACTATATACACAGTTTCAAAAAGGTAAGTTAAACAAATGAAATCAACACTGCAGCACAAACAAGCAAATACCGTATGTTAATTGATCTTCTACTCATCTTTGAAGCCCTCAAATTCGCATTTGTTAGAATCTTCCTCGAACAGACGAGCAATATCTTCTGGGGTATAGCCCGCGACATTTTCATCCAGGTAATACAAATCATTGTCATCTTTGCATACCGGTAATTCGCCCTCGGACGATTCATCGTCACTCGGATCCATCCACAGGGCATCATCCTCACTGCCATCCATAGCATTAGAGATGCTGCATTTTAGAAACCCCTTCCTTATGATAGCGGGATCAAGTTCAACCCAGACATCCGCTATCCACCGGGTAACATCTTGCAGCGTCGGTGTTTGCATATGTCCACCTGAAGTAAATGTATGTTCACCTTCCAACAACCAGGTGTTCCATTTCCTGCGTAGTGCATCTTTCATTGGCTTGTTAACTGTCATGTCAAGCGGCTGCAACATTTTGGTCATTCCACCAGGAATAATTGCCAAGTCTCTTTTGTCCTGCTGAAGCCTTTTCTTGATGGATGGCATACGATGACACCGAAATGCATCCAAAACTATTAGAGACCGCTTTCTCATAAGTCCACCAGGCTGCTTCGCCCAAACCGTCTAATCAAACATTAAAGCTTCGTCAATCCAGCCTTTAGGGTGAACATGCACATGAACGGTGTTCGGGAATATAACATTCTTTGGCATTGTCTTGCGCTTGAACACAATATAAGGAGGCAGCTTCGTTCCATCGGCCATGCAAGCAAGCATTACGGCAAACCTAGACTTTTCATGGCCTGTGGTAGCAATGGAGACAGTCTTAGCACCTTTCACTTCAAGCATTCTGTTGTAGCGATTATCGAAATGTAATGTGTCTGATCTGCGTTACCAATTAATGAAAGGTCGTAGCAGTGCTGCTTGCGTAGTTTTATGATAAACTTTTGGAACTGTAGTACCTTGGTGTCTGAGTCCATGGGTAGCTTCTGTGCGATTGTTGTTCGGCGTCGGACCGATAGGCCATGGTGATTCATGAACCGATTGCCCCAGCCATGTGAAGCTTTAAACCCGGCTGTGTTAGCACATGTTTTGGCAATGGTCAAAGCCTTCATTCTAACCTCCTCAATGCTAACACCACCACCTTGCTGTCTACGCTCAGCAATCCATTCAACCAGCTTGGCCTCCAACTCAGGATATGCAGCGCTTTTACCTCGCTCAGCCATCTTCATCCGAGGCAGCGCTTGCAGGCGCTCTTTCTGCCGTCTCCAAAGCCGAATGTTAGACTCTGCTATGCCATCAAATTCACGGCTGGCAGCTCTGTTGCCATGAGCCTCAGCATAGCTAACAACTTTAAGTTTTTCAGCAGTTGTGTAAGATCGCCGACAACTCATGGCATCCCAAAGAGAGCATGGAAACGCCGCGCACTGTATACTCGTGCGTTCACGCGTGATTACCCGGCAATACAAAAAGGCAAGACAAAAGATGGCAAAGTCGGGGTGCGCATTATAGATAGGAGTTCAGTTTATGCCGGAATTCTCATGTTTAAAAGGTAGGTGCGCATTATGCATAGGTACGCATTATAGTCGGGATTTTATGGTATGTATTATAATTATGCTCAAGCACAATAATTATTTTCACTCCTCAAATTCATTTTAATTTTGATTATTTAAATTAATATATCACAAGGGAGAAATCTCTGTTAAAGACTATAGTCTAAATAATTTCCATTTCTAAAAGAAAGAGAAGGTGACAAAACATCCCTTATAAAAGGTTTATAGCTTGTCCATTCAAATTTGCTTCAGGCTGAACTTTGTATGAAATTTCTCATTCTCAAAGCACATTATTTATTTTACAAAGTTTCACAGAAATTGGTTCGTCTGGGTTTTAGTTATAGTGATGTAAATAGGATATGTCTTCCGTGTTTTCAGTTTTAAAAAATGGAAAGCCAAAGCCCTTAACTATTTCCGAGAGAGAGAGAGAAAACAGGAGGTAAAAAAAAGACTGATTTCTTTATTTCTTTTTGTTTTCCTTTTTAGATGAACTGAACAGAAAATTAACACATTCAGGCTACGTCTAGACTACATCCCTCTGTCGGCAGAGGGATGTAAATGAAGCACTTTGAAAGTGCAAATGAAGCCGGGATTTAAAATATCCCGCGCTTCATTTGCATAATCACGTAATGGCGCTCTTTCAAAAAAGCGCTATTTTGAAATTGAAACTGCAGTCTAGACGCGGTTCTTTTGAAAACTGGGTGCTTTTTCGAAAGCTCCTGCAAACCTCATTTTTTGGTTTTGAGGTTTTGCGGTTTACAGCGCCCGGTTTTTGAAAGAACTGTGTCTAGACTGCGGTTTCAATTTTGAAATAGTGCTTTTTCGAAAGAGCGCTATTACGTGATTATGCAAATGAAGCACGGGATATTTAAATCCCGGCTTCATTTGCACTTTCGAAGTGCTTCATTTACATGTCTCAGAGTCACAATGTAGTGCCCTTGTATTGTTTCCAAAGAGACAGATCAGATTAAGACAACTTTTCCCCTATGGAAAAATAATATTTAAAAAAAAGGAAAAGAAGAACAGTAAAAATGCAGGTGTGAAAACAGAACTTTACAGAGATATCTCCCTGCTTGTTTTAAATGGAGTGATGCTTGGAGTCTGCAAATATTTTAACAGTGGACATGCACAAAATTGATTCCCTTTCTCCTGTGATAAATTCAATGTACCAAGAAAGTTTACGGAGTGGTTAGGATGGACTTATTCATGGAACAAAAACGTCTTTTATAGTTACAACAACTAATAAGGATTTTCTTCTTCAAAAATACACCAAGTACATTGACAGACTAGCTCACAGTTCAACTTTGTGCAATTTTCAACTGAGATAATGTTTACCCCAAGGCAAAAAAAGTTAGTGCAATGGGATTGCTCTGTAGAAATGCTGAAAACATGCATGAACCCTATAGGTGTTTTAACTGCATCCACAGAGGGAAAGAAATCCATCAAAGAAAGGGAAATCAATTTGGTGGCAAAAATTTTACCAAGAGCTCAAGATAATTCCTCCTCAAGCATGGCGCTGCTCTATAAAGTATTTAAATATGCTTTGTGAAGTCCAGCAGTCTGCAAGAGACATCCCTTCATTTCAAATGGTCACTGAAATGGAAAGTTTAATTCTGGATAGTTTACCACGTAGCACAAACTGCCTTGTCAAACAGAGGCAAAAGGGTATGAATTCTTCTGAAAATGTGTAGTTTTGAATTATGAATTACTATTTTGGATTAATTGATGTTTAAAATACTTTAACAAACAAACAAACAAACAAACAAACAAACAAACAAACAAAACAGTGTATCCTGAACACTCCAAATATAATAGATCAAGGTTAAGGGACAGTGTAACTAACAAATTTAGTGACAGGTTAAGATCAAGGGATGTCTTGACATTCTCTTCAGAAAGGTCAATCTAGCAGGTCTGCAATGTAAAAATGAAGACTCTGCCATCATTGCCATGGCAAAAGGTCAGACACAAGCTGATTGGTGATAGAATTATCAAATTAACCAATCGATGTGTGTGAGTAATAGATGTAAGCAATCCTTAGGGAGCTCCACAGGGCAAATGCCAGCTCATCAATAACACATTGCTTAGGAAAAGAAGATCCTCTCTTCAATCCATGTCCTTTACATTAGCAGCAGTATCAAGGAATTAAAAAAAAAAAAGCAACAGGAACAGCTTGCAATATGCTTCTAGTCAGGACACAGCACTAAAATATCTTTGCAGAACAACTTCCATTACATATTGAGGTAAACAAGAGCACACTAATAATCCATTGCAAGTGGACATTGAGAAATCCTGTTCAGAACAAATAAAGAAAAATAATCAAGTCTTTGAATGTCTGTCAGACACTCAAGTAGACTTCATTAGGAATAGTATTTTACCTGTGCAGTTACAGATATATAAATCTCAGACTTGACTATGTGTCAATCATTGCAGGTTAAAGAAAATACAAGATTAGAGATGCCCTTGCACTGAGGTTTTCAGGGGGTTCAGTGACCTTGTTAAGAATGCAGAAGTCTACAGTAATATTTTAAAGAATATTATACGTCCCTCTGATTACTATATGGTTCAAGCAGTTAATTTCTGCAAGAGCTCACTGCAAGCCCACAGGAATGCAAACAATCACTTTAGACACCCCAATCATCATACTTAATGGACAATATAGAGGTTGGCCCCTTTAAAGTGTTACCTCTGTCCATGCTGAACACAACACCCTTGGGCTTTGGACAGCAAGGGAGGCTTTAGGAGGGAAAACTGAAACAAAGAACTGTAGAGTAGATAAAAGGTTGAGGCCCTGAGCTCAAGGGAGAGACAGTGACTGAAGGGAAAGAGACTGAACCCTAGAAGCAGGGTACCTGGGACGAACTGGGCCTGTCTATGCTTTGAAGGAAATGATAAACTTGAGGTAAGTAAGGCAGCATGTATATAGGCTTCTGTGACTGTTTCTGCTATTTTGCAATAAATAATATTCTGTGCTGAAGATGCTGTACTGAGTCACTATCATGGATCACAACTCACAAAGGAAAGATTCTTGCAGATGCCAGACCCATTTGGACCTGATAAAGAATCGTGGCTGCTGAACAGGAGTTCTATAAGCTGGGTACCTGGTTTGTGGGTAGGAGAACCCTGAAATTCCATTCCAGGATAAGAGAAGATAGAGGCTTGTTTTATGAAGGGAGTGCACTGCAAGGAGACTAAAAAGGGGTCAAATGTGCAGCTTACCCTGTCATTGTGACATCTTGGTATGAGCAGTCGGATGCGACAGAGCCTCTTTTCCACAGGACACAGCCACAATGTTGTTAACTGTTTCATGACTAGAAGGGGCAGAGTGGACGTTATTTCCACTGTTGGTGGTAACCAGTGTACACAATTAAGGCTTTTGTTAGATCATCCAACACCACAGGAATTGCATACTACACTTTCAGAAAATATAGCAGAACTCACCTGCTAGTACACTCCACAGCTCCAGTGTCCTGGAGTCATTATATAATTTTTCTCCCTACAAAGGCACAATGCTCCCAGTGGTGCCCCTTCTTTCCCTCACATGGTTCTGGTTCTGGGAATCTTAATTTAGCTCTAAGGATGCATCTATTATCGTGGCAATATGATATTGCTATTATCACAGTAGGGATGGCAATATAGTAACACTCAGTTCAACAATCTACTCTGCCATCGATAAACTTGCGTAATGTCTATTAATGTTAATGGGAGTTATGCGCACATATCAATGGCAGACCCAGAGCCTAAGTGAGCGCAATTATAACCCCTACTGTGAAATTCTCTGAATGCTATTTTTACATAGCTTTTATTATAGATGCATATGACACCACCTAGAATTTTTAGCTCATTTGAATAGGATGCTCATTTGAATATGAGCTTGCTTCAGTAAAATTTGCATTGCATTTTTCTTGTAAGAAACCAATCTGATATTTTAGATGCTTAATAATTCCAAGTGTATTATTTTAAACGCAATTGATATTCTTCCTTCTAACAACGTCAAAAGCCAAAAAATGTTTTGGGTTGTATCTTTGAGAATGTACAATATCTTTGTCTAGAGGTTGTGGACCAGATCTGCATCTGCAAAAAATTAGCACTGACTCCATTCAAGGCAATAAAGCTATATTGATTTACCCCAGTTGAGGATCTGGCTCTGTATCTTTACAGTAGAATCTCAGTGTTAATGAACACATTAGGAATGGAGATTTTTCATAACCCTGAAATGTTCGTAACTCTGAGCAAAAGTTGTTCTTTCAAATGTTTACAACTGAATATTGACTGAATACAGCTTTGAAACTTTGCCATGTTGAATTAAAACACTGCCCGTCCCCTTTTTAGTAATTTACATATAACACAGTACTATACTGTATTAGCTAGTTTTTTGTTTTGGGGTGGCTTTTGTTGTCTTGGGGTTGGTTATTTTTGTTTTTGTTTTTTGGTCTCTACTGCTGCCTGATTGCATACCTCTAGTTTCATATGAGCTGTGTGGTTGATGGGTCAGTATATAACTCTGGTGTTTGCAACTCTAAGGTTCTACTGTACCAAGGTTTATACAGTGCCATATAAACTTATAATAAAACTACTGAAAGTACACATTTTTTCCGTTTTTTAGCTATTTTTATAATTATTAAAAAAAGTTGGTTTGATTTTCAAAGATGATGAGCACTGGCAGATCCTATTTGCTATTTTAATAATTCAAAAGCCAGTTAAGAAACTAAAAGAGATGGTTATTGCCAAAAGTAGCTCCATTTGCTTGTGCTTCCAGCAACAACAGCTGGGAAGGGGGAGATAATTTTACATTGCAATGATTATAGTCAATCAAAAAATGCTATCTGTAGAGTTACAAAAAAGGATGACAACCATTAATGCTCACAGTTCATATGGAGTGGTAGAAGTGTTAATTAAATATATAAAAGGAATTTTACAATATTTTGAAAAAATAGGACACCTGTATTTGAAACTCCAACAGGAAACTAATAGAAGGATTTGAAGCTTTTATAAATTGAAAGGATACTAATGAACCCACACTGGATTACACAAAATGTATTTAAAATCGTTAATAAATGGAGAGTTGTTATTAATGTTTTATATATGTCACAAGTGAACCTCAAAATCTAACACCTACTCTGCATTGGCTGGGAGTGGTGCAGCTGTGATGACCATGTCTGTTTAAAAGTGTGTGACAGACTGCAAGCAAATATATATCTTAACTCTAGTGTAGACAAAGCAAACAAGTATTTAAAGACTGGGGGCAGTATCTATGCCGTATGTAGTGCAGGGATGGGCAAATACCAGTCTGCGGGCCAGATCCTGTCTGCCAGGGTTAGTCCCTGGTGGCCTCCACACCATTGTATTTACCAGCGCCTCTGCAGGTATAGAGGATCAGAGCTCCTGTTGGCCACAGGTTGCTTGCTTCTGCAAAGGCGCATGTAAATATAGCGGCAGCAGTCCCCACCAGGGGCTAACCCTAGTGAACTGCTGCTGTTTTATTGCTCACCCCAGATCTAGTGCAATGGGGACCTGGTCTTGATTAGGGGTAATAGAAATAATGAATAACAGTAATATAGAAGAACTTGAAAATAAAACTGATTAATAGATGTTAGGGCCAAAAAGAACCCTGGGTCATCTAATCCAGTGTTTCTCAACTTTTTTTTATAAAGTACCCCCTTTTTTTTTAAAAAAAAGTGTATATATATATATATATATATAAATAAAGTACCCGTAGTACCTACAATTTTAAGACACACACAATTATTTTCTACTACTGCAACACATTTGTTTAAAGAACTTAATTGTAGCCGGGCGGATGATGAAATTTTTGGATGTAAAAAGTACAAAAATAATAAAGCGCTGTAAAACTTAAAACAAAAAATTCAGTTTTCTCCAAATTTCAGTTGTGTTGACGCACCCCCCCAGACTTCTCTTGAGTACCCCTAAGGGAACTCATACCACTGGTTGAGAAACACGGATCTAATCTGATTTCCTGTATAAACACTGGCCTTAAAAATTCTTAGAATTGAGCCCATGCAAAATAAACAAAAAGGCTTCTTGATCTTGCATCTTTCCAGCATATTAGAAGTTGATGGAGTGGTTGTGTTTGTTGGATTGGGTCACTGTGGGTACATTTATACAGTACCCTTGGCTCGAAATAAGCTATACAATTTGTGCACTATTCTGAAATTCCCCTTACTCCTCATGGAACGAGGGTTACCAGGATATCGAAATTAGCCGCCTGTTATTATTATTAAATCTATTTTGAAATAATGGGCTGCTTCAATAGACATGGAATAGCTATTTTGGGATACTTCCGGTATCCTGAAATAGCTTCGCAGTGTAGATGTACCCTGTGTTACTGCAGATGCATTGAAAGGCTGATACTTCACATGCAAGTTCTGCTATTTTATCAACATTAAAAATGACATGACAGGCAATGAGGTCTGGTTTCAGATGCTGTAAGTAAGCTGTCACCCTTCCCCCTAACCTCATGGAAATATGGAATATTTAACCAACCCTGAATAAGCTCATGGTTCTAGATTAATGAACAGCATTAACAAGGCACTGATGTGAGGAAGTACATCCCACTTACAATGTCACTGTATACTGCTCAACAGATCTAGGAGGAAAATTAACAAGGAAAAAGTTAAAAGGAGAAGGAATCAAACCTGGTTTTTAAAAAGATAATTTATCAAATCTATAAACATATTTTCCATTTTTCTAAAAGTGAAATTTACTACATAAAACTTACTACATAAAATATAAAATCTTTGAAACACTGTAAATATTTTCTATATTTAATATAAGATTGTTTACCTATACACAGAACAAATACATGCAAGTAAAGTCACTGGTGTCAGTGAAGCTCAGACACAAAATCTATAATACCTTTGCTCTGTAAAAAGAGAACTTTTTCTCGACGAAAGAGACCCTGCATCATAAATGCAGTAAAACTAAGCCAACCATCTCCCATCTGCGAAAGAATTAAAAGCCTTTTGATGAACCAAACATATTTCTAATTAAAACTCCTATTTTGCAACCTTCTACTATGACATTTCTAAAATATACACAGTGCTGGATTTGAACAGAAGAAAAATCAATAAAAAACAGATCAACAATGCCAAGGCATTGAATTGGACCTGCATGTTCTGTTTGAATCTCTCACTCAAAACAGGATTACAAAACAAACATGTACCACTCAGCAGGAAACACTAAAATCTAATCATCTACTCCTATTCTGAAGCTAGCCAATTTATAATATATTGTTAAGGTTTCTTTTCTGTGCTTGAGACTCTATTTTTTGTGTGCCAGATTTTAAAATAAAATACTATTTTAACTCAATCAGTGCCAAATCAGAAATGAAAAATTATGGACTAGATCTAATTGTGACTTTATGTTATGTTGGAACAAAAAGCTGGGATGACATTAACATCCTGTAATATTCTACTTTGGAATGCCTTGTGGAATCTTCTTTCAATTGTGTACACCATTAAGTTCTAAATCTCTAATCAAAAGTTGTACACTGCGTTTTACCTTTATTTTTTTCCTTTTTATATTATTGATTATAAATATTCCGTATCTTTTATTCGATAACATACTTTTTCAATACAAACATAATCATTTAGGGTATGTCTACACTTGCACCCTCTTTCGAGAGGGGGGATGCAAATTAAGTCATTCAAAATTGCAAATGAAGCCGGGATTTAAATATCCCGTGCTTAATTTGCATAGTAGCGTTATGGTGCTATTTCAAAATAGCCTATTTCGAAATAACAGACGCTATTAAGACTGGTTATTTCGAGAGAAAACCCTTCTCTTGAAATAACTGGTAAACCTCATGGTATGAGGAATAAGGGCTATTTCGAGAGAAGGGTTTTCTCTCGAAATAACCGCATCTTAACAGCGTCTGTTATTTCGAAATAGCGCTATTTTGAAATAGCGCCATAATGTGAATATGCAAATGAAGCACGGGATATTTAAATCCCGGCTTCATTTGCAATTTCGAATGCCTTCATTTGCATCCCTCTCTCGAAAGAGGGTGCAAGTGTAGACATACCCTAATTACTTTCAACTATCATGGCATACATTGTCATCCGGTGAATTCTATCTGCAAGTCTTGCATAGGGTATGTCTACACTGGCCCCCTAGTTCGAACTAGGGAGGCTAATGTAGGCATTCGAAGTTGCAAATCAAGCCCGGGATTTAAATATCCCGCGCTTGATTTGCATCTTCCCAGCTGGTGGCCACTTTTTGAAATTTACAAGTCTGGACTAACTGCCCACATCTACACGTGGCAGGGACCCGGTAGTTCGAATTAAAGCCCTAGTTCGAACTATCTGTTATTCCTCCTGGAATGAGGTTTAACAGGTAGTTCGATTTAGGGCTTTAATTGAACTACTGGAGTCCCTGTCGCGTAGACAGTTAGTCCGACTTGTAAATTTCAAAAATAACAACGGCAGGAAGATGCAAATCAGGTGCGGGATATTTAAATCCCGGGCTTGATTTGCAATGTCGAATGCCTACATTAGCCTCCCTAGTTCGAACTAGGGGGCTAGTGTAGACATATCCTCAGAGATATTTCTATTTAATGACATGGAAACAAAGGCCTGTAAAGTTAGTAAATGAAGAAGCAGTGGAAATATCAGGTAGATTATTTGTGTTCTGTCTGTCAATGTTCTGGGGCTTGTTACTAACAAAAGAAAGTTTTAATTCCACTCCACTTCTTTTAAATACATCTGATGTCTATGAATCCTACAACCTGCCCCAGAAAAAAAAATCATGGAACTTCCCTTAATGCTAAAATTCATCAGGTATCAAAAGTTGAATATCTGTAATGCATATATCATGTCACTGTATATTATACCACTATATATTATACCACTGTAAAAAAATGGACATAATCTCTGTGTAGAGAGGCAAGTCAAAGCAATCTATAGGGAGTTAAAAGCAAACTACAGCACATTTTCAACAGCAATATATTTATTTAGTCTGTAAAGGGAAGACGGAGATTTTTCAAAGAGGCCTAACAAATTTAGACACCTAATTCCAATTGACAATCATTGGGATTTGGGCATCTAACTCTTTTAGCCTCCTTTAAAAACTACCGTGGAACATGCTATATGACCAGTTACAATATTCCCTATACAGCCACAAAATCCAGCCCTGCATGCATCCACATTTTGGTGCTCTCTGCAGCAGAACACTGCAGCAGGGCTCCATGGCTATGGGTGCCTCTCTGAATCATGACATGGGACAGCATATCTTGGGGTACCAACCGTATTCCCTTCCTGGTGCACAGTCAGTGGGTCTGTCAGGTATTGCTTGCCTGCTGCTTTATATAAGTTCAAACATTATTTTGGCAGTTGCAGATGGACATAACCATTTATATGGCAGAGTGATGATTCACAAATGTCAGGTTTGTTTCTCAAATTTTGGAGGCTTGTGTGACTATTTATTTCTTCTTGAGTGGGGGTTTACCCTATTTGCAAGTGCACGTGTGCCTGCAAAAAATGGCTAGGCACAAGCTACCTCCACTTTTAGAAAGTTTGGCTTATTAAATGCAACAGATTAGAATACATTTTATTTCCTTATTCTTACGGTACAATGTGGTCCCCAATAATGTTTAACCCACTGCCAATATAAAGCCATTGTGCCATTTGTTCTTAAGAAGAATAGGTATCTTTCTACTGCTATTTTAGTTTTCCCATGACTTTGAATCTTTTCATATTGAAGTTTTATATTTAAGACAATACAACGTAAATAGATAAATAAATAAGCAGAGTATGATGTATAACTAAGTAGAAATAATAGTCTACAGAACCTATATATCCAGTGCACAGAATTGTTGTGAGGATTAATTAGTTAATGCTCCCAAAGCACTTTGTACACATAAAGTGTTTTGTAAGTGCTAGGCAGTGTTATACGCAGAATGATATCACTATCTCATACAGTATAACATGAAAGTGGTCAATCATCACATTAACCGGAGTCTTTTAGGTAGCAGAAGTGACAGAGCGAAATAATGGTTGACTGCTTTCCAAGTACCATTAAACCTTTAAAGACAGTTATTCTGTTTGTATATATACATGCAAACTTGTGGGTAATGGGCACCTAGTGCCACTAGTAATCTAAGGTAATACTGGGGAAATGTTTTCCAATTCATCACAATAACTTTGCTGGCTTGGAAAATGTTTACTAGTTTCCCTGTATGTTCATCTGCTGCGTTACCATGGTTTTGAGATTCCAGGCTAACCAGAGATAAAGTAGCAAGAACGTCCAAGTGTGTAATGTCATGTAATCTGGATTAAAAGTTGTCTAGAGAAACCAACAAGGATAAGGTATTAATGGAAAATCATATGGGCAATTAAGCCTTTCGAAAATATTCGAAAAAGCAAAACAAATGAGAAGGCTAAAATCTGGGTCACATTGGGTAAAATGGTACCAAATATTTCCTGGATAACAGTAAAATGCTGAATTTATAGGAGACAGCGGCTTAGTGAGTGCTTCTAAACAGATTCCCCAGTGTTTCCCCCCATTTTGCTAAGGATTGGAAAATATGATGGAGTCAGATGCCAAGCTTGATCCAGATCAGAGCCTGCTATACAGTTTAGAGAAACATTTATTGAGTACAACTAATAAGAATAAAGTCTGGTTCTTCAAAGGCATCTGGGCTCAAGCAGAAGCTGTGAAAAACTTTCATAATAAAATCCAAACCTAACAGATAAAAAGCCTAACATCTGGTAATAGTTTTCATTTAAGTGTAACATTAAATGTGAATTTTGGTGCAGGCTCACTAAGGTTTGCAAACTTTTTAGTGAGTGAGTCTGGGTCTGTTTATGAAGCAGATGAAACTGTGGTTTTGGTTGAGTTTCACTTTGATTTTACTTTGGTTGACCCAAAACTCCAAAGGAAATAAGAGTCCATGGGAAAGAAAACCTGGTAAAAGGTTTCCATGAACCACTGTAAATGAAAACTCTTGAGTCATTTCAGAATGCAGTACTTCACATTGGCCTGAATCTAAATCACTGTGAATTCAGTAAACGATATTTCAAATATAGTTCAACGAAATACAGAAATTTCTCTTGTGACACAAATGTCCCTCATGGGGTTTATACCTGAGGAACTATAATGATCCCACTAGAAATTTTTGTTAATTTTGAATCTGAT
Source organism: Rafetus swinhoei (assembly GCA_019425775.1). Classification (NCBI taxonomy): domain Eukaryota; kingdom Metazoa; phylum Chordata; order Testudines; family Trionychidae; genus Rafetus; species Rafetus swinhoei. The sequence continues at coordinate 86,055,967 of CM033446.1, read as the reverse complement.
ATTAATCCATAAAGATGATAAAAAGGTGGTGCAAATATTGAATTCTATGCTATTGCCCAGTATTCCCAAATGAAGGTATAAGGACCTTCCTAGGTAATTCTTTAAGTGGTTTAGGGACAGATATTTTAAGGTATATGTGTGATCCAAATTAATACCTAGAATAAAAGAGAGCAAATCACTGACAATAATAACTACATCCATTATATCAGCTCTTAATTTGGCCCTTTGATTTCAGCAGCGCTGAATTTTTGGTTCTGTGGATAAGCAGGTCAGTTTCATGCCTCCACTGTCCTAAAACCACAATATAACCTGACATAGGAAATGCCATATGACTTTTATTCAAACATTGGACATTTTCAGTTTTCCTAGACAAACTCCTTGTGAAAAATAACATACACTTATATTTAGATTTTACATTACTGAAAAACTGTTAAAACAAAGAATATTAAATGTGATTTATGTATTACAAATATAACCCCCCCACCCCACCATAGGTGAAATATTGGCTCCAGTGAAGGCAATGGCAAAACTCCACTGATTTCATTGGGAGCAGGATTTTGCCCAACATAATGAAGATTTTCCAGCTGAAAAGTATACAAACTTTTACTACATTTTCAATATTCAACTCTCTATGACCTGAAACGTTTTCCAGCCAAACGCAACTTTTCAGACACCACTATTACAATAATTCCAAAATTCCTAAATGTAACATGTTAAGAGAGGTTAGTATCCATAGAAATGTTTTTTGTATCACCAATCTTATAAATATTGAGGATGACATCTTTTCCTATTACTTTATATATCAATGTATGGACAATTTTGTCTGTAATTCTAGAAATACCTAAATCACCTTCTTTACACTAAAACTTCTTTAAATATCTTAGGAAAAATTAATTTAATCAGAATTAAGAAATACTGGAAAACGTTTAGCCTTTCATATCTATGCACAGAATCATCCTATTTTTTCTGAACTGAATCTTTCGAAAGGCAAAAATATTCTGATGAAAACCACCAAATTTCTAGAAAATAATTAAAAATTAAAATCTAGCACTTACATAGCACATGTATAGAAATATCTCAAAGTATTTAGTGAATATCAATTAATGACATTTTTACAAAATCCTTGTGAGACAGGTATAAACACACCCATTTTACATATAGACAAAAGGAGGCACAGAGAGATTAAATGACTACCATAGCTCAGGCTAGCTAGTAGTAGAGATGGGAATAGAACTCAAAAGTTCAGACTCCCAGGCCCTGCTCCAAACATTAGATTTCCATACATTCCTCGTATCACATTCTTAAAAGTATTATATATAGTAACAATACTACATGGGTTTTTTTATAATGTCCATCTCTACAGTATAACCCAGAATTTTTTTTACAAACTTACTTCATTTTTACATATATATGTGCAGTGAAACTAATAGTTTTATGAATAAAGCTCTACAAAAACCCAAGTTTTTTCCATTGGTTAGTAAATGGTTCTTTTGAACTTGAATTCCTTATATTGCCTTTATTGCCCCAAAACCATGGCATTAAATGGAACAATTAACCTATTCTATTCATTGGCCAAATCCTTCTGAACCCACTTGCATTGCATTACTCATTATTTGCTCTATCTTCAATTTTCTTATTCCCTATGGAAATTACCATGTCCAGAAATTCAGTATTCAAGGTTTTGAGTCAGTTTTCAATTTAAGAAACCATCTGACCCCTATACCACAACTCTTACTTAAATCAATAATCTCTAGTGTGAAAATCTTCCTGAAAATCTAAGTATAATATCCATTGCATTTCCCACGTACCTGGTGGGAAGAATGCCTTTAAAGAGCTTAAACAATTTGGTTGAGCCAGGCATCCTTTGCTTATATCCCTGTACACACTCTACTAATATTTTCCCCAAAGGTCTTCCTTCTGTAATTCTTGCAACATTATTTCTGAAATTTTCCTCACAAATGAAGTGAAGGTAACCAATATATGATTGCTTGTATACCTCAGCAGGTTTTTTTTTTAATTAAACTCCTGTTGTTTCATCATACTGTTGTTACCCAAGTTCTCAAAAATCCATCACCGGGGAACTTCTAAAATATCTATCAATTAATACTGAAGGAATATGGGATTGTACCTGGAACTCTGTCCACTGACAAACATTCAGTCTTTACCTAGCTATTCACATTGTTACCGTACCTGCACATTATCTAACTCATCTCTTAGCTCCCTATGAGATACTGTGTAAACCCAAAAGCAAAATAAATCTGCTCTTTCTGTATCACTTCGTCTCCAGTTCCCCACTCCAAATTTTGGTGAACTAATTTTCTCTTTTACCTTCTGTCTTCTGCAAATATATGTGAAGAATCCTTTATTGTTTGCTGAAATATTCTCTGCAACTTGACTTTCAGTATTTCTTCTTAGCTCTTCTAATTATCCTTTTAACTTGTTCCTGCTTAGGCTCATAGATCTCCCAATCCTCTCCTAAAAAGACTTCTTACATTCTTTTTAGAAGTCTTCAGTTTATTGCTTGTACTAATCTATATGTTCCTATTCTCCACTTAACTAGATTGGCCTCTGTGGCTTTCTATAATTTCTCTTCCTGTGGTTTCTGTCATTCTATCCACACTGTTACTAATAAATATGGGCCCTTGCTTGCAAATATAATAGGGTTGCATTCAGGCTCACAGTGGGATAGGGCCATGTATCTTCTTAGGTGCAAATGTACAAAAAGAAAGCATTCATAAATGCACACATTCAGGCGGACAAAACACCCTATGTGCCAACATGAATAAGGTGAAAAGGGCAAGTATGGCATCTCTGCAACTGGCTACAAAAATGCCATATCAGCCACATCTGCAAAACACAACACAGAAGGCAAGGAATGTGGAAGGATTCAAATGTTTCTGGCGACTAGAGATGGGCTGCGGCGGGTGGTCCACTGTGGACAAAGGTTCCTCCACACAATGGAGCAGCCCCTGCTTACAGGGCACCTGGGCTCACCATGGACAGGGGCTGCTCGGAAAGACCAGAATGGGCCCCTGTCTGTGGCAGGACCCTCCTGGGGCTGAAGCAGCCCCCTACCCGTAGCAGGCAGAAAGCTGCTCCAGGCCCCATCAGTTAATTGGTAATCCTCACCCACTGAGAGTGAGTCTTACTGATTAACTGGTTAACCACTTAAACATTCACATCCCTACTGAACAAATATTCATATGTACTACAACTGGCTACTGACTTACTAAAGCGGGGGGGAGGGAGGCAATAATTTTGGAAGGGGGGCCACTTCACAAATTTTGGAAGTGGCCGTGGGCCGACCTGGAAGGGGGCAGGGGTAGAAGGGGGTGCGGGCTTGGGCAGAAGGGGCTGGGCCTTGGGCAAAAGGAGCGGGGCGTCTGGCAGAAGGGGGGCGGGGTTCAGAACTACACTGCTAGGTGCAGTGACCTTATTTTCTGACCAGCTGCAGCATTTAAGTTATGAAACAGATTAAGCATTTTAACTTTCTCATGTTAGTTTATCAAACTTCATTTTCAATAAAATAAAATATTATGTCCAACACAAAAGGTTTCAATGTTTTCTTTATTTATGGCAGGGGTGGGGAACCCTTTTTGGCTCAGGGGTCACTGACCCACAAAAAAATTAGTTGGAGACCACACAAGTGAGAAACAAAAAAACTTCTCCAAAACCCTCAAACACTCAATGATGTGGCCCCAACCGAGACACTTCATTCCTCTGGTGTCCCAGCCTCATGGGGTGAGGGGAAGGACTGAGGTCCAGGGCTTCCCATAAGACCAGATTTACTTTTCTCAGGTTCTGGAATTAGTGGATTTTATGGGCCTCCTTAGGTGCTGGGGTAGGGACAAAAATGAGGGGTACAGTGCACAAGACAGGGCTGCAAGCAAGCAGGATAAGGATGGGGTGTAAGATCTGGGAGGGAGCTGGGGTGCAGAAGCAGGCTGGGAGGAGGATATCTGGCCACGTGGAGGGAGCAGGAACAAGGGAGGGTGTCAGAGCAAGCTAGGGGTGCAGGGTCTTGTGGGGAGAGGGAAGTGATGGGATTGAGGTGGGGGGGGGGGTCAGGGCATGAGGGGAAACCTTACCTGGCTTATTAATGACCTCTTGTAGCAACGGTTGCAGCCACACTGTCTCGACTACCCCAGAGGGAGGCCCTGCTGCTGCAGTGGCCACACAATCCAGGGCTGGCCCCAGAGGCCGGAGGCACAGCTGCTGCAGCTGCAGCCACAGATCAGCTTCAGAGGCCAGAGGCGCCACTTCTGCATCCACGTGGCCTGGGGTCAGGGGTGTCGCTGGGGCCAGTGGTGTGGCCCTGGAGGCAGAAGATGCCGTTGCCATGTGGTCCAGGGCGTGCCCTGAGGCACCGCGGTCACAGGCCGCCCCAGAGGCTGGAGGTGCTGCTGCCATGGCCACACAGCCTGCGGCTGGCCCCGGAGGTGCTGCAGCCACAGGCCACCCTGGAGGTGCCGTGGCCTGGGGCTGGTCTTGGAGGCGCCGCTGCCACATGGTGTGGCGCCAGCCCCAGAGGCACCGCAGCCACAGGCCGATCTGGAGGTATCATGGCCTGGGACTGGCCCTGGAGGCACTGCTGTTACGGCCAGGCGACCGGGGGCCAGCTCCAGAGGTGCCACTGCCACAGCCAAGTGGCCTCAGGCCAGCCCTGGGTCATGGCACCTCCGGCCTCTAGGGCGGCTTGGGGACGTGAGGCTGAAGTGCCTCTGGGGCCGGCCCCAGGCCGTGTGGCCAAGGTGCCATTTAGGAGCCTCAGCCACAGAGCTGCCTCCTCTACAGCGGCTGTGTGGAGGGAGGAGGAGCCGGGCTGAGCTCTTTCCCCTGCAGTGCATGCCCGTTAGGGGCCGGGGCCTAAAACTGCCTCATAGGATGGATCAAAGCCCTAGGCAGGCCGGATCCAGCCCGCTGAGCGGCTTTTGCCCACCCCTGTACTAAAAGATACTGTTTTGAGGTGGACTGATATAGATAATCATTTAACTCCTGTGCTGACATAGAATAAATGAAGATGCATCACACCCAATTTGGTCTTGAAGATCTCTTCCTAACCTTATTCCAGATCTCCTCAGCAGTCCATGTAAATTACACCCACATGATTGTACTGCAATCAGAATCAGGGCAGAAAGCTTTCCATATGCATGGCTTTTTTTTTTTTTTCATTTGCATCTATGAACCATACACATGAAAATAAGATAAATTAAAATTACTACATATTTTCACCAATAGGATGTATTTATTGTATTGTATTTATTGTAAAGACAGAAAATTAAAACACACAGATCCTTTGATCACTGGCTCTTTTTTCCCCTTAACTGTGATTTTTTTTCAGACATTCCTGCTAAAAACCTTCTACAAAACAGAAAAATAAATAAATATATAAAAGAATTGTATTACATAAATTACTGTAGTCTGTGTCAATGAGCAAGCAAATTAATTATTCCATTGGGGCTACATTGTCTGTGATTTTCGCTTTGAGGGGTGAATAAAGTGAAAATAAATGCTCAGTTGTTAATAGGCTAAATTCTGTAAATGAATATGGGTCAGGGAACCAAAGTCTAATTTCTGCTGCATTTGTTTTTAGGCACTTAATATAATGTGCTTCTTTAACCCTATCTGAATAGTCTTAAATAGGCCCTGCTTAGACAGAAATGATTCCCCCTCCCTCTCTTGTTTAAACTCAAGAAAATGCTTTATCTATGACATCTGGAAAAAAGATAAGCAAGAGGAAAGATGGATGTTACACCTCATAATTCAGCATGTGATACTATATTTTCACCAACTCTACAGACATTGGACCGGATCCAATTTATCATTTATTTGTAAGCATACTGCTTATACTGTGTACTTTTGCATTCTTATTCACCATTTACCCAATTATATCTATCCTTATTAGACCCCTGCTGAAGACATCCAGGAGTTTTGGCTACAGAAGTCCCATAGCTTAACTTAATCCCATTATCTCTAGATAAACGGGGTTGCATAGGGCTCTGGATGGCCTAATATAGCATTACCCTTCCCCTTCCCAGGAAGAAAAATGCTGTTCTTCATCCTTATGCCTGATGTAATTAAGATCTGGAAATATGCCCATTTCAATCCTTATCCAGTGTAAGCATCACTGTCAATGCTGAGAAATGAACTGCAGTTATGATGCAAAGGGTTGACACTTTAGTGACATTTACTGATGTGTTAGGCCTTTCCAGAGCCTTGGCACTATGTAGCTTATGTGTTTAAGAATGTCTAAAATGCCTGCTTAAAAATCTTACAATAGGAAAGTCTTTACACTATTTGGGGATAAATTGTCAGACTCCTGCAGGAGGATACAAGATTTTATATATAATAATTATAAAAAAGAAATGAATAGTGAAAAAGATAGATAATAGAAGTACAGTCGTGACAGAAAAAAGTTCCTGTCTCACTGACTCCATTAGCGCAATAAAATCCGCAGTGCTTCAAGTTTCTGAGAAACACAACCAATATACTGAACAATCATTTGTCTTGCACTGGAGGTGTGAAGGAAAATAATAAAGTAGCCTGAGAACAGCATATTGTTGAATAAAATGAACTAAATCCCTATCTATAATTATCAAATGGATATATTCATAGATTCTAAGGTCAGAAGGGACCATGGTGATCACTTAGACCAGCGATGGGCAACTTAGTGAGTGGGCCATGTGAGCGGCCCTCCTTCATTTCAGTGGGCCACAAGATTGCTGTGACCAAGATGGTCTCCCGGGACGGGTAGTTTTGCTAACTGTGCTTGCATAGCTAGAATTTGTGGTGTGTGCCAATTGAGCTCTAGCAGCGCTTTGATTGGATGCAGGGGGAACACATGTCTCTCAAAATCAGTGTTATGTGCAATCAGCATGCACCTCATTTTACATCCCTTTGCTTTACGTGCGTGTCACTTTAGTAATGCTGGTGGGGGGAAAAAAAAGACACGGACAGAAACCAGTGGATCTTGCAACCGTAGGTGTGGGCATTTGGTAAACAAAATGTCTCCCAGGTAACACACGGAACCCCAGGCCACAAGTTGCCCACCACTGACCTAGACTGACCTCCTATCTAGGTCAGTGGTGCTGACCTAGAAGGCCATAGAACTTCCCCAAAATGATTCCCAGAGCAAATCTTCTTGAAAAACATCCAATCTCAGTTTAAAAATGGCCAAGGATGGAGAATTAAAGTAATATCTAAGCTTCCTCATACAGCTCTGCCAATATACCTGAATCGAGGTCTGTATCTCTCTAGCTGTTTCAGTCTAGAGCGCACCAACTATACCAACTGTTTTCAAGGTTCAGAGGAGATTTTATGATATAATGAGACATCCACCATGAACTATGTTTGGGATCACTATACTAATATTCTCTCGTCATCTAAGCCCTAATTTAACTCTGTCTCCTGAGGTGAAAATCTAGTGTAGCTCCAATAATGCTAATGTTTAAATGTGTAACCAGATTCCTGTGTAGGACAGGCTATTTTGTTTACAATGAGTTTAGCTCAAAGGTTTCTTGGATTGAAAACCTGTCATTTTGGAGATTTTATATTTTTATATTATCATGATATTAGCACAGTTTTGACTTCTGCTTTGCAGCATTTTTTGTCTTTTGAGTACTACTTTTGATTCTATACCCATAGTGTATACCATCAGCAAACATGCACATCATTCTCTATTTTACTGAACATTTGGTGTGAAATATTAAGTCTGATTTAATGTTATTAGTATCTCAGAGTGGAGCAAAATACATGAACATAGGCATCCATCTCCCAGTTTACCATAACACTGCCACAAAATGTTAGTAAATGAGTGATAAACATTTCTTCTACTTTCCCCTTTTTAATTCTTCCTGCTGGATGTTCTGCCTCTACCCAGAGGGCTCACAAGCTGATGCCAATTCGTCCACATAGATCAATCATCAGGGTTTCTTCACTTGCCCAAGCTGCAACAGAGCAACTGAGGTTGGCTCAGTTGCAAGCCCTCATTAAAACTATTCTCAGAGTAACATCAAGGTTTAGATAGCTTAGTACTTGGATCAAACTCCGAATATTTTTTGAGATAATGCAAAAGAATCAATACCACAATAGGAAATTCATGGATAAAATAGATGCTTTTAACGTTTTTTGACCAAAAATATACAAGCAATAGAAACACATCCAAATGTCATTCAGTTGTATAGAATTCACCATCATTTGTAAAGAAAAGTATTTGAATTTGAAATGTTAGAGATTTTAAATGTTAGAGATTACGTTAATGGTTTATTTTGTAAGAGAATGCACTATGTGTAATACTGCTTTTGCAAGGAGCCAAACTGAAAACTCTGAAGACTAAAGTTCTCTTTCTCCAAAGAAAAAATGCAGCAGCAATACACACCCATTTCCCCATACTGACTAGACATTTTGCTCCAACCTTAGAAGCAATAAATGTACAGACACAAGAATCAAGTTTCATCCTAATTCAGTTCTTGATAATTTCAATATGGTTAACTAAAATGCCAGCCAAGGATATCCATGCCAACTGTTTCGTAGTATGAACACCTTTAAACAAATAGGTAGATTTTTTTCAGCCACTTCTAAACTGGGCCAGATCCATATATAGTCTCTCAAAAGTTGTGTGTGCATTTATAATTGATATTGTTTGTCAACCTGGGAAGCTATGTGAAGTAAAGAGATTGGGAGAGGCTCTGGGAAAGTATATTAACCTAGAGAGAAAACCTCCTGGAAATCTATCGATAAGAGAAGTTGTATATAATGTGATATAAAAAGAACCATCTACAGAGTAACTTCCTGTCAAGAAGCATGTACAGAACCAAGACCAAGAAGACCACCTAACAAAACCCTGAAGAGATTTTTCAAAGATGGACTGTGCCAATGGGAATTATCAACCTCAAGAGTAACAAAGGCTACATAATAAGGAGTAGTCTGCATAGGCAAAGAGTCACAGAAAGAGGACCACAATAAATGGAGCATATGATCCACATGAATAAAAATCAACGTGTAGCAGTGGCAGAATAGCGCTCAACCAACAAAACCAAATGAAAGGAAAAAAACTATTCTGAACTGTAATAGAAAATGCAAGAACCAAAAGAAGAAAGGCGAGAGATTTGGTTGCAGTTCCTGTTTCACTATATCCACGTACAAACGGGTACCAATTAAATGGGTATTGGATGCAGGCAGAGATATGTTTTGGGAAAGGGAAAGGAAAATAATCTTTTTTGATATTGCATACTAAATTGACAAAGGAAATTATTGACAAAGAAAATTAAAGTCACAAAGGATTTTCAGTGTGCAGTTCTGAAATATAGTAGAAGCCAACATGTTGGAATAGTTCAGGGTGGTAGATTAATATTTATTTGCTTTCACTTCTCATTCTAATCATAACTCTCTACTTAATTGGCCTAGTTAATTTATGAAATCAAATCTAGATCAGTGAAATTGACAAGCAGTCATTGAGGAAAGGATATTATAGTTTAAAAGCATGAAGGATAGCAGTATAAATGATATATATTCTGCTATTAAGCAAGTCACCCTAAAGTGAATTACAGTGAGCATAGATTAAATGTATTTTACTATGTCAAAAATAATTTTATGCAATGTGCAAACTTTATGTTTCACAGTGACTGTTGGTAATATGACTCTTTCCTCATTATATGGACTAATTCCAGATTAAGTATAACACCAATATGGGAATATGATATTTTATATATATAAAAAACTGTGTAATGGCATTGTGTAGCTTCAGTGGTTTATCGATATGAGTTTTAGTTACCACAAACAAGTATCAACAAAATATTTTATTATATAAAACCATCATGTATTCTGTTTGCAACATATGACTTACAAAAAAATTTTAGATGGGTGTTAAAAAGTTACTGGCACTATTTGTTGTATCCCTTTATCTACCAAGCCTTGCTGGCTTAATTACCAGTAATTTAACTATAATTCAATTAATTTAGAAGGATATAATTTTTTCTTAAAGCTCTTTTTTCTTACTTAGCAACTTACTGGCAAAATATTTGTTGCTGCTATAATTTTTTTAGTGTATGAAAATGCATTCCTTTCACAGAAATGTACTTTGCTGATAAATTAATATTCAGAATAGGAGATTTTATTTATGAAGAAACTGAGCCATTTATTTAGCTTATCTTAGTATCCCTATTCAAAAATCCCATTTCAATAATCAAATAGTATTTTGAATTGGCTGGATTTAAAAAGGTATTTATACCTTTCAGGAACTCTTTTCTAATGAGCCTTTAATTCCTGCAGGAGTTGTGTTGCTGTTAACAACTCAACAGAAATCAATTTTGGGATAACTTAATAATGTAACAAATAAAACGTTAGGCCTATGTGAGCTCAATCTTGCAAGTCCATTGACTTCTACAGGAGTTGTGCTTGTAAAAGAACTGAAGGATACAGCCCTATACAAATATAATCAGATTTTTATCATTGTTAAAATTTTTCATTAGTAAATTAGATAAGTATCAAATATTACAAGGAAAGGGGAATTTCTCATACTAAGTAACATTGCTCTGAATATATACAAGACTAGAATTTGCTTCAGAATGCTCTGTTCTATCCTTACACAGTCAGACTAGACTTTCATTTTTGGCTCTCTAACTGAAGTCTAAATCACTCACCTTTTGGAGAGAAGCCAAGATGATACTAGCAACGAATGGACAGATCTGCTAATAGGTCACCACCAGTTAAGACGACAAGGTGATCAGATATCATACTTTGGATAAACTAACTGTCTGACTGGTAATACACTTGGCTTATCATAAATCAGAATTTTAGAAAGAATGTCAACATGTCAAATCATCTATGAGAAAAAGCAAGAAGTTCATCTTACCATGGTTTTATTCAGGGCTATTATTCCCTAATAAAGGTATGCACTGTCAGTTTATTCAAAGGGATTTAACTTTTGGGAGAATGCCTCTCTTAGACCAAACAATTTTTTAAAATCCTGTACTGGTCTGAGGCTTCAAGGCTGGATATGTTTATTTCAAACTGGAATAAAGGACACCTCTCATTTTCCAAAACCTCAAGTCCTTCACATAAACAAATCTTTGCCACAGGCTCTTGAAATTTTGATATTGTAGTATAATTTCTTCTCTTTCAATAGAATTTGTTAGCAAGGGTCCCTAAACTAAAAGTGTAAGGACCTCAAAGGCCATATTTAGATTCCTTAGTAAAATTATAGACCATGATTTCAAATCTTACGATACATATTACCAGACATTTATTTTGTTCCAAGGAGGCTCTCTCAAGTGAGTTTCCTAAAAGGTTATACTGAATTCCATTCAAGTATCATGTTTGTAGTGTAACATATATTCCTTGTCATTAAGAGGCTTTTCACAAAAAATATGATAATACTATTCACAGACTGAAAGCCTTAGAAAGAAAATCATGGGGCAGAACTTTTACAATTTATTAAAAATCCATGAACAAAATGTGAGCGCAAGAGAGGCAATTTCTCCGAGAAAATGGGTATCCTACTAACTCAATGAATTGGGATGAGCACTGTATGTAAATAGCTACACCGTGGTGCACTTTACAGAATGATATGAACTTCTTTGTGATTAATAATATCCTCTTCCCCATTAGGTTTGAAATATTACCCAGTGGTGACCATTCCTACTTACATCTCTGCCTAAGCAAAGTGACAGAGAGACAAAGGACGCTGTAGCAGGTTTATAACAGGATCCTTTGTCTTTTATGGGTTTATGTCTCAAGTTTTATGTTTTTAATGTAGTTTTCTCTGTCTTCATTTTACATAAATTCAAATTCAGATAGTCAGCTTGTCCTTCACAATAATGCCCTTTACAACAATACTTCATATTTAGATACTAGATTTCTTTTTATATTTATGTTTTCTCATAAAGTGATATATTTATATATTTAAATATTTATTATTTCCATTTTTCTGACTTTCATAAATAACATGTATTCTGCTAATTTCCATAACAGCGTGTGTGTCTGCTCTAGGCTCTAAATCAGATAGTCCAGCAATTCTGAAACTTCATTGTACTACGACCCCCTTCTGCCAACAAAAAATACTACTTGACTTCAGGCAGGGGTGGGCCAGAGCCTGAGTATTTCTGGCTGCGGCTGATGCCCTTGGACATCAGCTTCAGCACTGGGTGGCAAGGCTCAGGATTCGACTTGAGCTCCAGGCCCCAATAAGTCTAATGCTAACCCTAATGACTCCATTAAAATGGAGTTGCAATCCATTCTGGGGTTCCAACCCACAGTATGAGAAGCGCTGAGCCATGTACTGAAATATTCCATAGCAGCAGTTCTCAACCAGGGGTATATGTACCCTTGGGGATATGCAGAGTTCTTCAAAGGGTACATCAACTGATCTAGATATTTGACTAGTTTTATAACAGGCTACATAAAAAGCACTCATGAACTAAATACAAACTAAAAATTCATACGGAAACGTTTTTTTTACAGCTCTATAAACTATACACTAAAATGTAAGTGTAGATTGAACCTCTAGTCTGGCACTCTCTAATCTGGCAATATTCGTGGTCCAGCATGATTTTAGTTTGCCATATGTCTGTTTATTGTGAGTGGGGCCAAGTTTCCTGCATCCTTCCTTACCCCCTGTCCATGACCCTCACTGACCAAGGCTGGGACTATAGCTGGAGGTGGCTGCAGAGCCCTAGGTGAGGACCAGGAAAAAGCCCTGGGACCAGCAACCAGGCAGTATCAGAGGGGCCAGTGGCTGGGACTTGGACTAGCAACTGGAATTTTGATTGAGTGGCCGGTGGCAGGGGCCCTGGGTCCAACATTGGAGTCCCCAGGCCACAGTTGACCTCTGGTTGTCTGGCAAATTCACTAGTACGGCACCGGTCAGGTCCAAGGGTTCCTAACTAGAGAGATTCAAACTGTACAATAGTTGTATTTCAACTGATCTATAATTATAGGGTAATAATGAGAGTAAGCACTTTTTCACTCATAGCGTGTGATGTCACTTTTGTGGTTTTATGTCTAATATTATAAGAAAGTAGTTTTTACGTGAGGTGAAACCTGGGGGCATGCAAGACAAATCAGACTCCTGAAAGGGGTTCAGTAGTCTGGAAAGGTTAAGAGCCACTTTTCTGTAGCAATTGGTGGTCAACAAACAACAGGTAAAAGACTCATAAGTGAGTAAATAGGGTTTAAAAATCTCTTAATCTGACAAAATAACCTCATCCCAGACCCAAGATACTATGAGCAGCTCCCTTGTTAACAAGCCTCTAATACTGTTAAGGAATAACTTCCCCAGACTTTGCTCTAATCTTATATTTGTTCAAAATAATGAAAATAAACGTGGACCTCTTTAATCTGGCAACCTTGGGAAACAGGGTGTGCTGGATTAAAGATTTTGGCAGGCCAAGGAGGGCACTGCGGGGTCTGGGCATAAAAGGGATGTTGGTAGGACACTTACCAGGGTCCCACTCCTAGGGCACATATAGCTCCGCCCCCACTGCTCTGGGATTGGCAAGGATAAGCCACAGGGGAAGAGCATCACTGTGCTGCTATTCCCTCAACCGGGAGAAGAGAGCGAGGCAGTGCACAGAGCTGCTTCCTTCTCCATACCACAGGGGTTCCCAGAGCATGGAGGTTTAAGTGTAGTTAAGGCTGGGATTTCCAGCTTTTTAGTCTGTTTTATCATATTTTTTATTTATTTTGTGAACATGATGATTTATCACACCCTGCCTTTTCTCTTGGGGGAAATCAGAGACAACAAAGACAACTTTGAGAGATTTTGACTTTTGGAGAACACAGAAAATCATTAATTTTAAATGCAGAGACTATTTATTGATTCAAATGCCTGATAAGCATTCAACACATGTTTCAGGTTTGCTTATATTAACACAATCTCTATGCTAACTTACAAAGGACATTTTCAATGCTCCAATATGTGTGCTGCTCAATACTCTGAATGAGTAAACAGACACCAAGGGCCACATTTTGCCCTTCGCTCTACATCACACATGCCTCTAAAAGGAATGGTAGTGAAAGCTAAGCATCTGATAGACTGACAGAGAACCTGCACTCCATCTAATTCTGAGGGCATTCTGCCACCCTTCAAAAAGACGTATCTTTATATTTGCAAGCCAAAGTCCTGATCCAGCAAACACTGTGCTGTGAGTAGTCCCACTGAACTGAACTAAAATTAAGCATGTGCCTAAATACTTTGCTGGACTAGGAGCTAAGTGAGGCTGTAATATTTACTCAGCTCTCACAAAAGCGTGCAGCCTCACACACTTCTCCTGAGTTGGGAGGCCTAGAAATGTCATGACTCATTTCAGTTTCAAATGAAGTAAGTTTCTATTATCCCTCCCTCCCCCCACCCTTTTTCAAATGTGGACTGTTCACAATGGTTGTGAAAGTCTGTCCCAAAAACTTTTTGTAAAGATCATGGTTCCTGCCTCCTTTTCCTCCAAGCAACCTCTCTCTCTAGTCATTCTGGCCTTTCAAGTCCATGAATGCCATTGAAACAAGTCCCTCGGCCGTTTGAAAGGACCCTAAATTAGGCCAGGCTGCTTCCGATAACGCTAGTCTCTCCAAGATCTCTCCCAAGCCAGAGACATGCATCTAAACTGAGAAACCAGTGTGACTTCTTGTCACAAGAAAGGGTCAATAATACAAGAGGCAGCGCTGGCATTTCCACTGAGGACAGAGCAGGAGCACCTCAGAAGCCCCAGCAGTAGAGGCTGCTGACAAAATGTGCTGAATTGGCTGCCTTGCCATGCACCCCTTTATCTTTGGAAGATAAGAACACTGAAATCCCAGATGCCTTTATATGAAGAGATATTATAATGGGACATTAAGTAGTTAAAAGTTAAGATAGTATACATATAGGCAGGGAAAAAACACAAAAAACAGTACAGTAAGAAAGAGTTCAGTTAGCAAATTCAGGTGCAAGAAGTTGATTTTATACGTAAATATAGGGAAAATCAAAAGTAAATGAAGATACCTTACTGGTAAACTAGCAATTACATTATGCAATCCAAAGTTTCCCATTTCCATGTAAACAGAATATTGGTGAGGACATGCAGAAGAATGAAACATACATGTGGTCTCAGTTTTTAAGAAGCAGTTCACCATTTTAGTAACTCTAACCAATGGAAAAAAACTATCTGCTCACTCCCCTGCAAATCTGAGGCAATTTAATTTGATACAATGCAGGGTTCTATGGCCTCAAGTCTTATAACCAATAAATGAGAGCTGTCTTGCATCAGTTTAACCTATAGACTCAACCCACCTCTGAATCCTCTTAACTCGCCTTCCCTCTCTGTACCCCTCCCTCAGGAAAATAAGAATAGCTCTCTCTCTAAGGGCCACGACAGCATGCAGAGACTTAAAAGCCTCCATTTCTACCTCTCAGCTACTAGGTCCACTGGTCATACCCAGGGGTTCTCTTGCTGTCACTCATACCCTGGGAGCAGATAATGCCTTTATCTGTGTGACTTCCCCTCCCCCATGCTTTAAGAAAGTTGGCTTGTGAATATTAATATGCATAACTCAAAGATGTTTAATCCAAATACCGTATGTAACCTACCAATCTTAATGTTACAATCTGCTGGGTCTGTGTATCCTTCTTCAGTACATGTATCATTCTTGTATGTAAAGTTAGAAACATGAAGTGTAAATCTGTTTATAATTTTAAATGTGCTAATCAGAGCCATTACTGGTGCCCTGGAAGTCTAATGGCTTAGTAATGAACTCAATGACTTGTAATCAGCCTTGTTTGTCCTGTAAGTCCAGAAGGTGGCTGTGACCATACCACCTGCTACAGAAATCCATTTTAAACCTGGTATTTTTCCATGGAAGAGGGGATGCCAAACAAAAGATTCCTGCCCTGGTGGAAAGTCTATTTAAGCAATGGGAAGCTATCAGCCCTTTATCATTGGCTGGCCTTGGAAATTGCCTGGCACATGCTAAGGGGAAAAAAAAGGGAACGTTAAAGAAGGCTAGAGACCCAAGTTGGAATAAAAGATGATCTCTGACTTGAAGATTATGCTTGAAATAAGAATAGCCGTTTAGGGTAAGAATATGCAGGTAATAAGTTTCTTAGGATATGTCTACACTACAGCGTTATTTCAAAATATCTTATTTTGAAATAGTTATTTCGAAATAGCTTATTTTGAAATAACACGTCTAGACACAAAATGCATTTCAAAATAGCGTTTTGCTATTTCGAAATAGCGCGTCCACACTGATAGGACGCTGAATTGCATTTAAGGCCAGCCAGAACCAGTTCTGGCAGGGCATCAGGTCAGGAGTTAGCCTCAGGCAGCAGCCACATAAGGTATCTGAGACCTGTGCTTAAAGGGACCCCCCTGGACAGCCAGTTCTAAGGTTTCCCTGCTTGCTAACCTACCTTGCTGAGGGACAGCAAAGCATTTTTTTCTCTGCATGCTCTGGTTGCCCTCACTCACTCCAGATAAATATCCTTTACATAATCACTGCAGAGTTGAGGGTATTCCCACCACAGTGCTCTGCAGCATGGAGCTGGAGCCTCCCCTGGACACTCTGGTGCTTCTCCTGGACGTGTTGCTGCGAGCCTGGCAGCATGTTCTGCAGGCAGTAACAGTCTCCCTGGTGTGCCCCACTGGGAGCTTGTGCCTCATTCCTCCCTCACGTCCTTCCACTTACCCCTCCCTAACCCCCCTTCCTGCTGTACAATAAAAGAGACGTCTTCATTACAACAAAGCCTTTTTATTGAACAAAACTGAGATGGGGGGGAATGAAACTGAGGTGAGACTGGGGAAAGAAGGTGGGAGAGGGGAGGAGGGAGGGTGGGAGAGGGGAGGGGGAAACCTGGGAGGAGGGAGCTGGCAGGGGGAGGCAAGGGGAGGAAGGGGGAGGAGAAGCTCGGGGCTCAGGGTTGCGGGTCTCGCTGGCCCAACTGTCTCCCCGCACCGCGGGTGCGGGGGCCTCTATGTCCCTGGGGGTGGGGAGGAAGAAGCAGGAGGGGGAGAAGGAGTGGGAGGAGGAGCAGTAGCTGGGGCGACAGCAGGGGCTGGAGCAGCAGGAGGCAGCAAGCTCGGCCCCAGGGTCGATGACCACCTGGGGGGCACAGACCGTCCTGCCCCCCAGGATGCGGTCCATAGCATCAAAATAAGGGCAGGGGTTTGGGTCTGCCCCTCGTTGGAAGCTGCCCCCTGTGGCCCTAGCATACGCCTGCCACAGCTCCTGGGTTCGCATGTGGCCTTTGGTGGCCAGGCTGGCAGCCATCCGCCTGTAGACTGTTGCATTCCTTCGTTTAGTGTGGAGATCATGGACATTGGAGGCATCCCCCCAAACCTGAATTAGGTCCCTGATCTCCGCACTGGACCAGGCAGGCACCCACCTTTTCCGGCCCCTGGCAGGCATCTGGGAGCTGGCAGACTGGTCCTGGGGAGCGGTGGAGGGCTGGCTGGCACTGGCTGCCTGGCTTATGCTAGGGCCACTGGGTCAGGTGCAGCGACTGCTGGCTCTGGGCTGGCAGGCTTGGAGCTGGCACAGGCACTGTGACCAGAGTCTACCCCTTTAAGGGCTCCGGGGAAGAAGGGAGGGAGAGGCGTTTTCTTGGTTGTGCCCAGAGTGGCCACCAGGGCACCCTGGGAAGGGCTGGAGGCCCCCTATTTCGAAATAAGAGTTTACAAAGCACTTATTCGAAATAGCAATTTCAAAATTGGCGCTATTCCTCGTGGAATGAGGTTTATCAATTTTGAAATAAGCCCTCTGCTATTTTGATTTAGTTTCGAAATAGCAGTTTGGCTGTGTAGATGCTGGTAAAGTTATTTTGGAATAACTTTGCTGTGTAGACATACCCTTAGTGAATTAGAACTAGCTAGGCATTTTCTATTCCTTTTAATTTAGTATCTTACTTTGAACTGTTTGTTTTCACTTGCATTCCTACTTCTTATGCTTAATAAAAGCACTTTTTCTTACAAAAAAAGCACTGGTCACTATCAATAGATGTCCTTGACCCCAGCGTACTAGGGCCTAATGGCCGAAGTCAATAAGTGCCCCAGTTTGCAGAGCAGCAAGGCCTAATGTCCAGAGTTAGCAAGTGCCCGTTTGCAGGGCAGTAAGGCCAAATGGCCAGAGTCAGCAAGTGCCCCTGGCTGCAGGGTAGTAAGGCCTAATGGCCAGAGTCAATAAGTGCCCCTAGTTGCAGGGCAGTAAGGCCTAATGGCCAGAGTCAGTAAGTCAGGGTTTTGCCCCTGGTAGGGGGACTCGGGCTCACCCTACTCCACCAGGTACTGACTCACGGCCCTATGAGCGTAGGGGTTGCCTACCACTCCCTCTCAGTGGGGATTCTGCCAAAACACGCCAAGGATACCTGGGTGGGAGGGGCGGCTCCTGCACCCTCCTTGGGTCGCTTCCTACAGGTCCCATCGGGGCGTCGTCCCACGTGGCCATTGGGTCTCTCTGTTCCCCCGCGGTGGTTTCTCCCTGAATCTCTATAGGGGTTGAGCAGTCGTTGCCTCTTGGCCTTCCAGCTCCCTGTATCTGGACCACAGGGTGTAACAGCGCTGGAGCGCCGTCTAGGGAACCTTCCGCTTCGCTGGCCAGTCCAGACTTAGCTGCTTCATGGCCTTTTATACTGTCCCAGTACTTGGAGCATGCCCAGTCTGCTTGAAGGGATGGGACTTCCTCTGCCCAGAGGGTTTTCACTCCTCCCATTCTAGCACGGTGTCTGCCCACCCCATCACAGGGGGGTTAGTGCCATTTGGGGATTGGTTTCCTGGGTGCCCTGTCTGCATCCTCCCAGAGCTGAAGTGTATACTGTCTGCATTGCTCTGCACGGGGGTGGTAACCCTGATTCTGTGCCCCTCTGGGGAGACCAGAGGATCTAGCCTGGCTGGAAAGGGTGGCGGGGAGCCTCAGAGAGCAAGAAGATGGGAGTCAGTAGCATGATCAGCATACTGGGGAACAAACCTACGGGGTCTTCTGTAACCACACTCCATCACAGCCTGCTGTGGACATCAGCAACAAATGGTGATCAACAATTCACATTGTCACAGCTTGACCTGGTGCTACTGTCTGAACAGACACCTGTCTGTTGTAACTGAATCAAACCACTGAATCACCATGTATTTCTCAGCCCCCGTGGGTCTGGGTAGTGACTGAGCACTACACCTAGATCTGGATCTTTCAAGCTTAATCTCAGATACTGACCTAGAGTCTGACACCTTTGCTGAGAAGTGGGATGCTGCAGTCCAGCCATTTAGACCCAGAGCTACGGCTCCCCAGGCCATCCTTAGACACATTTCTCCCATAGTCCCACTGGGTTGTGGGAAGCAGGGGAAGGGCATGTCTACGCTAGGAAATTGTTTCGGAATCACTTATTTCGAAATAACTCCTGAAATAACTATTTTGAAATAGTGTGTCCTCACTATAGGGAGGCCTCAAAATCCGAGTCCGAGGCAGGCTCCCTTAATGTGGACGCGTTACCTCAACTTAGACCCCAGAAAGCACCGGGGAGTAATTACTTTGAATCTATTTCAAAATAAGTGTTATTCCTCGTGGAATGCAGGGCTTATTATTTTGAAATAACAGGCTTGGTAGCGTGGACGCTCTGCTTTTTATTTCCCTCTCCCTCTCCTGAGGCACATTCCCTATGTGAAGCCTGAAGCACAAGGAGTGGTACAGGGAGTGAAAAAGGTTGAGGCGGCTGAACACAAGCACTTCTCCTCAAATCCCCATGCCTCTCAGGAACCTATTGTTTGGCCATCCCTCTTTTGGTCCAACCAAATTCCCCACCCATCACCTGTTGAAACTGGAAGTGAGGTTGATTTTGAAAAAAAAAAAAATCAGTTGTTTGAATGCCCGAAAAATGGGTAGCTGAAACAAATTGGATCATAAGCAAATCCTATTATAAAGTGCCAATGTGGCAAAATGTGGTGAAAGTTCAGTCCTGTCATAAGCGGAAGTCGGCATATCTCATGGTAGCTTTTAGATTCCAATCCTTCTCTCACTGATAATGAGTTTGGTTTTTATTATGGAGATCACTGGGCAAAAGACTGGGTGACTAGGTTTGCATGTGCATTCCCAGGACTTTTACTCTGCTTTGTGTTCCAAGTAGAGTATGGGGTGTAAGACTTTTAAAGATATGGGAAGCATCAGAGCTTACATAATTTAAAAAAAAAAATTAAATGTATGACATCTGTAAATTTTCAGATAAGAAGTCCCCTATGGAAGGGGCTTCCAACAGGAAAAAAAATATGGTGTTTATTCTTTCTCTGCACAAAAGAGGTGACAAAAATATGTGTATGAACTACTGTCTATCTTGTAACGGATAGCGACTACCTTGTGTTCTTTAGCTCAAGCAGAAGACAATTTGAGAAAGGGAACATGTGGGATATTTCAGCAATAAAGTTTTTCCCACTTATTAGAGGAAAATGAATAGTGATACTTTGCATTCCCATACTTCTATCCAAGGAGTTGTAAGAACTTTGCAAATACTAATCAGTTAAGCCTTATGATGCCTATGCAAGGTAAGCAACCACTATTTTCTGCATTTAAAGAGCAGACAATCCAAGTCACAGAAAGCTTAAGTAACTTGCCCAAGGTCACCAAAGATGTGTACAGGAGCGTTGAGAACAAAACACAGATCTACCACCTACTCGTCCTGAGCTTTCATCATATGACTATCCTCCCTCAAGAAGCATCATATTTTATTCTTCCCTGCCTGCTGCCATTTTTAAAATGTATTTTATTAATAGCTCTCATGTACTCTGCATCCATTTTACTGGCACAGAACCAACTGCAGCTCAGAGGCTGATAAGACGATATGAATAGCATACATCACAATCCAGCATTATATTTTTTAAATCTTTGAGGAATATTTTCAACTTCAATGTTTATATGATGCAGCTGAGTTTACGGGAAAGATGTTTTTGTTTGCTACCTACTGAACAACAAAATTCTCATCACAGTACCACACAGTATTTAACAATTTGCTTTATTGACTTATATTAGGTACTTGACCCCTAGTAACCATAGTAGCATTTGGTGTTAGCACAGAAAATACTTCTCTCCACCTCATTCTTCCACAGTTTTCCTATTAGGTACTCACTCACTAAATTAATTTTCCTACCTTTGTTTTTTCTGTACTCTCCAGGTTGAAGACTGTCTCTTTTCCTAATGAACTGTAAATCTGAGTTCTTTACTATCCCTGTATTTGTGATTTTTAACCCCCACCAATCAAGTTGTGATTCAGAGTTATTGGGAACCAGTTTTGCTAATACATTAGAATCTGTAAAGCTCTTTCTAGCTTTTGATCAAGACTACCACTCCTTCACAACAGTTTTAATCAGGAAGACACACTTAAACAGACAGTTAAATATTGCTTCTATTATTTTTAAATGTCATCTTGCATAAAGTTGAGTAACCAATTAAATGTCGGTAGTTTTGCTGATCTGCATCTTTCTGCTTAAAGAGGGTATCTTATTTTAAAATATAATGTCTCTTTATATTCCTACAGTTTTATCTTTTGTTAACAAATCAACTACCTGCTTAGCAGCCCTCCTGAGTGATTTAAAATAGCCGCCATGAAAAGCCATCCTGTGCTTTTACTATTTTTCTAACAAACTTGATTGTCACCTATGATATTTCAAAGATCTCTTCTCATATAGTCATCATGCTGGAAATTAGATGCAGGGCTTTGCTTCCATGGAACATTATGCAGAGGCACTCTGGCTAATAAATCTTTGTAGCTAATGCATTCCAGATGGAAGCCATGTCTCACAGATTTAACCTTCCTAAACCCTTCCAAAAATTCCTCCCATCAAAAGCTTTCTCAATGAGAGATTTTGATTGAAATGGGATCATCAATATATGACATCTAAATAATAGTATAGATGATTACGGCCTGCAGAAAATTGCCATTTTCCTTCATACAAAGATACTCTTTTTGGGCAACCCTGGGGGCAGGGAGATGGGCCTAATGTGTCTTACTAGATGTTTTTCTTGAACTCTTAATGCTGTTAACAGATGTTGTAAAGAGAACATCTACTTCTGTCTCTTTAACTTTTGTACATGCATAACAAACGCTGCTAAAAAGAGGGATCAAGTCTCTCACAGAAGCCACTAATTAACATCACTGTTTAATCATGTCACCATGTTTAGCAGTCTACATCATTAGTTTATGTCAGACAGAAGCAGTGAAACCTCTAAACACCTACATGTAGATCCTTACAAAATCAGTCATGTGAAGTGGTGAGGTCAGGGTTATACAAGACTTCGAATACACCTCTGATATTTTGAAACCATTACAAATCACTTTGATAACAGACTAAAGTAGAATCATTGCAGAGAGGTAAACTTTAATTGAAAATATACGAATCTTTCAGGTGCTGTATAATTACAGTACATGTTTTGTTCACAAAAGCATGAGTAATGAGTCCAGAAACAGCTCTAAATCATACAGTGTAATTAACTTCTTTATGTTAAACCTCTAAAGTTCTCAACTGCTCCTTTCCAATGTATGATTCACTTTGATCCACAAGTTGTAAGCTTATATGAGAACTCAATCACACCCAAGTGTCATTTGTAAGCGTTCAGATCAAATGTTAACAATAGACCCCTTAACTGTGGAGACTGTGAAGAGATCAAGCATACTTCAACTTGGAAAGCAGCAGGAGTTTGCACACAGGCAGATACCTGGACAAGGTCAGCTGTGCTGTGGAACCAAATCACTTCATTCAAAAGTAACCTGCTACCCATACATGTTTGAAACATAATAATCAACCATCCAAACTGAAGATCATTACTTTTAGTTAGTGTCCTCAACCAAAGGGAAAAGTCAGTGTCAAATATGTATTTTTATATCAGGGAACTATGCCTACCTACACTTAATAAGAAGCAAAAGGGAAACTTAATAGGAAGTAGAATACATTTCCTTTTATTGAAGCCATTATCTGGTTATTAGCAGTAGCCAGCACCAGAGAGGAGGAGTGAATGGAACATGTCAGTTGAAGTGATGCTCCTCTATTTCTTCACTTGGCTTCTAGCTGTTGCTGGTTTAAGGTCATTCTGAGCATACAGTTGCATCCCTGACAATATGGGCTAATAGCCATTAATTGAACTTGTGGCAGAAAAAGAGAATCTTTGACATGAGGTCTAGTATGAGGCCTGAGGCCTGAACTAAAGTAGTCTGGCCCAGCTGATATAAAGCAAAGTGAGCAGAAGTCAGGCCCTGTTACAAAACATGTCTGCTTGTAAGTTCACAGAACCTTGCAAGAAGAGGGCAGGTATTGCAAAAATTCAAACACTCCTAAGAAGTGTTAGGCATAGGACACTCATGTAAACATATTCCAGAAGGGTAGTACCAGAACACACCAATATCAAGTATGGTTTAAACACACTCTCCAATGGTAACGGGGACATATTGATCCCTCATAAAGATTTGCTCAGGATGATGAGATGTTCAAAGTAAACAGTGGTAACTTACCAAGTCAAAAAAGAACTAAAGTTCACGGAGGTTAGGTCTATCAATGGCTATTAGCCAAGATGGGCAGGAATGGTGTCCCTAGCCTCTGTTTGCAAGTTGTTGGGAATAGGCAACAGTGGATGGTTCACTTGATTCCCTGTTCTGTTCATTCCCTCTGGGGCACCTGGAATTGGCCACTGTTGCAAGACAGGATACTGGGCTAGATGGAGCCTTGATCTGATCCAGCATGGCTGTTCTTTTATTCTTATGTCAAAGGGGCACTACATGACTTGTTTATAGTGGTGTATTAAAGAGGGGCCACACAGAGTTTGTTTATGTCCGGCCAAGGGGGGAATGGAAAGTCTTGCCATTCACTGAGCCCAGTCCACTGGAATGGGAACATGCCTAAGTATCCCTGTAAAGTCTGCTGGGTGCTATTACTGTGTTTCATTGACAATAAACCTGGCCAAGAACCTCTCATCAATGTGGGATAGTACTTAAAATCTGTCGCTCAAAAAACCCAGCTTGGATATGGGTAGCTCCCCCACATCTTTTGCAGTGAAGGTCAATGCAAAGATTCAGTTAACTTCTCTGCAATGGTCCTGTCTACCTTGGGTACTCCTTTAACACCTTTGTTACCTAGTGGCCCTGCTGTCTGTTTGGCAGGTTTCCCACTTCTGATTTACTTAAAATTCTCACTGTTAGTTTTTACATCTTTAGCAAGTTGCCTCTCGAATTCTTTTTGGCCTTCCTTATTATTCATTCACGCTTAACCTGATGGGATTTGTACACCTTCCTGTAATCTTCACTAGGATTTTACTTCCAAATTTTAAAGGATTTTGAAGAGGATGTAAATATTAAGCTTGCTTTCACACAAAAAACCCCCAAAACCCCACCCACCCAACCCCCCCAAAAAACAAAAAAATTCACATCCCATACACAAAACAAAACACCTTTGCCTTAATAATCTCAAAGCACCAAATGGCCTTGAAATACACTGAAATTTAATCTAATGTAGTTTATTTTTATAATCATGCCAGGCTGCCCTCAGTCATAAGCAAAGGGTCAATTGTATTATACTCATGGCAGCTTACAATTTTTTTAAAAAAGCAAACATAGTTCTATTTCTAACATGGAAAGAGCTTATCCAAAATACACGCCCTGTATCTCACAGACATAAATGACTTTGTACTTTCACTAGTGAGTTAGCATCACCTAACAATTTTTCAACATAAGATCCAAAGACCTATTTTTCTTGGCTGCAGAACTCAGAGCATTTTGGGGCATTTCAGCCACAAACGCTATGTCTACTGCGGAATTAGACAGGTATGTCTGGCCATACTAGCTGACTCGGGCTCCCAGGCCTCGGACAAAAGGCTGTTTAACTGTGGTGTAGACATTTAGGATCAAGTTGTAGCCCAGTTCTAAGACCCAATAAGGTTTGAGGGTCCCATAGCCCAAGCCCAAAGGTTTACACCACAATAAAACAGCCCCTTACCATAAGCCCCAGGAGCTCAGGCATGGGCAGGCTGCAAGTTTTTAATTGCAGTGTAGACACACCCATATGTAAGGGCTGGTGCAATAAGACAAGTAGGTTTGCTTCTTGGTACCTTTGCTGCAGAATTAAAGTAGGTGTTCATTGTAACAAATATCCTTATTTAGATTTATAAAGGAATTAAACAAGCCTTTCTGGCTAGGTGGTCCCCTGGAACCTTTAAGTCTGTTGAAGTCTCCATCACCACAGTAACTACGTTTCTAAGATTTAAGTCAAAAGGGAACAATAATGCCACCAGGTTGCCCACTTTGCTCTTGAGTAGATTCCTAAGGGTAAGAACCCGTGTTGCTAAGAGAAAAGGGAAGATGCAACTTGTGTTGAGTGACTTCTGTATGCAACAGGTGGGAGAAGGCGGCTGCCCCCAGGTGTTTCTCTCTGTCCTGCCCAGGGAGTTCCACGGTGGCAAAGTTTCTTGCCGTTTTCTAAAGGTGGTCAAGGGAGAACTGCTGGAAGAATGGTTATGGTGACTGGACAAAAGGAACTAGGACCAAAGGACGACATCTTCCTGACCTTCTGACTGAACACAGCATCTCTGAAGTTCCCTCTCAACATTAAATTTAAACATAGCTCTATTGTGGTTATGACAGGTTGGATCACAGAAGTCCCCTTGGGATTGTCACTGATCAAGATGTTGATGCCTGCCTTCCTGTCCCTGGGGCTCCCCACAATCCTGTCCTGGTGGGCCAGAAGCTCTGGTCTCGCCCAGCCAAGGCACGGAGTTGGGGTTACTGTCCCCCCTGCAGGGCAACACAGACACTGAACTAGCTCAGTTCTGGAGAGCTCAGCTATAAGACCATCAGCAGCAAGCAGGAACACCACCCCCCAAAAGGGACAAAACCCCCAAATAAATCTGCCTTACTTTGTGTAAGCACATTAGATAACCCCCCTCTATCAATGAAATAGAGATATTCACAGTGGTTGCGCCACCGCCTCCCCCCTGCCCTAACAATAGTTTACACTGAGCTAGAAAATGAACAAAGTGTTTTTATTAAGTATGAAAAGTAGGAGTTAAGTGGTTGCAAGTGAAAACAGACAGATCAAAGTAAGTTACTAAGCCAAAATAAACAAAACATGCCAGCTAATTCTAATACACTGAGAGCATGTCTACACTAGGAAATTATTTTGAAATAACTTATTTTGAAATAATAACTCCCAAAATAACTATTTCAAAATAGTGTGTCCACACTACAGGGAAGCCTCAAAATTAGTTGAGGCAGGCTCCCTTAATGTGGCTGCACTACCTCAACTTACAGCCCCAGGAACCAGCAGGGAGTAATTACTTTGTATGACTCTGGGGAGTAATTATTTCAAAATAGCAGCAGCGGAGCATCCATACTACTGCTATTTCAAATAACTATTTCAAAATAAGCATTATTCCTCCTGGAAAGCAGGAGTTGTTATTTTGAAATAACCAGCCCCTTATTTTGAAATAGCAGGCTTGGTAGTGTGGATGCTCCACTTGCTATTTCAGAATAAGGGGAGTTATTTAAAAATAGACCAGGGCTGAGAAACTTGTTACATGCAAATTCTTACCTTAAACTGTTGTTATAAACACCTCTTTCCCAAGCTAAGCAACCTCCTAGCTTGGGCCTCCCTGATCCTTCCCCTTCCACAGTCTGCCTCAGACTTAAAAGAACTGCTCACTCTCAATCTGCTAAGATCTATTGAAAATCTGGCCACTTATTTTGGTGCCTAAATGGAAGCTGAGATCTTCTAAAAAATGTGCTTAGTGACTTCATTCCTTGGAAGCTTTCACATGGAAGTGGAAGGCAGCCACATTCTCTGATGTGGTAATGTTCCACTAGCAATTCATAAGGGATGTAGCAGCCCGAGAGAGCTGAGCATCACTGGAGTGCTTTTGGCTTAAAAGAGATGGTCTATCAGGAAGCACTGAATGGGTTAAATGATAAAGTCTAAACCCCTGGCTCAGTTACACTCCCAAATCAGATTCCTGACCATTATTTTTAACCATTAAATCTTCTGTTCCTGTTCTGAATTCAGTATACTGAGTAACAATATAACAATAAAATCAATAAAGTTTAACTCCCTGCTCTTCTTTTTTTGAACAAGATGAATTTCTAGCTGCCTTGCTCACACACCCTCACTAGGATAACATGATGTCACTCTTCAGATTAGGTCTCCGATTCAAAGTCTTTCTGCTGCCAGCAAATAAGAAAAACTCTGTGGTGACTTAGATTACATCTTCCCTTTTTCTGAGAGCTGTCATTTGGGACATCAGAGGACAGCAGTTATGACATTGGTGTGTTTGTTTGTTTCATTACTGAAGTCCTCAACTCTAAATTCAGAAGAGATTTCTTACTTTGTTAAAAGGAAGATGGTAGTTTAGTCAGTGTTTGTATCTACAAACAGAATTACATGCAGACTAGTCCTGAAGAGGCTCTGCAATACAGTAATGGTCATAGGAGGGCCTAGTAAAGAAAATATACAGAGACATCAAGGTGCAATTAAATTTAAACTGAGCTCTGTTTCTAAGAAGGTTTCACTACAGACTATGTCACACTTGTTACTGCAACATAAGAATTGCATTTATTTCAAATATGTCACTGAGGGTGCGTCTACACAGCACCATAACTCGAAATAAAATACGCAATTTGAGCTACATAAATTGCGTGTATTATTTTGATGCTATTTCAAAATAGCTTATTTCATCATTTGGCGCTGTCTATACAATAAAATATGAAATAAAGCGCTGTTCTGAAATGTCCCTTACTGCTTGTGGAATGAGGTTTACAGGGACATTGGAATAGCGAGCCCGAAATAACAAGCTTGCTGTGAAGATGTGGAATAGCTATTTCAGGATACTCTGGTATCCCAAAATAGCATTGTAGTGTAGACCTAGCCTGGATGTAACAGAGAATAAAGCAGTGGAATCAAGGAACTTCAATGGTCCATTCAACCATCAGTGTACACACAGTGTACATACTGTTCTACACACATGAATTGGTCCATTCAATTTCTAACCAATTAAACAACAACAATAAAAACAACTAACTAGCTCTTATATATGCAGTTGTAGCCATGTCCCACCCAAGATATGACCTTTCCTAGATCTGAAGAAAAGCTCTATGTGGCTTGAAAGCTTCTCTCTCTCAGCAACAGAAGTTCGTCCAAAGACATTACCTTACTGCCCACCTGATCTCACTACTCTTATACAGTATTTGTCATCCATGCATATTTAAATACTTTTCGAAGGAGGCAAGGTTTATTATCTGCATCTAGATACATAATCCTACTGCTGTGCATATAGTTCACATTCATGAAATCTCCACCTTATTTGAAATTTGTGCCAACCCTTGTTGCTATTTTTATTTAATTGTTTAAAAAAAAAGATCCTGAAGCTCAAGGGTAGCATAAAATATAGTGTATTTTGTTGCCAATTTAAACTTTTTTTGTGTTGCCTATTATTAGTACATAAAATCAGAGAAATGTTTGTGTATATTGTTGCACTGTTTGTTTGCTATAGCTCTTCCTGGAAGTCTCAATGAATCAGGAATAGAATCCTGCTCATTAACTCATCTAACATTAATTTTTCTGGTTACAGGAAAAATACATGATTTCAAGCTCCCGCCCATTCCACACCTCATTAAAACAAATGACAATAACATGTTCCCTGTTGTTAAAAGTAATAAAATATCCACTATAGAGGAGCTTTTAAGAAAGAAATATGGTAGGGGAAAATGAGAGTTTTACTATCCCCCATATTGAGAAATCAGGGAGGGACGGATATGCGAACTCAAGGAATCACTCAGCATAAGGCCTTGTGGTCTGCATTACCATGTGAAAGATGCAGGGATGATTCCTGGGTTCACTGCCTGGCTTATGGGACAAAAAGTGCTGAGTAAGGAACAGTTCAAAGCCCACTAAAAGTCAATAGTAGTCTTTCCATTGATTTCAGTAGGCTTTGGAACAGACCCTTAATCCTTGTGAGGTAGAGTTATTTTATGTCACTCTATATCAGCTCATCGGGCCATTCAAGTGGTGGCTTTAATGGATTCCAAATGGAGTCCCATTCAGCCTTCCTCATGCAAAGTGCAAAGAGTCTTCCTTAACTTCAGTGCTAGTAGGTCTTGGTGCATGAGAGAAAACAGGAAATATCTATATGTATCCAAAACAAAGGTTACAATGGTGAGATCTTATCAGAGAATTATGAATCAAAACCAGAACTGGTAGCAATAAAAGCATTGCTAACTGTTTCTATCAAAGATTATCATTCTAGTTGCAGCCAGTTACATCAAACTAATGTGGAAGAAGTAAACAACACATTTAGTGTAACAAAAAGTCCCATATTTTAGATACAAACATAAAATACACAAATTCATCACCGACCTAAAGAAACAAATATTCTATATGGTATGATAATTGCATAACTTTCACCTCCAGGTCTCAGTTTTTAGTCTGGGGTATTTGGATGGAATTGTTACCTTTAGTTAAGTAACCTATGTGAATTGAATTGATTAACTCAGTCAACTTTCTTGGCGACTACTGTCCACATGCTAAAGTCCACCAACACGTCTTGTACTGCAGTTGCTAGTCTTAGCACATAAATAAACTCTCACCATGAGACACAGTATTCTGGATCAAGATTGAGGCATACTGGCTCATAGGGATGGATGTCTGTACTGCTACTGCCCAGGCTAAATGCATCTAAGCTGACAAATCTGCATCTTCATAGAGTGTAAATGGCCAGAGTAAAATAAATAAAAAATGGAATAATTTTTTATCTTGCACAGTTTTCTTCATATTATCAGACTGGGGATATATCAATAACTTGATTCTCAGGGAGGGACATTCATAAATGAAAAGGAATCAGGCTCTTTGAAAAATTCACCATTGTACACATTTGGATGCATTTCTCAAGAAATATCATTACTAGCCCCTCATTATTACTGATTAATCTCCTCATAAAGGCTCACTTCAGGTCAAGTAAACTACTCTTTTTTTTTTTTTTTTTTGCAGGGGGAGGGAGGGCAGAGGAAAGGAAGAAATCCTCTGATGCTTCAGCCTCGTAAGAACAACTCAGAGCTTATGTACAGTAAGTGTAGATGTTCAGTTCATGCGTACAAATCTATTGCAGCACCACTCCAGGCTCCCCCACCTTACATGCTCAATTTACCACTAATGTTAGAAACAGCTCAAGCACTTTGAGCCCTAATACTGGTCTAGCCAACTTGTAACAAAGGCAGCCCACCGTGTTCTGCCATAAGAAAGCAGTTTTAAACCACACAACAAAGCATTCTCTGAAATGATGTATCTTTAGATCTATCAGCAGGCCTTGCCAAAATACAGAGCTGTTATTTATCATTTCGATGATAACAGAAAACTGCCATCAAAGGCAATAAATGATAGTTTTGCGAATTCATTTTATTTATGATTCAAGAAAAAACTCACTTTTCTTTAATTCACAACAACACACACACAAAAACAACCCACAACAATTTAAATCATTTATACTGTATATTCAGTGCAGACAAATAAAAGGAATGGCAAGGGAATATCTACAGTATAAAGTAATTGTTTTAAAACTTCTGTGATAAATTATTATCAGCTGAACAATTCACTTCTAAAATTTTTTGCAATGAATGTTAATTTGGTACAATTATCTCTTGCCCTAGAATATCCTGATCTACCATGATATACAGCTAAACAAAGATGAACATTTTCTTTTTAGACAACTGCATGTCTTTAAAAATTGGGGAAACGATGACATAATAGGTTTTCCACTGATGCATGCAGTTTGTGTGTGCATTTTTTCAATAACAAGTGGCTTTTCAGTAATATAAATATAACCTATAAATCACATAGAAACATATTTTGGTATATATGTGTCTGTGTGTTTTTATGTGTATTGTATTCAAGCAGAAGTACTGCCCAGCAGAGGGCTCCTTTGAAACAGATTATGCAAAAAGAAGACAGAGTCTTTCAAGGTATAGAAAATATGGAGATTATATAAGCAATATGTATGTTAAGGATTCCTATTATGTTAGAAAACCACAAATTGATTATACATTTTGATTTCATATGATTTTTAAATATATTTTTGTGTTGTTTCATGAAACCTGTTGAATAAAATTATGGCACACAAATGAACACGTGCTGTTCTTGAAACATATGCTCATCCCCCACAATTTTATTATTTATATCTACACTTGCTTATTCAGAATGGTCATATTAAGTGTATTTTTTACATAATCGTCTGTATAAAGCAACAACTAGAATTTGAGAAATATTGCCTATTAATTGGTGAGGAGTTTATTGCGCAGATAATTAAACCAGGGGGAAAACCACAGGCAACTAACAAGCTTTCAGACTTGTTCTGTTATGACAACCTCACTACAATGGTCTCTAGCAAAAAAATTCCAGTTTTGACTCTGGACCTGCATAATGCTACGGTGATAATCTTAGTATTCCCTACATTTCTCTATTTTTAAATATTCTGAACCCTTGCATATGCTGAGTAGCAACTTGCTCCATGGGCAGTCACATTAATTTTAATCTAGCCATACGGAGGATCTAGGGAATACGAAGGTAACTTTCTTAGTTAATAAAAAGGCAATAGAAAAGTTTTCAGATTGACCACTGAAAGGAGAGAGGGATCACAAGTTAGAACTGGTCTTTCATGTTACTTTATAAGGAATTCAAGCATCAATACACTAACTGGGGGAAAGTGTATAATCACTTTATACAGTTAATGTTTCTTTGAAGCTTTTCGATTCCGATGTTTTTTCAGGCTTGGTATCGAATTATAAATAATAAAAGATAAAAAGATTGCTGGTCCATGAGAATACCACTACTCATAGGTAGTAACATAAAATAGGCATGGAATTTTCAATAACTTTGCTGAATGACTGCATTTTTATATGCTGAAGGCTAGTTATCACATCCACTCAAAAGTTTGGATTTTTAATAGAAATATTACACTGCCAATATAACCTCAATTTAGTCCTGAGTAATTTCCTTTCTCTTGTAAAACTAGGTGATGGAGAGACACCATTAATGTGTCACTCTAATTCCCTCTTCATAGTATACATTTATAAAATGTGTACTAAATATTAATACATGCTCTGCTACTTGCAAAAAAGAGTGGAGTACAACAGTCTATCCCAAAAGATTATACTGGAATTTAATTATAAAGATTATGAGAATAAATCTTTAAAAACAGAAACAACAAAAGCCTTTGTAATATCTTTGGTGGAATTTCTTCTGTTTCATAAGACAAAAGAACAACAATCCGGTGCATCACACTCCAATAGACATACAGAGAAACATGGTAATCAAAAGCTACTGCATAAACTATACAGACTCACAGAACAGGAAAGACCTTCTTATCTAACCCATTTCCATGCCATTTCACTGTTATTCAGAGCTGGGACCTCTCTGCAGCTGTGCTGGTGCCTAAGAAAGGGGATAGGATACAGGGAGACTTCTTTCTAGCTCTTAAGGGGAAAGGGTCTGACTACTCAGATGGTCTGTGCACACTTTGCCCTGTGGAACTATGACCTGAGCATTGAATGATTGGATCCCTCTGCCATCCTTGGAGCTCCCCTCAAACAGCATCAATTCAGGCTGGATGTGGCCTGATTGGACATACTGTCACAACACTTAAAAATGATTGTATTGTCATTATGCACTTAGTACGTAAAATTTGAAAATGCAGCAAATTGATAATAATCTTTCCTGTCCATCCAGTAGACTTACAAATGTGCTTACTTTCTTTATACATTTTCCATATGAAACTTTCACAGTCCAGTATTTATGTTGTCAATAGCAAAACAATATTATTTTACTAATGATATCTGTTTTTAAACAGCATATGATACTGCTTAACCCCTTGGATCACCAGGCAGTTTGGAAGCACCTGTGATGTTTTGTTCCTATACATGCACCAGAAAAGGCTGCCACATTCATCACTAAATAAACAGGCATACAAACCAATTAATAATTTAATTTATAGAGAGACTATAAACATGCAGCTAGAGGGTGTGCTGCCAGTCCTGCAGAGAATCACCAAGGAACTAGATTTTAGTCCTAGCTCCCAATTTATGCCTCCACTTCTATGTCATTAGAATACTAGCATCTTTTTTTTCCTTGCATGTCACTGTTATGGTGAAAAAATGCTGTCTGTTACTATGCTGCTGTCTCAGCAATACAAAAAAGTTTATTAAAAAAAACCCACACCCTGGAATTTGGCAGGTACCCCCTTGTTTAGAAGGTTTCAAAGTTTGGCAGGATCATGTACAAAATCTGTATTTCAAATATACTTCATTTAAAACTGGCTTTTAATGCAAAGACTACTGTAATAGTTCCATTGTTCAGTACAGGGCATACCACTTTTACTGTCTTAAAAAAACATTTTCCTCAAATAATTCACCTGAATAATCAGTGAATTTTAATTTTTCTCTTCTTTGCATTTGCTGTGGCAAATTTCAGACACATGACTTCAGATGATTCCCTTGAAATTCAAAGTATTCTTTCTTTATGGAATATAAATCTCCCTTCCTGCTATAAGAACTTGGCTAACAGCATCAAAATTACATCTCCAGGAGAAGCAAATATACAATCGCTTCTAGTGGTAATATTTGGATCACTGTCTCATCCTTAATTTGGGCAGCAGGACCCACTTTCTTGTGGTTTTCCAAGCTAAACTATTTATACAACAATAGCTGTGTACATTTGAACAGGTGTCCCTCTAGTGGCTGTCTCCAATGAGCATAAATGTGTGCTGTTTCCTGACAACCAGAGGAGTTACTAAACTTCAGTTGGAATGGTAAAGGCTTTTGGTTTCAGTCTTAAAAGTCCCAGTTTTAATCCCAGTTTGCAATTGTCATGGCTACATGTAAGTAGCAAGAGTTTGTTAAAAATGTAGATGATAATGCTCATCAAATCAAAGACACAAGAGCTATCAGATATGATGTGATCTCATCAAATGTCAAAAGAAAATAGGTCTGGCTAGGATGGTGCTTGAAAACTCTATGGTAAACTTAGTGGTTCCAAGATGGTATAGTATTTTTAAAAAATCAGCACACTTCTCCTGAATAGGTGATGATCCAAAGCAGCAGCAGAATGACAAAATGCACTGTTGCTGCTGAAAGTGGCATCTCCTATGAGCTATAAAACACAAGACTGGATCAGTTTGGCAGTTAGCTGATCTACTGCATTTTTCACAAGACTAGGAGGTAAACTCCAACATGATCATTTTCTCATAATTCCAGTCAGAAATGATATTGCTTACATTCCTCTCTGAAATTGTGTAGTATTACTGCAAGTCATGTCGCTTTGTTTTACCTTAGAGGTGAATTGCGTTTTCATAGTTATTAAAGTGAGTCACATATATAAACACAAATCACATTCCTCTAAAACTAACAATATCTTCCTTGCTAGAACTATGAACCAGTCCACAGTCTTCATCCTCCTTCACTGTCAGCTACCTTTGACACCACTGACTGTCCTCTTCTTGAAATTTGGTTTCATGACTCCATCCTCCCTTGGTTCTACCCATACATTTCCAATCAGCATGTCATTTAAAGGATCTTCCTTGCTTTGCCTCCAAATCTGGGCAGTCCAGAGAGGGGATCTCTTCAGGTTTCAGCTATCATCTTTATGTGACAACATGCAGGTATACCTCTCCATTGCTGATCTGTCCCCTCCAGTAGAAACTAAAATCCTGTCTTTCTGACATCTCTTCATGGATATGAGACATGAATTAGAGCTCAACATGGCCAAAACAAAGCTCTTAATCTCTCCTTTCTTATTAACACCATTCTCCCTCTCACTCAGGTCCATAAGCTAGGCATTGTCATTGACTTGGCCTCTTTTCTACAAGTGCCTACATCTTGCTACACCTTCGTGCATAACATCGCTAAGATCCAGCCTTTCTTCCCCATTCATCACACAATAAAAACTCTACCAAGGATCTCATCATCTTGTGTCTCAACTTTGACAAATCCCATCTTGACTCACCTATTTTTATTGAAAATGCTGCTGCTGCAATCATTTTCCAGGGTTGGTCCATCCCACTATGCTTATATCCCGCTGTTGGGTCCCCTTTCTCCACAGCATCAAACGAATAACACTAATCTGCATTTTAGGTCCTTCAGGTCCTTACTCTGCCATACCTTACATCAGTGATAGACAATAAGCAGATCATGGGCCAAATCCAGAGCATCAGATGCTTTTGAATAGCACCACTTTTTTATTTACTTATTATCATTATTGTTTTCTAATTATTATTTTCTCTGGAGCCCTGACCTGGACTATCTCTTGGCCAAGAAATCTGGACCCTGACAAAAAAATATTTGCCTTACAGCTACTACGCATGATATTGAGACACTGACTTCGGCCTCCAATCCACAAATGGTACTACTCTTAATTGCCTATATTCTCTAACTTCTCCAAGAAGAACCTTCATACTTTCTTCCGTCACTTCTTCTGCATAGGAAGAGCATCCCATAAGCATGCACAAAGCCATTTCACAGTCTTCATTTAGAATCCCTGGTTAAAACTCTTATCTACTAATAAGGGTACTGTCAGGAGCTGCCTTGTAGTAACCAGGCCAAGTAGTTAGAGCAGAGGTTGAAATCAGACATAGGTCAGGATGGGGTTGAAGGTAGTACTGAATGGCCAGAGGCAGAATGAAGATCACAGACCACAGACAAGCCAAAATCAGTACCATAGCCAGCATCCAGCTGCAGGCCAGAGGTTGAAACTGGGTAGTCTAGGTCAGAGGGGGTCACAAAGCAGAGACAGGGCTGGAGTGGGGTCAGAGCAGGGCAAGGACAAGACTGGAACAAGGATCAGGCCAGCTGGCAGGAACAGGAGGCAGCAGGAGGCTGTGAGGCAGCAAGAGGGATCCTGGCAGCTGGGTAGTGCTGTTGCACAGACTGATCTCCAGCACTGCTCGTGTTGAGGAAATATCTGGGCCTGGGGTTCAACCGATCCAGGCTCTGCTCCATATGGCTGCTGCCATATGCCTGATGGCTGAGAGGCTGCAAGCTCTGTGGGAAGGGCAAGTCAGTGAAGCTGAGCTGCTGCTGTGCACCTGAGTGGTAACTCACTGCAGCTCTTTGGAGGAGCAGCTTTGTGAGCAGTGCTGCTATGGTTGTGGGTTTGCCTCACAGTTATAACAGAGTCCATGACACCTGTGAAAGAGACTGAATTGTTCACTTAAACTTAATGGAGTAATTTATGCTACAAATATTTCTGTTTCGGAATATGGGACGAGAGATGTCTTTAAAAGGGGATATCTAAAAAAAATACTCTTCTGGGGAAATAGTTGGCTAGAGCTGCACAGTTTCAAGCATTACAATCACACTAACAACCTCTGTGAGATAGCAAAGTAGTATAAATTTGCAAGGACAGATGCAAGCACTACACTCCTTTACCTACTTCCTCTTCATCGCCATCATTCCAAGCCTTGTAGCCACATGACAGTACCATATGGTTGGGTCTCCATCAGTCTTTCCTTTCCCAGCCCCAGCTGCACAAAAGATACAAAACTTACATATACATATAGTGAAGTATTTTCATGATCTGAAACAGCATCCATGACTTGATTTTGTGTTATTTTGTTTTGTTTTCTAATTTATTATCAATCTTAATGAAAGTGGACAAGTAATACGTCTTCCCAAGAGAGCAGAACAATAAGAGGATTTATACACTAGGCCTGTTTCCCAAAAGTTCTCCATAGCTGCCATCACATATCTTACAGCATAGCTACAGAATGTGGTTCTTGTAATGCTGCTGGTTTTCCGGAATCCATGCTACATTAGCCCTCCCATCATTGCTACCATCAGTGCCATAAGCAATGATGGGAATGTTACTAATACATAGGAAAATAAGCATGGTGTACAGATAAATCTGTCTGAGTTGATAAATAACTTTAAAGCACGTTTATCAAAGTGCATTCTCAAGTATTTTTAAAATGAAAGACAATCATCTTAATGGGCATATGCTTTGCAAAGCATAACTAAGAAAACCAGGCCTATAGAAACAAGAACAGCATAATTTTTTCTTTAATTTCCACAGAATATAAACCTATAATAAAGAACCCAATGTAAGCTAGAAGCATCCATCACTTCTTGAGACTAGGCAGACGACAATTTAAATATGCAAGTCAAATTATACACCCTTCCATTGCCCCTGTGCAAAATGAGGACCGATTTGGCTCTGTGCGACTGTTGTCAAGTAGGTCCAAAGAGAACCCTGAAAAAGCAATTCATGTGTGTTCCAATGACACTTTTAGTTTTGTGACAAGGCAGAAAACTTAGAGGGGAATTTCTGCATAAAATCTGATTTTAACAACAAAGTAATGTAACAAGGAAGTGCAGTTATTTAACACTGCACTTGACAACACACACGACTGTTCAATGTGCAGCTCGTGCCAGACTTGTCACAATGACTGACATTTTCTAATATTAAACTGGAAATAATATGGATATTTAATACTGCAGAGTTTACACCAAGTAGAAGCAAAGTGCTATTGTTTATCAGCAATCTACTTCTGATGGCAACAATCTATATAGACATAATTATTGCTGAATGATAGAGCCTGATTGTCACATTACAAAATAAACACATCTGTACAATATACGCAATGTTTCATATTATGTGATTTTGAAAATCTTGTAAAGCTCAGGTCTTAAACATTTTCTGTGCTCTCCACTTGAATTTTGACTAAAATTTACCTTTTAGATCTGTTATGCTGCTCATGAATTTTTTACAATATCCATCTGTGCATTGCAATCTCTATTCTCTATGGCTCCACATTGTTTTGGCTAACTAACAGGCCCATATGTTGCCTTAATGTATTTCTGCACAATGTTTGTGCTTTTGGAAAAAAAAACACACCACAGGGAAAAACCACAGGTCTAAATAAGCTATAAAGAGCATCCACATACAGTTAGACTGTCTTTACTGAGTCTAGAGACATTATGATTCTGCTGCGACAAGCAGCATTTGTCTTCATTTTGTCTGACTGTCCTCATGTGTTATTATTAGTGGCTGTCAGGCTGCAGCAGAAAAAAAATAGCATCACTTGACTAAGAAGTTGAATGCATAAATGCAATAACTACACATTGGAAGCCGAGGAGAATATGTCTGTTAAGATATATCTAAATGCAAAAACTCTTACAATGAAATTTAAAAATGAAAAATTCCTATTTGGTAAAATGTGGGCAATTTCCCCTCTGTCTGAACCACTAAATTAGGAACTAATTATAAACACAATTTAGTAACATCTAAAGAAGTTGCTTCAAGAATGCCTTTTCAGGATGTCAGCTTAGTTTAATGGTAAAAAAAAAAATGTTGCAACATTCCCGCCCACTTATGTTTTTCAAATGTTGATAAATACAAACATTTTAAAGGGGAACTCCTTATTGCAAAAGAAGTTTACATTGAAATGCATTTAACAATTTACATACACAATGCAGAAATCACTTTTTATTGATTTGTCCATATAATGGAGTTTCTTTATCATCAAATTGTAGATTTTTTAGACATAGGAAATAATACACAACATGCATCTTTAAAACTATTCAAAACAATATGTTTAGAAAATAATTGCTACAGGAAGCAGAAACTACAGGAACACAAATTTAAAAAACAAATTCAGAGAACCCCACTGCTAACCATTTAAAAGAAGATGTGAGTCTGTGAAGGTCTCAAATTGCTGGTAAATAACTATTCATGGGAAAACGACACAAAGTTTGCAGAGTCTCTCTGCTAGAGTATGGCCCTACAGTGCCACCATAAGCCCATATTTAGGAGTGGGAATAGTGGAGTACAGAGTCACAAAACAAACTGATGTCCTAGTAGCTAAGAATTATTATAAATTCCATTGGATCATAACAACAACACCAGAAAGACCAGGAAAAATACAGATATTGGATGAAATCCTGACCCATTGTAAACCACAGCAAACTCCCAC
Source organism: Rafetus swinhoei (assembly GCA_019425775.1). Classification (NCBI taxonomy): domain Eukaryota; kingdom Metazoa; phylum Chordata; order Testudines; family Trionychidae; genus Rafetus; species Rafetus swinhoei. Next base: position 86,017,045 of record CM033446.1, on the reverse strand, counting down.
TGATTGCAATGGGACCACAAATTTCAGTCCTGTGTTTTTACTGCAAAAGATTAACGCTGAGCAAGTGACGTTGGGAGTCATAATTAAATGATAAAATGAAGCTAACACTGACAAAAGAGGAAGAGTTCCGTGAGCAGTCCTGACCAGTACAAGCTTCATCTGGATATTTTAGAAGACATTAATACCATGACTCATGGTCAGAAAGGATTAAGGATCCTGCAGAATTAATGATTCAAATTCAACCTTAGGAACATATCAGTAGATAAAATTTTGAGTTTTTGTGTTTACATATATATTGTTAGAGGTTAACAATGTAACAAAATGGTTCCTGTCTACACTGTATTCATCTCTCTTTGAAGTGTATAGCAAATCATCTGTGAATTCTGTGAATGGTAGAAAGCAATTACCTTATATTAATCTGTATAACTAATTACTAGTGATGCTCAGAAATAGGTCTATTTGGAAGTCTCTGGGATTGCCTATTGTTCACCTAAAGCTCTGAACTGGATCTGTATGAAAAGACCCTTGTATTCTGATACTTTTTACCTCAGATCTTCTTAAGCTTCATCACCTTGAGTCACAAGATTTCAGATCTCCAAGCCTGTCTGTATCCACTCTGAACCTATGGACTAATTCTGTAGGAACTCCTTGCAACTACAAAACTCACCATCTCTATTATGAATCTGAGTTCAGAACTGTACTCGTGTCTATATGCATGCTGATATATGATATTTTAACTAGTACTCACTCTCTCTTTTCTTTTCTTTTTTTAAATAAAATTTAGTTTAGTGTGTTGTTGGCTTCTGGGTAACCAGTAAGGAAGGCAAGCTTGCTGATGGGGGAGGGGATAGAAAGGGCAATTGCTCCAGGGCCTGGCAATTCAAAGGGGCCTGGGACTCCCAGCCACCATTGCAACAACAGTGGACAGAGCCCCAGACCCTTTAAATTGCTACTGGTGCGCCATGTGCCCTGGTTGGCTCTAAGAGCTAGGAGGGCAGTGCTGTGCAGCACTGAGGACAGGCTGTCTTTCTACCCAAAGCCTCCCCGCTCCCCTTGCCCGGGGCCCACAGAAGCTGTCAGACTCCCTGAAGGAAGGTATCATCGATGCTGTTTTGTGCTGGCTTGATAAATCTAAGTATTGGAATAACCATCAGCTTCGGGGAATGTCTCCCCCATTCTTTGCACTTTGGACCTAATTGAGTAGCCTCAGTTGACTCCCTTGGGATCCCGGTCACAAATACCATAAGAAATTGTTGCAGGTTGCTGCAAATCTAGCTTTGGAATAGACTTTCAGCGTCTACTCACTGCACTTACTGCTACAGGAACATACATTGAACCATTCTCCAAAGTGTTTTTAAGCCTATGAGTAACAGCTCATGGCTTCACACTTCCTAAATTAATGGTACTTTTCAAACTATTTTTTGTCTGAATATTTTCCCCATTTTCTTTTTTTCCCTTTTCCTAAAAAATCCACACCATAGCAGCTCCACAAATGGGAGTAGTGGGGGAGCAATATTTTGACTAGCCCTGTTCAGATCCAACACAGTAGTGAAGGATCTAACTGCTAAATGCACCCTACCTGCTTGAATAGTAGCTGTGACTGCATAATGACTGTATCTTCACAACAGCACTCTAGTAAGGTAGGGAAGTATTATCTCCATTTTATACATGGGTAATTGAGGCACAAAGAGATTAAGTGACATGCCCATGGCCATACAGAAAGAGTTACACAGAGCTGAGAAAAGCACCCAGATTTCATGTGTCTCAATCCAGTGCCACAAGTCAATGGGACGACTCACATGCTTAAAGTTAGACAAGTGTTTAAGGGCTTTGAAAAATCAGAGTCCTTAATACATTTTCATAATTTCTTACACCTGTTAACTCTATAGACTTACCCTGATTGGGTTGGACACTCTTCTCTCTCATTTTCAACCGAATTATGAACTCAGTCCCCAATGCAGAATTTGTGCAGTTGCTGATGATGCACAAGCCAGAAAGAGAACACAGTGACCCTCACAGTCTAACTTTCTGCAGTACGGGCAGATCATTTATTTTTGTTCTTTTTAAAGTTATTAAGTCGCTATGAAATAAATGAGAGACAATCATAGAATCCTGTGCAGCCATACTTACACAGTCATTTTTCAGAGCTGAACCATACTTCAAGGTAACTGCGTGAAACTGTACTGTATAAAGATATAAAACATTGTATCATCTTTAGTGGAAGCAGCCTGTGTGTGTCATGCAGGGGAGACAGGAGCAATCTGTTTTCATGTTCTACTTACAGAAGAAATGCCTCAGCACTATTTGCTTTTGCTAGTGGCTCCTAATGCTGCACTAAACACGGTTATCTCCACAACCTCAGGAGTTGTTGTCAGAGCACACTCTTAAATGAAGGGCTAAGGAGATCTGTGTCCTTACTCTCAAAGAAAATCTGCAATATTGTAGACATATAAAGTGTGCACATCTGTAAACTCTAACAGACATCTTTAGTGGCACGGAAATGCCTAAATTCTACATGCTGTTCTACAGAACTGCACTCAATAAGGGAAAGCAAATTAAAATAAAAGAAATACACATTTCTTCACATTTCATACACCAACGTATCATACTTGAGCAGGGAGACGAGAATGCTAGACAAGTACAATTTGAGATTTTTACTGAAACTGGCTATAAAATTCCAAGGAAAGAAAGAGGTGAAATCACACTAATGTGCAATACTGCAGTTAGTACTTTGGAGAATACATTCAAGAATAGTTCAGCACAGAAATATAATCCTGGTGGTATTGTCAAGGTGAGTGTCAGATTGGGTATGTAGTGTAGGATCCGAGTTGCAAACTGTGCCATTTACACACTTGTCCACATTGGGATGGCACGGAGGTATACCACTCTCAGAGCTCTGAAGGGATAATCTGCACACTTCAATCTTCTACTCTGCCTCTTCACCTAACAAGCTCCTCTTCATTAGGGACGTAAAAAATGATTAAAAAAGAGCTGCACTCTCAGGAGTGGGGCTGGCAGCTAGGAACTAGCACAAGCCAGCAGAAGAGTTTAACCGCAACCTGAACCAATAAGATGATGCTTATCGGTTAACCAATTAAACTCTTACCTCCCTACTCTCCACTCTCTTTGGGTACCTCAGGATGCCTGCATGTGGAGCAGTGAGAGGGGAAGGTCGAGGTGGGGCTGTGCAAGGGAGGAAATAAACATTTTTAGTTTCCTTCCTTTCTAGACAAAGGCACAAACTAGTCCTGAGTATACCCCTGTTCAAATTATTTTCATGTAAGCTTCCCAGACACTGTGGTGTTCAGCCTCCCACCCCACCAAAAATAACTTAGCTGCCTAGGAAAACCCTTCATTTCTGTGCCCCTTTCTATTCTACCTGCACCCAAACTGTATTAGCCAGTGGATCACGGCTAGAGCCTTGCAATTCTGTGGATTTCCGCTTTGCATTCATGGCTGTCAACATGGATATCTGTGGCTCATTTTTGCGGATACAAATATGGATGCAGATACAAATTTTATATCTGTACTGGGCTCTACTTGTGGCACACTGAGGAACCAATGTTGGTGAACATCAATATCATGTGACTTTTTTTGTAGAGATACATTCAGCTGAAAGGTTACAAAACTGCTGCATAGAGCATAGATTCCCAAACTGGGGGACGTGACCCCTTGGGGGGGAATGAAGAAATTCCAGGAGGGGTGCGAGGCGACCCAGCCCCCCAGTCCATCTGGTAAAAAAATTCAGAAAGAACCCGGTCCGTCCAGTAAAAAAATTCAGAAAATACAATGGGAAATGTCCAGTATTTTCTGTTTTCCCTGGCTCGGGCGTCCGCCAGAACACACGAAGCTCGGCTGGCTGGGGTGGCGGGAGGATGGAGCGTCCCGGGCAGACTTCAAAATGGCCATCTTAAAAGGACAATGCCTGCTATGCTCTTAAAAGGGCAACCTTTTTTTTTTTGGTCATCAACTTTCTTTCCTCCCTTTTTTTTTACACTGGTCCCGGGAATTAAAGGGGCCATGACTGTTTTTCGGCCTCAGTCAGTTCCTTTTTTTTTTCCTCAACAAGTTTTGCTGCTATTTTTTGGGGGGGCTGGGGGAGGTGTGAGGGTTTCTCAAAAATAAAAAAGGGGGCATGATACCAAAAAGTTTGGGAACCACTGGCATAGAGAGTCCTTGAATAGAGTCCTTCATGTTATCAAGATACAAAAGAAAGCTAATTTACAAAATTTAGGGCTGTATAACAAGGCAATAGCTACTCCATTACAAGTACAGATGGGAAAGCTGCATGAGGTTGGTTGCATTTGGTGCATTTTTAATAATGGAAAATAGTTCACAGGAATGTCTTATTTTTAATTGCCCCATCTTGTGGAGTTTCTTTAAACAAAAATAAACAGAAATAGCTTGATGAAAAAAGTTTACAAATATTTATGAACATGTTACTGACATTCTAATTTTGACAAAAAAACTTTACTCTTCTGTACTAATGTTAGGTCTGCAAGAAGAGCAAAATAATAGGCTTGCACCTCACAATTTGATCAGTTCTCTAGTTTAATTAACATATCAACTACACACAATGTGCTTTCAATTGTTTGATGTATTCTGAGTTATTTTGTTCTGTTTTTCGTGCTGCGGTGGTCTTTGTATTCTACCTCATTCAGATCTACGGGGTGCAGGACCATGCAGTTCTGTCTTTCAATGCACTCCAAGAGTTCTCAGACATTTTTCTTCTTCCATGGGGCCTTGCAATAGACTGTTCTTGTACCACAATCAAAGATTGTATGTCTGGAGGGAAAGCTTAGAATACTATTTCTATTTAGTTGGCATTTCAGGCTAAGCCAGACAGGAGCTCTGATAAATCGGTTTTCCACATCTCACAAGAGGTTGTGTTTACTAGGGATGTTAAAATGAGGTTAATTAAGTAATCGTTAGTAAAATAAAATGTTACTGGTTACACGGTTACACACTGCGGGCTCTGCAGTACAAAGTGTACACTGCAGAGCCCACAGCACTGCCGGCTCCCTGGGTGCGGGGCCAGCAGCGAGTGCATACCGGGAGCTGGCTCCCAGCTGCCAGCCCCACTCCCCGGGAGCCAGCTGTGCTGCAATCTCTGCAAGTGTAAGCCATCTTTGAAGGCACTGCTCCTGGAGAGCCAGCTGCTACCCGGCATGGCTTGGCAGTCAGCATCCTAGAAGCTGGTGTACCCCAGGAGCCAGCTTTTAATCTAGCTCCCAATGTGCACCGGTTCCCACCTGCAGACACTCTCCTGGTGAGCAGCTGCTGTCCCGCACTGCAGGCTCTTATATAGAGCCAGTAGCACAGGGTGGCAGCCAGTTCCCCTAGAGCCAGCGTGTAACCGTTACTGTAACCAGTAACCTCATGCTTATCAGTTAACCATTTGAATGGTTATTATATTACATTCCTAATACTTTTGGAAATGCCACCATGTGTTAAATAGTAGTAGAACATACTTGTTGTAGAGATTATGTTCAGAAATCTCAATACCATAGCTACCCAAGTTTTTTTTTTTTTAATTTTGTCTCTGGACAAGCTCTTGTAAACAGTAAATAGAGCAATACACACTAGAAAATACTTAGGCCACTCTTTAACTAATAACTCCCAAATTTTCTTCAGTTTTTTTCTTTTTTCTGCCCCTTCTTTTGTTTAGATCTTTTCGTTCTGTATGCTCTTTCAAAGACAATAAAACTCAGCTTCATTTATAGAAAATTTAGAGAATAATAGAGAAACTGAAGTTATTAATTACAGGAACTGAATGACAAAGGTCTTTCACAGGATCTAATCATACTAAAACACAAAATTGTTGATGGGTGTTTTGGTCTATATCAATTTAAGATAGCTTACAAAGAATCAGTTAGGAAATATTCAGACTCAAATTCTAAAGACATACTATACACAAATAGACTGTGTCAAATCCTTGTCTAAAACTACTCACTCAGACCGCCAAAGTCACTGGTAAAGACCACTCTTTTACTGACTCCTGGATGGGGAATGAAAGCAATCTTGGAGAATATGTCCTGAATCAAACAAGCCAGGAAGACATGTTTTTTGGCATTAACTTCTGTAATACACTGAAGTGAGATACCCCAGAGAAGAAGCCAGTAGGCAGCCTTTGTGCTGAAATGGCTATACTGGAGAATTCTTCTGTAAGACCTCCAGATGTAAAGAACCTGATTTTGGCTGGCAGTTTCATAAAGGTGTAAACACAAACATTTATCTTGTCACTGAAACAAATATTAAAGTGACACATTAAAGGCAGCCTTGAAGCTCAGCATTCAAGCTTCAGCAAAAAAATAGGAAGCTCCTCTATAGGAAGTTGTTCAAGCTACTTTTCAGCCTCCAAAATACCAACATATTTTGATGAACTCAAAGCCAATGTTAACAGAGCTAAAGTCACTAAAGCAGGGTTGGAAAATAATACTGAGCATAAAAGCCAAAGCGATCTACACTGAATTTAGTGCACTTGTCACCAAAGATCATTGTGGACCCTACCAGTAGGGTGCACCTACACAGCACTCTAAACTTAAAATAAGATACGCAATTTGTGGTACGCAAATTGTGTATCTTATTTTGAATCTATTTCAAAATAGCTTATTTTGAAATTTGACGTGTCTATACAGCACCAGATTTTGAAATAACGCACTATTTCGAGCCATCTCTTATCCCTCGTGCAATGAGATTTACCAGAATGGTGAAACAGCATGTCCATTATTTCAAAAAATATTTTAAAATTACAGGTGGCTTGTGTAGATGTGGGGTAGCTGTTTCAGGATACCTCCGGTATCCCAAAATATCCATGCAGTGTAGACATACCCTAGAAGACCAATAGCTAAGAGGGATGAATTGCACTCTGCTGAACACATATGATATCTGAAGACAAACTTGAAGTCTTGTATCATGATGAAAGCTTCCCAACTCAAGAAGAACCTTACCAAAAATACAAAAAGCAAACCAATTGACACTCTGTGTCATATCATTAGGGTACAATCCAGATTAATGAGTATCTGTGTCACCCTTGATCAGCAAGCTTGGGTAACTTACAGTGTTTTTGGTTGAAATAAATCCCACCTGGGGTGCTCACAAAGAGCCTTCCAGCATGTAAGCCACCCTCCGCACTTATGTCTAATTGCAGCATTACTTGTCTAACACAACTGGATTACACTCTGGCTCCCACCATCTTTAGTAATACCATAGGGGCAGGGCTTAAATTCATATGGAGTTGTCCGGAGAGGAGGTCTGATACACATTTTCAAACCCTCAGGACTGAATCCCCAACCCCTGGGGCTCTGAGAAATACTCTGAGAATTTAAGCCCTGCATCAGGGTTACCCCAACACAATCCCAGTCTCAGATTTTCTCATAGAAATGTATGTCCTGTACTGCCCAGCCATCATCTGGACAATGTAACTCATAAAAAGTCTGTTAATACTTTAAGAGTAATAATCTGCACTCACAACTTGTCACTCCAATGGAACTTCTGAAACACTATAATTGAAACATACTGAAATAGATAGAACAATAAAACAGGTTTATTGACTGACTACAAAGAGATAGATTTTAAGTGAACAGAAGTAATAAGGCATAAACTTTGGAAATGGTTATAAGAAAAATAAAGATAAACTTAACTGGTAACTAACTTAAACTATGATAAATTCAAAGCAGTTTTCTCAGCACACACTTTTAGCAGTTTTACAGACCAAACTGAATTCCAGAACCCTTCTCCAGTACAACGGCTACTTATTTTATCTCTTCAGACGCAGTGTATCAATAGGAAGAGAAACAGCAAAAGAGGAGTAACATGAGGTTTTTTTTAATAATTTCAATTGTCCTCTTGAAAAACATTTCCAGCTGGGTACCAAGAGACAAAGAGTCCGTGAGGAAAGATGTTCCCTGCTGCTTTTTTTCTCACTTGAGTTTTGTTTGCTTAATAACACAGTTTACTGCTTAAATGCAAATTAACCACCATACATTCTTTCTTTGAAACTGATCAGTTTGCCAACTTTGCTTAGGACGGTTTGTTATTAACACCATACAGTAGAATCTTATATCTTCACTCACACTGTTGCTACACGTTTCAAAGATTGATACTGATCAGCAAATTGAGTTTTCAAATGATACCTCAGAAGGCATACTTTGCACAAAAACTATTACAGTAGCATATAGGGTATGAACACAGGGGTAACATTCTGTCACCTCCTCCCAAATATAACAAAATAAACAAAACTAAATCATGTTTACTCCCCATTTCATTTTTTAAAAAAGCTATAACCCATCATAAATACAAACTTGAAATATAAAAGAATCAAGCATGCCCTGAGGAGAGGACATCATTCACAGAATTCCACAAGCATTGTCGGAGGAAAAAGCCCTGGATCTAAAGCAGTGTTTCTCAAAGTGGTCCGCAGACCCACTCTGAGAAAGTTGCTCCCGGGCTGCTCCAGTTTGTTTACTTACTGGCTCTGCAGCCACAGAGCCTCGCACCTCCCATTGACTCTGGTTCGCCCTTTGCAGCCAAGGGGAACTGTGGGAAACAGCAGCCTGGGTCATGCTCCTTCCTGCGGCTCCCCTTGGCTACAAACAGTGAACCGCAGCCAATGGGAGCCATGAGGCTCCGTGGTGGCAGAGCCGGTAAATAAACAAACTGCAGCAGCCCAGTAGTAGCTTTCTCAAAGTGGGTCGGTGGACTACTTTGAGAAACACTGATCTAAAGGACAGGTATCATCCTAAAGACTTTTTACAGATGTGCTCTCATGTTTGACATGAGCAAGAGTGAAGAATATATCTGAAAGGAGCTGCTTTTAGCATTTACAGAGGTCCATAAAGGATGGCATATAATTTGCAGTGTGCAGATCCTTTCATTAAGAAGTATCCATAGGAATCATTTCCTGCTTTTTGAAGAATGGAAAAATGTCTAGGTCATTTCAAAAGAGAAAACAGATTAAAGATTAAACGAAGCATGAATAGTGACAAATACACCTGGACTTCAGCTTATTGTAGTTCATTAAGAATCACTGATGAAATATTCCAGTAGACATATTGTGCATTTTACTTGCATACTAAATATGTGGATTATTGCGCTCAGATATGTTAAGCTATTTAAGCAGAGAGGCGATGGTCACCTACGGTAGCTTGAGAATCTTTAATTGTTGACTTCTCACAGACTACTGTCATTGCAGCATTCAAGTAATGGACACAGAATATCAGGGGCTTTTTGGGGGGGAATGTTCAATATATCGAACTATGGAAAGCAATAACAAGGATTACAAAGGTTTAGAAATTAATGTGAAAATGTTAAGGATCACACTCCTGTGTGGCCCATAGTCTGCCAATTCACTACACCTCATTTTGGCTGATTTAAGAGTGATAAAAACACAGTCCCACCTTGTAAAAATTTTTTTCCCTAGCTAAGAGAATACCTTTAGAGTGTGAAAGCTCCTATGTAATGTAAAAATGCTATTTTGAACATTTTGGAGGAAGATTTCATATATTGAAAATCCACAACCCTGAGCAACACGGTCATACCAACTGAAATTCTGGTGTCAACTGCACTATGTCTGTGAGGGTGTGTCTACACTGAACTATTATTTCAGAATAACTAGCATTATTCCAAAATAACAATGCAAGTGTCTACACAGCAATTCCGTTATTTTGAAATAGTATTGCAGTGTGGACACTCCACTTCTGCTATTTCAAAACAGCTCCTCACCAGGGCCATTCTAACTAATTTCTCCCCAGTGCTTCCTGGGGCTCTAAATTGAGATAGCATGTCCACATTAGGGGAGCCTGCCCTGGACTAATTTTGAGGCTTCCCTGTAGTGTGGATGCTCTATTTCAAAATAAGCTATTTCAGAATATATCTGCTGGATTAGTTCATTCCAAAATAAGTGTGCAGCATAGACGTATCCTGGGAGGGCTTCTCCTATCAACACAGCTACCACCTATCAGAGAGATGGAGTATCTATGCCAATGGGAGAGTTCCCTCGACAGTGTAAGTAAAGTTTTCACTAAGAGCTACAGTGTGTGTGTGTGTGTGTGTGTGTGTGTGTGTGTGTGTGTGTGTGTGTGTGTGTAAAGTTTTCACTAAGAGCTACAGTGTGTGTGTGTGTAAGTCCTTAGTTGCATTTGCTGCATGTCGATGGAAAACTGAAATATCATATCAAAGGATAATACAGACTAAGGATTCAGATATGCTCTTTCGGTACTAATCTAGAATTTGAGAAAGAAGGAAGCCCCAGCTGGCTGCTCAATTTCAGTGAGAGGATGAAAGAGATGATGGGGGATCACATAACTGCTGTCAAAGCAGATGCAGTAATTATTATTTTGTTTCTTTTAGGACATTTCCAAAGGATCCAGCCTGGGTTAAGGAAATGTGTCATTTCACTAGGGTATAAGTCATTAAACAGATACATCAATTTGACTATTTTTATAACATTTCACATGTATTCTACAGGCCAAAGGTAAACCACAGCTCCTGACACCACCATGTGTCTTACAATTTTATCAGGAAGGATAGATTTTGGAGATTATTTTCATGACTCCTGGCTTGCCAGAGAAAGGAAACAAGTTTATTTTAATGTAACGTGTGATATGTTTAGAACATTGTCTAGTAGTCTTTGATCTTGTCCTATACAGCAAGAGCTGTTTTGAAGTCTATATCCAATACTGGTAGTATTTTGGAGGGTCTACTAATAAGGCAACTTAAGGAAGCATGTGGCCAGCAGTACACGGAAACAAAAAGTATGCAAAATGAAGAGAAGTGACCAGTATAGCTGCAACATGCTATCTGGTTTCCATAATTGTTCTCTGAGGCCGGCTTGGTTTTTCTGCTTGGCAAATTTCCATAAAATAAAAAAAAATTAAAAAAAATAAAATAAAATACATGACCATAGTATGTTGCTTCTCTTCATGGGGAAAACATCACTGTGGATTTAATTAAAAAAAAGTAAATCAGATGCCTGATAAGCAATGGCCCATATAGCTCAATGAACTCAGATATCACTCTCGACAACATGTGTGAAAGTGTTCAATTTTGAATTAGCTAATTTTAAATTAGTATCTTGGTGTGAAATGTGCAGTACTTTACGAATCAGGTAAACAGCTCACACCTTTTGAATTGTTGTACCAAAATGTCAAATACAGTAGACTTCCGATAATCCGGAACCTATGGGATTTAGGTGGTGCCGGATTATCAGATATGCCGGACTATCAGGAGGTACTATAAGCAGGTTATATATATACTGTATACATTATATACTGTATATAAAGTGTTCTTAACCCTTTTTATTGTACATACTGTATACAGTATACTGTAATGTTTTAGTTTTTAAGACTTTTTACCCTTTTTGCTCAGTTCAGCTGCTGCCGCTGTTACCTTGTGACTCATTTTTTGCCGAAGCTCACTCACTAGGCTCTTGCCATTTTGATGCCGGACTATCAGGAGTGCCGGACTATTGGATGCCGGACTATTAGAGTTTTACTGTATGTGGTGCCTAGATACCCCGTCGTAGGTACAATAAAGATCAGATAAGTGTTCGTGTGACACAATCAGCACATTCCGTTTTTCAAAATACTGAAAACATCCCATTTATTCACCTGCATAAATTGCTGCAGCAACCTACAGTTCTGGCAGTATTTTTGCTATTTCAAATATACCTCCAACGGGATATGGTTCTCATAGTGGCATACCAGGGTAGCAACAAGTTATGATCCTCAAATTTTGTATAATTTGAGTTGAAAAATTTGTAACTACTGTTTTAGGAACATGTTTAACAAGGCATCCCTCTTCTGCTCCAACAGTGCACCCTGATCACTATGAAGATACACACGGTGAATGAAAGCATGAAAAGCAGCAGGAAAAAGGTCAGTGCTCAATATGGATTTATATCAAGTTCAAAGGGTACTGTGGCTCTTCAAGCTGGATGCTATTGTGACAAGGCACACTGTTTTATTCCATCTGGTTGGTATCCAGTTTTACCCAAAATACCTTAGCTTGAGTTTGTAAAATTCTGATTCTTTGATGTAGCATGACCAGACATCATATTATTAGTCCTGCTTTGTGCTGTTGGATTATTACAGGAGACAAAACCCTGTGGTTTTTGGTTCATGTCAAAATAAAAGCACTAATATGAAAAAATGGGGGCTGGTTTCCTCACCAGGTCTGTTTGTGGTCAGGGGTAAGGGTAATATAATAGGGTAATATAATATTTAATGCATATTCCAAGTAATGGGGATCCTCTTTCTGTGGTATTTTTCTCATTTTCCTGCTGTATCTAGTCTGATACTAGCAACTTATCCTCTCCTCCCACTCAGGAGTCACATGCTTTCAGAATTTTGGCAACCACCAATTTTGGCAACCACCAGTTTCATTATCTAGAGCAGTGGCCACCAACCAGTAGACAGGGATCTACTGGTAGATCATGGAGCCTCTGACAGGTGATCCTGACTAGTTCAGCCCAGACAAGTGCCAACACTTCAGCTGCCCCTCCCCGCACTGCTATGCTGCTCCTGCCTTCTGCTTTGGAGCTGCCTCCTGGGAGCCTCCTTTTCTGTGAAGGGCAGGGGAGGCAGAGGAGGAGGGTGCTGATGTAAGGTGTCCCCCACCGCTGTCTCCCATCTCCAGGGGTGGACATGATAGGACGCAGGAAGGAGGGAGCTTGCTGGCAGCTGCTCCGATGTCTGAACGTGCTCAACATACGTAAAGGGGCAATATGAATCTGCCACTCTCACACACTGTGTATCTTTGTGACTCAGACACAGAGCTGTCCCATCCTTACCATGGTTGAAGGTGGCTGCCCCAGGCCCTGTTTCTTGGGGCACCCTGGGGTGGCCGCCCCACCTGTCATATGGATGGGACAGTCCCTCATACTAAGGTTAGCCCACGGGGCCCAAGGTGGCCTAGGGGATTAATAGAGAGCCTAAGGTTGCCCCCTTTCTCCTGCACTCATCCTGGTGGTGGGATTCATAGGAAGTGGAGAGACCCAGCAGCCTGCTCTGCTCCATCACCCTTCTTCTAGCTGGGTCGCTCGGCTTCACCATGGTGGCAGGAAGTGGAGTTACCCAGACCCAGCTCACTCTGCTCCATGGAGCCTGAGTTCGGGGAGAATGACTCAGGGGCAAAGCTATTTGGGTGTTTGGGTTTGAGGTAGATCCTGGATTGCATTTAAATTCAAAAAGTGATCTTTGGCTCAAAAAGATTTGAGACTATGGGTAGCGGATGAAGGCAAGCTCCCCAGCCTGTGGCCCCACCCATACTCCAGCCTGCTCTGTGTAGACCCTGCCCCCTCCCCACTGCTCTAACCCATCCTCACTGTCTCCCTCTTTTCTTTGCTCACCCATTCCAGCCAAATCCCCAACCCAAATGTAGCAGGTTACATTTCTGGGGGGAAAAAACATTCTCCTAAAATTTCTTTCTAAAGAAAATGGAGCATGTTTTCTACTGCATGCCAGACTATGAAGACTGGAGATGCAGAAGGTACGTAATTAAAAGCACTAAATTTGGGAATTAAAAATGTCAGTCACAGGTATTTTGATTATACCCTAAAGTTTGTCAGAGATTTATTTGCAAAATCTTTGTAGTAAGGGCAAGTCAATTGTCCTGCTGAATACAGTATTAAATATTATGGAATACACGATGCAGCCCTTCTCTGTTTTACATATTCCTCATCAGTATTTCTCAGCTGATTTAGTATTTTTAAATATACTCTTAAGCCTTCATAAAATAATGATTCCTGATTACTACATATTTAAACTCACTGAAACAAAGACATTACTTTAAAGTAATTAGTCAGAGCAGTTTAGTGTGTTGATAACAAAGATCATTGCTTTTAGAAAAAGGGAACACTATTTTTTGTGTGTTAAAATAGGTTTCCAAATATTTTAGGAATATTAAAGGAGTTTATATCTTAGTAAACCCTGATTTTGGTTGAGGAGGTCTCTTAAAACTAGGTCATCAAATAGTCAGACGTAAAAGGGAAACTCATTTGTTCAGCTATCTGGAAGAAAATGCATGTTGTCCCTTTAAGAGCTCTCTTCAACAGGGGGTGAAAGAAAGGACAGGAAGACTTTAGAAGCAAGTTTTTTTACTATAATAATTAAATTTAAAATTAAAATTAACGTGTATTTTAGATAAGGGTACTCCTTTGAAGAATTTATTTTAACAGCTATATGTCTGAAGATCCAAGCATTGAAGGCTAAAGCCTAATACTCAGATTGTGCATCTAAATATCTATGCATGGATATTTTTAGAGATGCGATTTCATAAACTTAAGCCACAAACTAATAAAATATTTAAAGCACATGTTAAACTAAGGTCCTGTTGGCATAGTAATGCACAACTGTTTTTGTCACTTAAGTCAGCCTTGGCACATGTCTGTTAAATGGTTTCTTTACCACTTAATGGCTCTTTCACAGGTTCAGTGTTATGCTAATAGGTCTGCTAAGCTAGCAGCCTTTTCATTTTTAAGTTAACAGTTCCACTTTGGGGGAAGAGTCACCAGTCTGCAAGCTGCATCAGCTTGTTGTGGGTGTCTTCAGGAATGGTCAGAATAGGAATAGCACAAGGAGAGGTTGATCATTAAGATGCATTGCCTCCCCTTGTCTCTTATACCCTCTGCTCATGTTGGAGACCATTCACCTATGGTATCTACAGAATTTCAGAATCTCCAAACAGTTCTGCCATCTATGTGCCTGCTGGCTCTCAACATCATGTACCCTTGCAAACCAGAAACCTCACACCTGTGATGGAGTTCTAGGGAAAACACAAGAGCCTCAGGGGAGACTTGGAGGGATATGGCACTAGTTTCAGGGACTAGGGAATTGGGTCGCAGTGTTTCCACTGCCAAGAGGTGTGTCAGACAGGACGTCTGCGCCTGGAATGCATGCCTGGAGGTCCTAAGCAAGGGATATTGCCTGAACTCTGTCCTGCCCCAGCAAGCAGAGGGTACATGAGACTCAGCATTTGGCTCCCCACATGGAAGTCTGGTGAGCAACTAGAACGGGGAGCTCAATAAGGTCTGTGACACACCCTCATGTATTTACACAGCTCTGATTCATCTCCAGAACACTGTTCAGGCTGTGTACTGAATAACGCAGGGGTCTTGTGAAACAAAACAAGTGGGCACATGCACCCCTAATGCAGTGGGTGGGAGGTTCAAGGGGATGGCCAGAAGCCAGTGGGGTCAGAGTCCTTGGGTGTACAGGGGGGAAAGCAGGAGGGGTATAGGAGGCTGGCACCAGCAGCATGGGGCAGTGGCAGCAGTAGGGGAAGCAAAGCAACGAGGCTCCAGATTGGTTTGCTCTGCTCTCCTGGCTGCGCTGCTCAAGGGAGAAGGCGGGACTGCCCCTGCACTAACCGATAGGAAATGGAGTGACATGGCCGAAGGAACAGAGTAAGCTGGGGACGTGTTGCTTTGCTTCCCCCTCTGCTACTGGATAGTGCAGGGGAACCAGATCCTGCCGCTGGCATCAAAGTCCCAGCCCCACTAGTCTCCCAGGCCACATCGGTTGTGGAAGGGGCAGGTGGGGGAAGAGGTGGGGCAGGGGCAGAGCAAGAGCAGGGAAGAGGAGGGCAGAGGGCAGAGCAGGGATGGGGCCTGGGGTGGGCAGGGATTGTCCTGGCCCTTCCCCAGGCTGTGTGTGTGTGTGTGGGGGTGTTTCACATGGCCAATGGCCTCCCATGTTTTCCCTCACCAGTTGACTATGCTTGAGTGAAAGAACTAACTACAGTAGCTAACAGTAGGCTGAGTAAAGGCTATTTTTCTAAGTGTGAGAGGGGGGAGGCAATATGGTCTACTGGGGCCATGTCCTGAGTCCAAGGGAGGACATGGTGTTGGCAGGAACTTGGCCCTTTCTCCTCTCCACTCCTGAACGACTATTTTCTCTAGGAATTTCCAGTGTAGAGTGCTGCTGCTGATGCTCTGGTGATATGGCCTGGCTTTAGATCGGACATTTCCAAATTTTCTGCCTCCTTCCCACCCACCCCCCCAAAAGGAAGAATAATAAATATTTTGTGAAAACTGTGTTTTTTCCACCCCACCCCCCGATCGGCTCTTGTTAGAACATTCATGTTCAGTTATTGTTTTGGCAGCTTGTCAAAATTTTGATGACAATATATGCAAAGAAGGTAAAATTGACAATTTTCAAAATTGTCTCTCTCAGCCAAACTTGAACAGAATTTCATACGTCAAATAAAAGATACTTCTTTTGCCCCAGGGCCTTTTCTCTAAATAATTTTCAAGCCCTTTTGCAAACAAGTTGTAGAAGTCCTTTAAAAAAAAGGTTTAACAAATCTTTTATAATGAAAAGTGAAAGGCTCCTTAAATATAAGGGTCACTATCCAGCTCCCTATAAAAGGCAGCTGGAAGAATATGCCACCTAGCTACTGAAGGCCATTCCCAAAGGCAATTCAGTTAGCCCTTGCTTTGCAAGTACTGGTCTTATTGTTTTTTTCAGATATCAAGGCTTGACACATTGTTTCCTGATCAGGCTCCATAGTACACACATACTAAAATCTAGCTCTGGGACTATTTAATATCAGTCAGCTGACAAGAAATAGCCACCCCATTTCATGAGATCAGTATTAGAGCTATTAAAAAATATTTTCTTTCTATGAAACAGAGACAATTTTTTCAAGATTTTTTTTTTTTTTTAAGGTTTGCATTTTTCAACCAGATCTAATAAGTCTGCCTGCCATGTCTAACAAGGAGTAGTTAAGAGAGGTGTTATTCCCAGGGAGAGGGGAACAGTTTTCCTAATTGGAGTGGTCTGCCCACTAGTTAAGGTCAATATTTTTATTTTGTGTAAACACTTTAAGGAATGTGCTTAATGTTATTAAAGGTATTAACTTCATGTTATGTAAACAAAGTTTTAGCTTTATTACTGGTTCAAGTTTATTTAAATTGGGACCCAAGAGGGTGTGGGCAGATGTTGGTGTTAAAGTCATAGCTCCCTGAGATTTCAAGAGAAAACATAATGGCTTAGTAGGAAAGAGAGTGGCACCAAACAGATCATGCAGATTTCTCACCATTATTCACAAACAGCTGTCAGTGCTTTAACATGCTTCATTTCTATATGAGAAGCTGCAGTTGCAAGAATATCAGATAAAATTAAGAGAGGTAAAAAAGTGTCATGGTCTGTTTATGAATCTACAATTTTAAAGTGTTGTTTAGCAAAGAAATTGAAAACAAAACATGCAGAACTCTAAACATATTTTAAAATGGTCAAATCTACAGGCAAACTATGTAGCTTTACACAAGCTGCATGGCTGACAAACTATTTATCATGTTATCAGTAACTGAATAATAGCAGCAGGTGATCCTTCTGGTTTAAATGGAAAAGTCTCACTAAACATTTTCTAAATCTCTCTTATATCAATGACATATTGCACGGTTGTAGTTTCCTAGGCCTAAGTTATTAAATAATTCACAATACATCAGTTTAGCATCTAACAAACATCAGCTATGGTAGAGAGAGATCCAAATCTCAGATTTTGTACATTATTTTAAATTCTTCATTTAGGGAAAAAACAAATTCAGCTACCCAAAGCACATACTGTGTTTTTCTTTAGGTTGGTATGTACAATGTTAAGCACGCTATTTCATGGACTTCAAAAAACATAAAAACATTTTATCTGTAAGTTCAGGGATTCCACATTATCTGTACATATTTTAAAAATAGTACAAGTTTCAGGTAAGGTGCCAAATACTCCTAAACAAATCAATCAATCAATCTACTTGAGAGAGTTTATGCATCTGTCTGTGTGTCTAATTCTGAGTCCGTTTATTCAAGAACTCCTTCTAAATGGTAACAGCTAGGACCATATCATTTGCTATTCAGCTTCCTCTTATCATACCTTAAAGCAAAGTCAGTTTGGTTGTGCCAGAACAATGGGATGTGCATGGAATGTGATTGGTTCTCACAAAATGGAAAGGGAGGGGTCTGATAGCAGGATTAAGTTATACTCAAGAATGACCGGGGGGGGGAGGAGGAAGCATAGGGAACAGCTTTACTGCAGACTGACCGGAACATTTCAGAACATTTCCTGGGCATGCATTATTCTTTTTTTTTTTTTTTTTTGGTGCTATATAAAAATAGCAGATTAAAAATATTCTAAAACACTGCCTAACCATAATCTTTTGAGAAATGTCTCACCTAACTCAAAATGATGTAATGTATTTTTTTTATTTTTATATACATACTTCATCTGTACATTCATACAGACACACATACATATACATGTATATTTCACTTAATGTAGTTTCCTATATTCTCTGGATATTCATAACAATGTTTTTAAAAGAAAAAAATGGTGCTTTATTCCCCATTTGCCCATCATTTCTTTTAATATCAAGGTGTATTTTTTTTAAAAATGGTAACTTATTGCAATATAACTTCCAGACTATTATATCAACAGAAAACATAGCATCACACAATAGGTTTATTTTTAAATAACATTTAAAATGGCTTAGACACCTCACAAGTGGTCTCAGCAGAGCATGTTAAATTATGAACACTTTACTAACAAATCAGTGTGAGCTTGCCTTCTGATATATGCAATACTTATGAAATCTAATTTGATTTGGTAATATGGTGTGGGAGCCTCTTTTCTAGCAATTGGAAGTGTGTCTATCCACAGCAAAGAAAATAAAATATCCTTCTACATTACAAAACTACATTTTTTGTTTACAGTAAAAACAAAACAAAACACTCTGGGGGCCAAAGTACCAATCAATCTGATGACTACACAGTGATATCAAAGCACTCCAGAGAGATGTGATTTGCAGAGAGCCTTAACTTAATTTTGCACTCTAACTGCCCCATGTAGATCCTGCTTGAGCACTCTAAAAGGTACCTTCTTCGCTTTGGGAGAATCCCGTTTCTACCTTAAAGTGTGGTAAGTGACTTTTAGAGCATGTCAGTTCAGCATATTATTTCTATTTACAAAAATGTACCCCTCTGACATGCTTTGCCATGCTGTATAGACAAGCCCCAAGTAAGGGAAACAGAATTAGCCCCTAATTTTAATATATGCATACCAATAAAAATAAACAACAAAAATACCTACTAGTACCTAGCCAACTTGGAAGAAGGGCTAAACCTTTACATACTGCCAGCTGAACTACAGACGCTTTGGATTAGACCTCAGGAAAAATATTGAGTCTTAGATTTTTGCCCAGACTCTGCCTGCAACACATGTCCCATGGCAGTGTTTTCAGATAGGTGAGCTTCTTTATCCAACCAACAGGAAATATTTATTTAGAAAGGGGAATACCAATATTATAGTCTTACTTCCAATTTTACTCTCCAAAAGTACACTCTGTGCAGCATTCTTCTGTCATGTACATCTGTTTACTTTACAAAATGTGCTTTGGCCTCTATTGCCTTTCTTCCAGTTTTTACTCATTAAACCTAGTATGCATGTTTACATTTCTGTTCCTTCTCAGAGACTGTCAAATGCCCCTTCCATATTCTATTTCTTATTGTAATGCACTGTATGACACTGTGCATGATGGACATTTTCTAAAAAATACCTTGTATTAGTATTGATAAAACACAAACATTAAAAACAATGAGATGCCCTGGGGCAGCTTAAAGACTAACAGGTTTATTTGGGCATAAGCTTTCATGAGCAAAGACCCACTTCTGATGCATGTGACAAAGTGGGTCTTTGCCCACGAAAGCTTATGCCCAAACAAATCTGTTAGTCTCTAAGGTGCCACAAACCTCCTCGGTTTGTTGTTTTTGCGGATGCAGACTAACACGACTACCCCTCTGATACTTGAAACTTTTAAAAGATGCTCTGACACATAAGAATAATTCCCGTAATGATAGCATGAAGTATGGGTGTCCACAGAACCAAATCCTGAATCTTTCTTGTGTAGGAATATGGGGTATTTCCTCATTCTTACAAATGTGTAAACTGCAGTATCATCGCAGACAGGGCTGTCCTGTCCATTGGATGGTTCCTGGCAGCCATCCCAGACGCCATGCTTTGAGAAAACCTGTGTGGCCTTGGGAGGCCTGAGGGGGATTACTAGGCAGAGCTGAGCTTGGCAGAGTGGAAAGGGCTTGGACTGGGTTGCTTGGCTTCCTGCTGCTCCAGTAAGTGTGTGTTTGGGGTCGGGGCAGGGGAGCACCCCTGCTACCAGCACCAGGCCCCAAAGTAAATCCCCGGGTTGTGTTGCTCAGGGAAGAGGACTTGGAGGAAAGGGTGCAATGGGGGCAGGAGGGAGTAGAGCGGGGCAGAATGGGGTGGAGCAGTGGGAGAGTTAAACCTCATTCCATGGAGGTAATTTGAACTGGTAATTCGAAGTAAGGGGTTTATTTCGGAATCGCCCTTCTCTGCCGCGTGTAGACGCGGGCAGGTTCTTCCGGGCTAGTCAATTTCCAAAATGGCGACAGCCCGGGAACATGCTAATGAAGCACGGGATATTTAAATCCCACGCTTCATTTGCAATTCCGGTCGCCCTTATTAGCCTCCCTACTTCGAACTAGGGGGCTAGTGTAGACATACCCTAAGTCTAGGGACTAGTCACCAGGAATGGTGAAAAACAGTTTTCAGGCAATAAATGTTTATCTGTCTGTTTACAAATAAATGAAGTACTGTATGGTTCACAATTGGGCCTCCCATTGCCAGTTTGCACAAATGCTAATGAAGGACTCCAAGGGCTTCAAAGAGAGAAAAGTGCAAGGAAGAAATAAACAGAGGGGGGAAGTTCTAGCTTTAGATGCACATCAAAGCTTTGTTATGGTGGGAGACAAAGATAATATCCTGGCATCTTTCACCAAGAAGTCAACTGACAGTGAGGTTATTTCATAAAAGGAGGGTCTCAGCCAAACTTGGTTGAAAACAATAAAGAGAACTTTTGGTTACATAAGATTCTATTGACTGGTGGATAACTTGTCAATTTAGTTTCTAGAGACTGTGTTATGATTTTTTTTTTGTATGTAAACATTTGTTTTCTGGTATTCTTACTCATTGTCACTTAAATCTCTGTTCTTTGATAACAACTTATTCTTGTTTTCACTACAAATATATCTAAGATACATGTGCTTAGCAGAGCTGCATACTAAGGCAATGACTCTCAACCTTTCCAGGTTACTGTACCGCTTTCAGGAGTCTGAAGTGTCTTGCATACAGCCAAGTTACACCTCACTTAAAAACTACTTGTTTATGCTAAATCAGACACCAAATACAAAAGCATCCTAGCAGACTATCACTGAAAAATTTCTCCTACCATATAATTATAAAATAATTAATTGGAATATAAATATTGTATTTACATTTCAGTGAATAGTACACAGAGCCATATAAACAAGTCATTGTCTGTATGAAATTTTAGTGTGCCCTGACCTCACTAGCTCTTATTACAGGGATGGGCAATAATTTTTGACCGGGGTCCACTTCAGAAATTTTTGGAGTGACCCCGGGCCACCCTGGAAGGGGCCGGGACTCAGTCGGAAGGGGAGGAGCCAGGACACTTTGGTGCTTCCCCACCCACAGACCCTGTTTGGTCTGTGGGAGGGAGAAAAGTCTTTGCCCGGCCCCCTTGAGAGAACCACCAACTGTGGCAGGAAACTTCGTGTGCTCCCCACTGCTGTCCCCAAGTCAATTAGGGCATGAGGAAGGGGAAGATGTGAAGTCTCTCGCTCCTTGCTCCCACCCTGCAAGGAAGCACCAGCTCCAGCTGCTGAGCAGCAGCAGCTGGCCGTTGACTTTAACTGCTGAGTCCCTTGCAGGGCGGTAGGACACTTTGCGCGCTTCCCCTCACCCCCAGGCCCTGATTGGCCTGGGGCGGGAGGAGTGACAGGGCCTCCACGGGCTGGATCAACTTGCTGGGCAGGCTGGATCTGGCCTGCAGAGGCCCTTTTTCCCCACCCTTGGCTTATAATGTAGGCTGCTATATAACTAGGCAAATATCTAGATGAGCTGATGTATCCAGTGGAAGAACTCTCCTTAGCAGTGCAGGTCTGCCTAATATGCAGCCTGTCAAAAGCCACATAAGGGCCCTCTTCAGGATTCTTGGTGTGTTTTGCAGCCCTCCAGCTGGCCCTGCATCACAAAGTGATCTTAGAAATTTAGCTCTTAGAACAGAATGACCCCACATGGTAATTTAAATATGGGTCAAAATATAAACTAAAACTCACCTCCATTTTGAAAAGTAGGAAAATGTCATGTTCCATGATACAGAATTTACAGCTGGACCTGTGGAGCTTGAAACTGTATCAACAGGAGCTAAACCCACGATAAGTTACTAAATTCAAGTTAAATAAAAAAGCCCACACATTTGCTCTAGAAATTAAGTCCTCTAGGCCATGTCTATACTAGGAGATTACAGTATTTCAAATTTACTAAATTTGACTTCTGGACTCCTGATTTAAGAAATTTGAAATTCCGTGCCCTCATTACGAGGAAGCATAGAAATTAGTGGACGCATTACTCAGACTCAGAGACCCAGAAAGCATTCTGGGGAGCTGCAGGAGGCCCCCCAGAGGCCAAAAAGTTTGAATTAGCAGCACACTAACGTTATTTTGGATGTACAAGTGTGGAATTAGCATTATTCCTCATGAAAAGCAGGAGTACAGAGTTCAAAATCCACGGCCCCTTGTTCCAGAATAATGATCTTGGTAGTGTGGATATACCGCTTACTAATTCAAACTTGGGGGTTATTTCGGAATAAAGTCCTAGTACAGATGAGGCCCCACAGTTTTGCTCCAGTACTCAGTTGGTTCAAAACTGGAGACCAGTTCCAGGACTCAAACTCTTATTGCCTTCTTATTCTTTCTGTTCCATGTTACCATCAAGGAAAGGAAGGTCCAGAGTGGAAGCTAAGGGGAAGGTAATCCATATGACAATCCCCTCACAGATGGGCTGAGGGAAGGGTGACAGCCCACCCATGGAAAACATCTTGTACCAAACTTAGTGGACTTCAGGAAACTTTAGAAGACCCCATATCTCTGTACTGGCTTTGGCTTGCAACAGTCATCTCCTCCTAAATCCACCTTGACTTTAGACATGCTACCACCAACTCTCTGTAGCTACGGGTGACTCTGGGATTCCCAGGGGAGGTCTGCATGTACATTATAGCTATATAGTCTTTCCTGACTAATTTATACAAACTGACAAAAGAACAACATGCACCATTCATAGTCCTGCCTCCAGCTTGCCCACTATTCTTCATGATTAACTCAGTCTCTATCCCCTATGTCAGCACACAACCTGCACTGTATGGATAGGCCTTCAAGGGACCAAGTGGGAAAAGAGGGATAATGGTGCCATGAAGGTGTCTGACTCTTCTCTTGGACAAATATGGGGAAATCCATAAATAGAATTACCTGCTCTATTATGAGTACCTACGGTGAATGTGTGTACTTCATACTAGCAGTAACATGCCCCTTAACTTGTTTTATGTACTGGATGCCACAGAAGTAGCAGCAAGTAAATTTTTTACTCTTGGAACACTACATTGAATCATGTGGCCCATCATTCCACATTCCCTTAGTCTATGCTTATTTTTAAAATTTGTGAACATTGAAAATTTTTTTATATTATAGTCAGATGATAGCCACCCATTATAGATATCTTTTGGCAACTGCTGGAGTCTACCAGCGGTGACTAAATTAAATAATCTTGAAAAGTGTGGTCAGATAAAACATGGCTCCTTTGTGTTTATAACCAGCCTCAATAATAATCCATTTCCAGTTACAAGTCAAGACAGCACCAGCCCTTAGTGTTCTAATAAATAAATACTTTAACAATTGGGATCTAATTGTCACAGTGGGACAGCCTGGGAGGCTTGTAATCAGGGCCTTTATTGTCACAATTCATTTTCATATTGTTGCAAAATAATAACCTCAGGAGCCCTTTTTGAATTAAAAAAAAATCTCATTTTATACTCATAGATGTTCAGGCCTGCACACTTTAAATCAGATTCAATAATTTTACACCAGCTTAATTTCCTCAAACGCCATTTCCAAAAAAATGTATGGGATTCATTCAGTGGCAAATTACTTACAATATTTTATAAATTTACTCTGCTATACCTTTACTACAAATCTTAGAAAAATCAGTACTTACTTAAACTAAGGGTACATATATTGACAAGTAGATATTATAAATGATAGCCAGGATCTAAGTGGTAAAATAAACTTACTTGCAATGAGACTGCTCTTCTAAAAGTATGCATATAAATCCAAACTTAACTTCAAATGCATCAAGCAGCATGTAACATCTTTCTGAGATTCTTCCAACATGAACAATATTCAAACTGCTCTACCTTGTACAGGTTTGGTTTTTTAATTTTTTTGTATCCTCAGATATTGTGGTTTGGACAAAGGGCATTATAAAAATGCAAATAATAATAAATTTTAATTCAGTTAAAATACATTCTTCAAAACAAGGACAGGTACGCGGACCAAAAAAACCTGGTTTGTGTAACAAGTTTAGAAAATAAAAGTTGGAAAATCATTGTGAAAGTCAACAGTAATTGCCATTTGTTCAAATAAATTCACTCACAATTTTGGCATAACTGCTGGTCCCTGTGGCAAAAAGGCCTGGCAGTTGCACTGGAGAAGTGTAAGAAGTCATATCTGATATGCATTACCAGAGACACGTGGTCAGCTTGTGAAACCCAACTGCTCTAGCTGAGTTAAAATTGGTTAGTCTACAACTTACAAAGGCACCATCTTCATCTAGGGTACAGCTACACAGAAGGGCAAAAGTCAAATAAAGTTACGCAACTTCAGCTACATCAATTGTGTAGCTGAAGTTGAAATAGCTTAATTCAGCTTTTGGCACTGTCTACACAGCAGGAAGTTGAAGGAAGAACACTCTTCCTTCAACTTCCCTTACTCCTCATGAAATGAGGGTTACAGAAGTCGGAATAAGACAACATCCAGCTCAACATTATTTCGAAATAATGGCTTGCTGTGTAGACACAATCTTTGTTATTTTGGAATAACATCAGTTATTCCAAAATAACGATGCTGTGTAGACGTACCCCTAATAATTACTTTAAAAGGGATTAAAAAAAGGAAAATACAAATGGGCAGATTTGCAGCTGGTCTCCTTTCTGAGGGCACCATTTTTGAAGGAGCTATTATATACCCTGAATGTAGGGTAGATCTTCCCACCTATCAGCAATGGTCTGCAACAGCAGCACCACCTAATGGCAAGGGTCTGAAGTGGCAACCCTGCCAAGTGGTTATAGTCTGTTCTACTTAGTCAATATGGGATAGGGGACCCAGGGTTTCCCACTTCCCAGCTTCTGACACAGGGGCCCTCTTAAGCATCAAATGGCAGGAGTCTGCTACTGGCAGTATTGTTAACATTCTCCCCTTGGCCTCTTCCTATTGCTCTGTCCCCCACACTTTAGGGCATGTTGTGACTTGCGACTATCCGTAGAAAGCCATTCATCTGAAGAAGTGGGCTGTGCCCATGAAAGCTCATGATACCATCTATATGTTTTGTTAGTCTCTAAGGTGCTGCAAGACTATTCATTGTTTTTTAAGTTTTTCTTAGAAACCTGGTTATCAGGTTTCTGCAGTGCTAGGAGTCTCAGCTCTGGATAGCAGATCTCCCATTGGGAATGGTTGACTGGATTAGTGCCTCTATACCAGAGAATGACGGTCTGCTTTTCACTGACCGTCTTGTCATTGTGCAGAAGAGACTCCCTTTTAAGTCCCTTTCTTCAACTGCAGCAAGCCTAGCAGGCTGGTAGGGGTCGGGGCTTCCTTGACCTTGAGTCATTCCTGCACTCTCAACTTTCCAGTGTGGGGTTTATCCACCAAATCCACACCCATAATTTAACTACACTTGAGTGATTTGTGGATGTCAACTGGTTGTGTTCACAATTCATTCTGAGCACAAAATAAGGGAGCAATTCTTTGCACCTTCAGAAATGCAAGCCTCCTTTGAAAACCTCAGACAAATTATTTTATTTGGACTAGAAGAAGACTAGTTTGTACAACCTTCCCTACTTCCTCTAGTCCTATTAAAATTTTGCATTAAATTGTAAACAAATATCTCATTTAAAGTGAAAGAAACATTGGTCTCTACCTTTTGGGAACACATGTCTAGGAGCTTTTTGGAATGCCCTAATTAAATCCCAGTAAGTTGTATATAAGAACTAACTGGAGTTTCCTCATTATTGTAGGATCAAAAGGGCTAGATCCGGAGGTCCTTCCTCAGTTCTTGCTTCAGTAAACATTGGTGGTTCTAACTCAGGCAGAAGAGACTCCCTAAAAACTGAGTAAAAGTCTTTAAGTTTGCTAATATCTGGCAAATCTACTATAATAATATTTCATTACAATGAATCATAAAACCCTCTAACATTTCAAATGGAGGTGTGGACCCCATTTGAAATCTATTGCTTAATTCTGGTTCAGTCATTTTCCAACTTTTTGTACACCCCTTAGCCATAGTCTGCACAGGTCTGCAGGCCACAGGTTGATAACCATGGCTTTAAACACCCCTGAAAAACAAAATGCAACTTCTGAACTTTCAAGATAATGAAGAAAGACAATCCTCATGGCTAATGCCTTCACATATCTGATCTCTTGACCCAGGGTTTTAGTTTGCTTAGAACTCTGTGCAAAAAGGTATACTTGCACTTTCTGCATCTTGAATATGCTTTTTGGCATTATTCCTAATGGTTCTGAAGAAAATAATAGTGGTTAAAAAGCATAGGATATAACCATAGAAGAAAATGCACTACATAAGAAGGAACAGCCAGCTGAAGAATAACACAATAAGCTTCAGAATCAGTGAACAGAATCAATGAAACATTTGAACAACATTAATGCAGAGTGAAACTGAAAAAGCTCAAGTTTTTCTTAACAGAGCAATGTGGGCATAGAACTGAATTTAAAGAGAGATATTTTGTTGTATAATATAAGATCTTAGTTCTGATTTGCATTTAAGTTTTGTTAAACACTGCGTTTTTACTTTTGTGCTCCGGAACTGTGGAGTAAACACTGACATTAAGTAGTCATGTTCTAGTGAAAAATATATATGGTATGCCCCTTTGGTGAAACAGTTTTTAAATTCTAATAGAATTTCAAGGTTATTATCTATTTCAGATCAACACTGAGGGTCAGAGTTCACAGCAGCCAGAATTTACAAACCTCCAATGGGTTTTGATTGACAGCAATCAGCATCTCTTCAGCATCACTGAGGGAACAAAGTACAGGTCAAGACAGCAGGCGATTTCATCTGTCATTTTTAATTATCTAAATGATATTCACAGACAAAACCTTTCCCATCCATCAGGGCATCGCATTACCATAGACAATGTTTGTTTAAAGAAGGGGCCATAAAATCAAACAATTATGAATGCAGACAAGCCTTGCTATTGACTGCATAAATAATCAAGTGAGATTTCCAAACTAATGAATTGGTAGATTGCTGGCAGGAAGCGGCAAGTAATAATACAGACAACAGTCTAATGTTCTTATTGACTTTTATTGAAGCTTGGCTACAGTAGCAAAGATCTAAAAATGACGTCAGCTAAGGTTTCCATAGGAGCAGTATTGATAACGATACACAGCTAAAATACAAGTAGTTAACTCCTGACCTTATAGTTGGACCAGCATCCCCTGAGAGGGCTGAAACGTTAGCAGTACAATACATCATGAAGTGAGCCAACAGCCGCAGGGCCCTGACAACATCACTGCACAGGCAAGGGTCCCTTCTTTAGCCATTTATAATACAGTAATCTGTAATAATTCAACTGGAATCCTGAAAATTAACTCGATTTGAGTCTGGTGTATGAGTAAATAAACCTCTTTTTTTCTTTTCTTTTTTTTTATTAAACGGAGATTGAAAAGCATACATTTAATGCAGCTGTGAAAGAGACACTGTGAGGAACCTGAAAGGCACAGTACATTCTTATCTTGATGTGCATAGCAGGGTAACAGGAGTTATACAGTTACGGGCCAAATTCCTGGCCAACATAAATCACCATAGCTCCATCCTTCTACTTACACTGGATGAGAATTTGGCCCGCATTGTATATATACACCCTCTAACATTTGTTACAGACACCAAATGATCTAAACATTAATGGAAGTGTTGCTTCCATTAGTTCAGCAAAGACAGAAAATGATCTTTTCTGCTCAAGCCCTGAAGTGTGGAACTAAAAAAGTAATTTTTCTTGTCTTCTTTAGGTGGTTGGACCATTCTCATTGGTCAGCAGTTTTATGCCACTCCTTCCCACAGCAGCCCACTCATCATAAGCCAGTCTCTCTTCTAACTTGCTTCACACCAGACCCAAATTTCTGCTGTCAGGATGTTTTCCAAGATAAGTGATTCCTTCAAGGAAAAAATTAAAGGAAGATAGTATGTGAAGTGTGCAGTAGATCACTCCAAATTTGGGAAAAGCTTATTTTGTTCTTCCAACCAAGATGATTCCTGTCCTTGCTTAGAGAATATGAGGTGACAAGGAAACACTTCTTGGTATATGGAAGAAACTTGGTACAAGATTCTCTATGAAGGCAGAAGCCTAGGCTAGTGATCAGTACCATAAGCCAAGAGCCAGAGCTCTGTACAAGACCCATCAGGATAGCTATTGCATGAAAAGGAGCTAGCCTTCCCCTCAGTCCTTCAGAAGTTAATAGGGGTTTCTCTGACGTCAAAAAAGGATGTGCCTGAGTTCTGAAAATGCTTCTCAGAGCTTGCCAATGTATGATAATGCATGAAGCCCTGGTGTGATATACTCTCTTAAGTCTGTTCTGCCTAGCAAGGAACAAAACTATATATCCTAGGTCATAAAGGCTTAGGTTGCTATGACTAGGACCCTATCTGATAAACAAGGATGCAGCATCCTGGCATGTCTTAGGTTAAAGAAAGGGATTTTAGTCACTGCTGCTATTTGTTCAGAAGCAAAGCTGAGTTCTGCAAAACGGTTACATTTTGCAACTCTATGAGCCAGGAGAAGATTTCCTCAGCTGAGAGATGTGTCACTCTGCCAGTTCCTTGAAGCATTTCCTTCTGTAAGCCACCACTACAAGTGTGTCTGAATGGAGCCTGAGCTAGCTGATTTTCACTGGCACCTAGACTGCAAGGGTTTTTTTGGAAAAAACGGCCGTTTTTCTGAAAAAACTTCACTTACGTCCACACACTGCTATTGTGTTCTTTCAAAAGAAAATCGAAAGAATGCAGGGGTTTTTCCAACATTGGTAACCTCATTCTACAAGGAAGAATGCCTTTTCCCCAAAGAGCTCTTTTGGAAAAAGGCACGTCTGGATGCAGAAGAGGGAGTTTTTTCTAAAGAAGAGGAAAGAGGAAAAAGCACAGGTGCCCTGGTGGCCACTCCGTCTATAGTAATCACAGATTAATTGCGAAATAGCGGAAATAGCGTCCATTCAGTGTGGACACTATCTTTCGAAAAAGCAGATCACTTTTTCGATGCTCTTTTGCTGTGTGGACGCTCTCTTTCAAAAGAAGTTTTTGCAGAAGATCTCTTCTGAAAAAGCTTTTTTTGAAAGAAGTCTGCAGTCTAGACGTACCCTAAGTGGTTGAACCAAACAAAGGTTATATGACTGCTACTGACTTAGGGCTTCTAAGCAGGCAAAACAGGCTCAAACATTTAGCTCCAGATGTGCCATGTTGGATGTTTTCAACAATCACTTCAGGAGTTGTAGTGTACCTATGCTCCTGATGTCCCCACTTATGGGGCTTAGTTGAGACTTAGTTGAGACAAGGAGGCAATACATCAATACAGTAGCAGTTAATAAGCCACCCTCGGCTTCAAACAAGTTAAATTTGTCAGACCTGCTTTGAACAAGACAATTTCCCTATAGTTGTGTGTCTATGACAGCAAGACATGGTTCAGGAACTTGGCTCAGAAAAGGTTTGAGTTTCTAAAGATGGCAGAAATTTATGTTCAGGTAATTCCTTGAGGCAATAAGAATAGGAGTTGTTGCTATCTATGGAAAGGACCATGTACACTTAATAATTAATTCAGAAAGACTAAGGCAGAAATGAGTAATATCCAGAAAAGGACATAAAAAGCAGCACAGAAGTTCTTTAAATATGATGGGAGCAAAGAGAAAGATGTAGCTCTAGTGGGGAAGAAGAACTAATAACTCATGTCAAAAACACAGAAATATTTAATGACTATTCTGCTTCAGTCTTGACTAAAAAGTTTAATGTGTGGGGTCAATACAATTAATATTAGAAACTAGGATGAAGGAGCATAAGTTAGGGAAAAAAACTGGTTAAATAATATTTAGGAAAGACAGATGTATTCAGGTCATCAGGGCCTGATGAAATTCATCCTAGATTATTTAAGAAATTAACTGAAGCAATCTCGGAACTTCTAGCAATTAACTTCAAGAACTCATGGAGGACAGGTGATGTCCCAATGGACTGGAGAAGTGCAAACATAGAACCTATCTTTAAAAAGGGGAACAAAAAGGACCCTGGAAATTAGACTAGCAGCCTTATTTTGATATGTGAAAAGATACTGGAACAAATTACTAAACACTTAATCTGAAACACCCAGAGTATAACAGAAACATCTTTATAACAGAGTTATAAAGAAGAGTTAGCATGGAATTGCCAAGAAAAAATCATGCCATCCAACCTAATTTCCTTATTTGACAGTGTTCCTGGCCAAGTGGATGGGGGAAAGATGTAGACATCATATATCTTGATTTCAGTAAGGCTTTTGGCACAGTTTCACAAGACATTTACATAAGCAAGCTACAGAAATGTGTTCTAGATATAAAATGACAGTTGGTTAAAAGATCATGCTTGGAGAATGGCTATAAATGCTTCGCTGTGAAACTGGGATGACCTACCTAGTGGGGTTCCAGAGGGCTAAGTTCTAAGTCTGGTATCATCTGATATGTTCATTATGATTTGGCTAATAAAGTAGAAATTATATAAAATCTGTTGATGACAAAGTTGTGAGGACTTGCGAACTTTCTGGAGGACAGGATTAGAATTCAAAATGATCTTGACAAACTTGAAACAGTCTGACATCAACAAGATGAAATTCAATAAAGACAAGGGCAAAGTATTTCACTTAAGAAGGAAAAATCAAATGCACACATACAAACTGGAGACTAGTGGTACTGCTGAAAAGCATTGAGTGTTATAGTGGGTCACAAATTGAATATTAGATAATAAAGTGATGTAACTGCAGAAAAGGCTAATATAATTCTGGGTTGTATTAATAGAAGTGCCATATGTAAGACACTCTACTTGGCATCTGGAAGGCATTAGCTGGAGTTCTTCCTCCAATTTTGGGGGCCACACTTTTGGAAAGATGAGGACAAACTGCAGAAAGATCAGAGAAGAGCAACAAAAATGAGAGAAGGTGTAGAAAACCTGACCTATGAGGAAAAGATTTAAAAGTGGGCATATTCTCTCTTGAGAAAAGAAGGCACAGAGGGAATCTGATGATAGTCTTCAAATATGTTAAGAAGACTGTGATCAATTATTCTCCACTGAAGGTATGACAAGAAGTAATGGGCTTAATATGCAGCAAGTAAGACTGAGGCTAGATATTGGAAAAAAAATCTAACTATATATGTACTTAAACTCTGGAATAGGCTTCCAAGCGAGGTTGACCATACTGCAATTTAAACAGAGGCTTAAGGATAGAGGGGATGTTGTCTGGCTAGTCAGGAGAAGGGGTATAGCACTATACAGGTGAGAGAAGAGGGTGACTGAGAGGTTCAAGAGCTACTGCAAAAGTCAGTGTGGCATGGTTTGCATTTGTTGTATGATATTATAATGAACATGTGCTAAGTCCCAGAGAGACATTTTTTAGGTTGAGCAAAATCAGATCTTCTTTCCCCAGAAGAAAACATACCATATATGTATAGACACACATAACTATTAAGATCTGTTCAATGTTATCCCTTCTTTTAGTAGAACGATCATTTATACAACAGACACTCTGAATGAAAATAATCCATCAGAGCATCATAGTTTGGTTCCAGGCAGTAATAAAAATGCAAGAGTTCCAAGACAATTATAAGCTAATGTTACTTTAAGAGTTCCATTGTATCAGCTGAAATGTGTATAGCTACTCAGCTAGTTGTCTTTATCAAAGGTGAAGTTGTCAAAATTTACATTAAACTTAAGTTAGCTGTTGTAAGCTGTTGTTAGCTGTTAAATTAGCATTTTTGTAGCTGTTGAGATAATGAAAAATTTCACAAGTCAAGTTTTTTTTAATTTATCAAAGAATACTGCTATTTACATTAAATGGACCCATATTCTTCCTCCATTTCTAGAGAATAACATCACATTGTTCAGGTTGTCCCCTGACTTCAACAGGAACAGTACACAGAGACATTCTACCATTTGTGAGTAAGAGTGGCAGAAACTGGCTCATAAGCTTCACCCTGAAGCTGACTCAGCCACATGTCACTCTGGCAATGGATAGGAGTTATTATAAAAACAAAAAGAGGCTCTTGGTCTGAACCTCTAGTTATTATAGTCATCCATTGCTTTCAGTAGGACAGAATAAAATATCTTTCTTCTTCTCCTCCAGGTACTATTACAGTAATAAAAAGACATTCCCAGTAATGGACAGATTTGTTACTGCTTTCTCCTAAGCCACATTTGCAAAGCATTTTGGATTTCTGTTTTTTTTTTTCCTCTCTCACCCAACTTCTGAAAAGTAACTGGCTTACAGTTAAGCATGCACTTAAGTCCTTTACTGGTGTGGGTCCTAAATACGTTGGAATCAGAGGAAGATCCCTGAGGGCTAAACGTAATCAATCTTAAGAACTTGCAATGACACTTGTCCAGACATAACAAAAACACTTTTTTTTTCAATGCCTCTAGCTATTCCAGCAGCCCAGGATGAATTAGTTGCATATGGATTTTAAAAGTGCTCTGAGGAAAGTCCCTAGATTCATGAGGCTATCTAGAGAAATCAATAGCAGGGAGATGGTCCTACAAAAGTATCAGACACTCAACTTTTCTGCTACTGCTTCCCTATTGACAAAAGATATACCACATGCAGAGGCAAACATTTTTAAAAGTTAAATCGATCTGAGAATATTTAGCTAATATGAGATAATGGCCTACATCGAATGGATCAGAGGTAGGGTAAGACATGATTCAGTAACATGGAACCAAAATGCAGGATCAACAATAAATCTAAACCTAATTAAAAAAGACAATGGAGCTACAAATTAAAATTGCCTTTTCAAACACCTAAACTGACCTTTTAAATCAAACTTATACATCCTGTGCAAAATAAAGGAAACATGAAAACTATTCTGAAATATACCTATTATACTCAGAGATGTTAATAACAATTTGTCCACACAATGATGTGTTTGATTTCACAAAGGAAATCTTCGTACCTGTTGTGCAAGCCTTTTTTATCCTTCTACAAAATCCTTTCCAAACACCAGATCAAATTTAATCATTTTTTCTCAGAGGCCCTTGGATAACTCAGTATCTATTCCACTCTAGGACACTATTTCTTAAAAGCCCTTTATGGTAAAACTTTTGTTTCTTCTTTCAGGTCCCTATTCTGCAAAGTACATTTTTAAAGAAATGCACAGCACTGTGCTTCACTGCAGACAAGATCACAATTCCACACAGAATACTTAATTGTAATTGATTACAAGAGAAACTCCATGATAATTCAGAAGTGTGGTTTTCAAGGCTTAACTCTTCTCCCACTTGCACTGGAGTTCTGGCACAGGAGTTAATGGAGTAATACTAGTATAAAATTAAAGTGAGAACTAGTCTGGTATTATTTGCATATATGAGATGTGCAGTTACTAGGTAGTGAAGCATTAAAATTAGACAAATACATTTATTTCCACAGACTTGTCACTGTAAATTGCAGTAGGAGAGGTAACTTCTATTTTATGACCCTGAGTAGTTCACAAACTTCTTACACAATAAAGCTTCAGAACAGATGCATTATTTTTCTAAATTTGAAATGCTGTGTGCTCTGAAAGAGAATGTAGTAATAAAGACTTTTTTTTTAACACTGAAAACCCTTCTCTGGATTTTGTTAATTACATATTCCTAAAATTGTGGCCAGCAAGTTGTGTTCTTCTTTTCCCCTACCCATGTAGCTGAAATAATGATCTGAATTTCAGAAAGAAAAAAAAATGATAGTGGATAATTGTAATCTGCAATTAAGTCTATTGAACTGGTAGACGTGTATATTTTGTTCTTCCCTTCTTGTCCTATTTTTAGTGGGCCTTTTATAATCAATATTAATTTTATGGTTAAAAATGTAGGGGTGTATGTATAGGCCAGATCCTTAGCTGTTGTAAATTAGCATAGCTTCACTGACTTCACTATGCTATGGCAATTTACATCAGCTGAAAATCTGAGTCATAGGGGAGGTATCCCAGAAAAGCTCTGCCGCGTCCAAGGAATGCATCCACTTTTTTGGAACAGCTTCTGAAAAAGAGGACGTGTTCTTTCAGCATCCCTGTATTCCTTTTGGTAAGAGGAATAAGGGATGTTCTAAAAGAGGAGTTTTTTCCAAAATTTGGCCCGTCTACATTTAGCCAAATTTCGGAATAGCCTCTTTCGGAAAAAAAGAGGAAAAAGATACGCAAATTGCGGTTCGCAATTTGTGTATCTTTTTCCAACTTTTCCCGGCAGTGTAAACATAGCATATATTTTATTATATAAAATGAAGTGATACTGGTGGGAACAATGTCTGTTAACTTTTGTTCA
Source organism: Rafetus swinhoei (assembly GCA_019425775.1). Classification (NCBI taxonomy): domain Eukaryota; kingdom Metazoa; phylum Chordata; order Testudines; family Trionychidae; genus Rafetus; species Rafetus swinhoei. The sequence continues at coordinate 85,982,359 of CM033446.1, read as the reverse complement.
CATGGTATTAGGTTACTCTGCTAAGCGTGCACATCGTTTTTGAATATAACTGAATAAAATAATGTGATTAACACTCGCTGTGATGTATTTGGGATGCGGTCAATTGAGGAGCTTGACTCAAGACCTTCTGCTGCCATAAATATTCTCTAGAGTGAAGGTTCTTCTGTACTTTCTGAAAAGCTAAGAAGAATAACACAACAACCCTTATGATCAATTTCAAGGTTATCACAGATGTCCTCCATGTTTTTCTGTTTTAGGCCACATTAAAGCCAAACCAATGCACACAAAAAACCCCAAACCAAACCAAGTCCTTACTGTGCCCTCCTGGTTGTCCAAACTTTTGTGTGTGTATAACAGGAGATAACATGGATGGAACATCATATTCATGCCTGAGTAGTGCATAATGAAAGCATTGTGGTCTAATAAAAATATTTTATATGTGTGTGTAACTATCCTCACTGCTCCATGAATAGCTGTATCTTTCTTAAGGCTAAAATGATCACATTAAGGGCATTTATTCATATAAATACCCTTAATCAGTGAGATTACCACCATCTGAAATGTTGTTTGCTGCCATTTGCCCATTAATAATTTCATCCTCCACAGTGAAAGCACAAAAGGATTCACAGTTGGATTTCTTACATGACAACATGATGTGCAATAACTGCATTGTTCATGTTTGCCCTTGTCTTAGTTTTTTGTAGAAATGCATGAACTGGATCAATCTGTTAATCCAATAATAGGGGATGGTGAAGAGTAATTACGTAACATCACCTTCGATTTTAATTAAAAATAATATCACAAATATGTATCTGCCATAATATTAGCTGTTAAATTATCCAGAAACAAAACGTTCTCCCTTTTAAATTAATTTCATAAAGTTCCTCTAAGTTTAAGCCCTTAAGATTTGCCATTATGCAACAACACACACATATATGCTAGTATATAGTTTCTTTTGTTTAAATTATCTTGTCCTTCAGCAAGATAATGTATAATCAATTTGTGCTTAGTAAAAATCTGGACTAAATACAATCCTTAAAGCAACACAATGTAGCAAAATAAAAGGGCCGGCCCACAACATTTTGGTACCTGAGGCGGGGAGCTCAAACTACGCCCTCATGCCTCCTCGCTTGGGCCAAAACTTTGAAAGGTCTCAATTCTGCCCTCCTTCCTCCAGCACAGCACTCTACCATCTCAGTGCATCTAGAGCAGAGAGAATATATATGCACCAGCAGCAGACACAATTTTCTACACTCTGGGTCCTAGTGGCGCCCCCCCACAGTGTGGCACCTGAGGCGGCTGCCTCAGTTCACCTCATGGTAAGGCCAGCTCTGAAAATAAATAATAAACCCGACACCAATGAAATGTCTGAAGGAATTCCCCTCTGAAGTTTTCATTTTTCTTTTTTTAAGGTGACACATTTACTCTTGCTAGGAAATAAGATTATATTGACAGATGGCACTGTGACACAGATAACATATGTTAAAAAATGTGAACAAAGCAACCAATAAGTTTATATTAAAATAAACATAAATAGATGTTCAAATGAACACCTAATGGAGCTTTAACAGTAGTTGGGAAAAGCACCCAGAAGAAAGAAATAGTGTTTCCTCATTCATATGGCCCTATAACTTTAAATACATCATCACCTTAGAAAGTGTGATCTGCTTAGCATGGATCAACAGGAGGTATTACTAAAACAGAGTTTACCCCCTGTTTTATCAGTATTAGAATGATAAGACATTGGTAACTCACTTTATTTTGCCCTCTCTTTTCTGAATGCTTTATATTGAAATACTCACTTTAATTTAACAAGAAGATGAACTATATTTCCCCCTCTAATTTGAAATCTAATTAGAAATGATAAATGCACTTCACAAAATCATGCCTTTAAGAGAAATATTATTGTTGTTGTTATTAACAACACTTTAAATAAAAGCACGTAATTGCTAAACTACAACGGAATCCCTAAGGTGGAAACCAGTTACAGCCACATTAGTTCCAAAGAACTAACATTTTTATAGTACTGAGTACATTAATTAATAATTATTGGATATTTATTTTGAAGGATTGTCATTTTTATTTACATAGCTACAGAGTAAAGGCTGTAGTTAGTTAGCCTTTAAATATCATTCATGATTAAACCAGAAGAATCCATGTCTCAAAGTAATGAAACTGTAGGAGACATTCACAACCCTCCTGCCAGACCAGGTTAGTACCCATCAATCACCATACATCACAAGAGTTCAGCAGAACACAATATTGACTAAAGACTCTTTCAAAAACAAAACCAACCAAATACAATCAAAGATTTGGGGTAGAGCAGATAGAAAGCAATGTGTTCACTACTCTTGTTCGGCAGTTCCTTTTATACACTCAATCTTGTCTCAGTGTATAAACATATAGCTAGGGCCAAAGTTAGCCCTGGCATTGTGGCCGCTCACATCAAAATTGAATTTTGCTTAGAGGGAAGACAGGGGCTTCACTGAGGAACAAGTTGAAAACACAAACCATTGAAGAAACTTACAGACAAAAAAAGATGGAAGATTTAATCTCCCTTTCCAAGTTATTATTTACACCTTCAGCCTAAAAAAATCACTGCACTGAATTTCATAGACCTAGACTTCGCAATTTTGTACTGTAAGAAAACATGACGTATGAGGGAAGATTGAAAGAACTGGGTTTGTTGAGTCTGGAAAAGAGAAAACTGAGAGGGGAAATGATAGAAGCTTTCAAGTACCTAAAAGGATGTTACAAAAAGGAGGGAGAAAATTATTCTCCTCTGATGATAGGACAAGAAGCAATGGGCTTAAATTGCAGTAAAAGAGGTTTAGGATAGACATTAGGAAAACTTCCTGTCACGGTGGTTAAGCAGTGGAATAAACTGCCTAGGGAGGTTGTGGAATCTCCCTCACTGGAGATTTTTCAGAGCAGGTTAGCCAAACACCTGTCAAGGATGGTCTCTATGGTGCTTGGTTCTGCAATGAGTGCAGGGGAATGGATTTGATGACCTCTTGAGGTTCCTTCCAGTTCTCTGATTCTATGATTGTCCCGTGAGTTTACTAGCTATTCATAGAGAAATGAGTGTTTCTGTTTCAAAGTTCTTTATGGGAAATTCCCCAATTGGTTAATATGAGCAGAGACTAGCAATGCAAGGAGAAATTGCCAAGAGAAGTGAAAGCATGCCTGTATTGGGGGAGGTCAGAAGAGGGGAAAAAGATGACAGAAAGAAGAAAGTTAGAAAATGAAAAGTCATTTATCTCTATCACATGATTTCCCTTTCTTTGGGACCTTGTCTAATCTTCCCCCAGTTCAGCACCACAGGATTTGGCCACTACAGAAATTTGGGAATAGGATGGTAGGCAGAGAACAACTGCTCTTCCTTATTTGAGAAAGGTACTTCAGAGCCTCTGCAGATCTAGTGTCATTTGTTGATTTAAAAAAACATCTCCACTACTTCACAGAGTAAGCAGTCAAAATTCAGTTTCCTGCCCTTGTGTGCAAAACTCCACATAAAATGTGATCCTGTGTCTTTTATGTGGATTTTTTTTCTACTGGCATTCTTTAAAATTCCAACATTACATTACTATGTAGTTTACTATTTTAATGCCTTCACGGACTAAAATAATTGTACACACAACCTTGACATACATGGGAACCACCCCATTCCCACACAACATCTTTTAACCTAAATCAACCTTTCAAATAGAACAGTTCTGCTGTGTCAGAAGAGTTGGCTTATCCCTTTCAGTAACAGTGCTGGCTGGGAGCTGTAACTTGTTGGTAATACAAAATCTGCTCAAGGTTGGGAGCCAACTGCTGATGCCACACTGACAGATGCAGGACCCATATGCCCAAATCTGGATAGGATTCCTGTATCACTAGCATCTGGATGTCAGCTTTTCTTTCCTGACTGTACTGCTGGCTTTGGTGATAAACCCGATTGTCTGTCTGCTGTGGGTCAACCTGCTGCTGCCCTGTAGTCATGTTTCTTGGATCGCAAGCAGTTTCCCTCCATTAAGGAGCACTGTACAAACAGAGTATGCCTCCCTTAAAGCTTTCATAGGCCACTAAACATTTAATTCAAATATTTCAGCTATTTCTGCTGAATTAGGCACAGACGATGAAGTGTTGCAGTTGCAATGAAATTGCAAAATGTTTAAATGTCCATTCAGTTTTCCTGTCTATTTCTCTGGGAGCCTCTGTTATATGATCCACATTATTCTTTCATTCAAAACCATTTGTATTGCTGGTGCCCTGTGAGAAATTGTGAGCGGCAAAATCTGTAGGCAGCACAATTTCTAGAAAATTCTTTAGAGACAAACATTATTAAAATGCTCGATCTGAAAGAGACTTCTGTTTAAAAATCTGGTCATACAGCTGCAAGGTTTTACTTAGAAATTTGCAACCATTGCCCTGGTTGGACATGTACTTGAGACTAAAGAAGCTGAGACCCCCTTTAAAAGAAACCCATGCTTTCTTTTTTTACTGCTGTGAGAAACAATGATTGAAGTTTTGCTTTGAGCTGGGAATGCAACTATTACATAAAGGAAGTAAAAACTTGGTAAAACCTAGTTACAATAAATCATAAAGTAGTATCTATTACAAAATGCAAGGCTCTTTTCCACTCTCATTGCAAGTCTCCAAAATCCCAGCCTCTCCCAGATAGAAGCCCTACAGGGCCAGTCCCAAACACAGCATACAGATGTATATGCTTCTTCACACAGCAATCACAGCTATAGTCAGCTTCCACCAAGCCTCTAACATTCAGATAATTCATACTTTGGTTAGGACCAATCCATCTGAGAGGAGAAGGATCCTTCGCAGCATTAGTACCAGTTTGGAACTCTCAAGCAGTGGAGTGAGCAGTACAAAACTGTATGGTCACAGGAGAAGCTTAAGTGGCCTACTGTGCAAGGACTAGTCAGGATACACCATTCTTTTGGAAAAGGCTCCTCAAGTGTTCCTTGCCTACTGCTGATAAAGAAAGGGAATGTAGCCATTTCCCCACCTTCTGCCTGTGCCCCACTGAGGAGGAAATAGGGAGGAGTCCTGTACTCTCCTCAGCACAGAAACTGGTAACTGCAACTCCTCCTTGCATATGGGGCTGAAGAGCGAGGCTCCTTCTGTTCTCCCACTTGAACACCCTGAAGAATGATCTGGCAATTATTGGGCAAATCTGTGTCCAAACAGAGCACATCTAGAAGTGGGAGATATTAAAATACTATATTGCTTTCATGGACAAAATAGTTGACTGCTAGAAAAAGGGGACCTGGTAGAAATACCGTAAGTACAGGAGGCTCCCGCTTTACAACCCTTCACACTTGCAACCTTTTCCGTAAGTGTGGAAGAGGCCAAAATCCCCCAACTTACGTCCTCAGCCTCGCATTTACAATGGTGTACGACGACTGTTGTAAATGCGGGCTTGAGTTACGACACCCTCGACTTGCGATGCTATCCCAGGAACCGATCGTGTTGCAAGTCGGGGACAGTCTATATTAAGATCAGAAGCACCATTTTCATTTTCAGGCCTTGTAGGTATGGGTTTAAAAATAAACAAAACCAAATATTTGTTCAGTTTTTATTCTATATCTCAATGCAATATTGTGTTCTTGAAAAAACATGAAGTCCTACTTTCTCACATACACTTTGTTAACTATTGTTTACATTTAAGATAATATCTATCCCTTTTCATCAAAGGCAATATCATACTGTACCTTTGTTTTTGCTTGACTGCATGATTTTTAAAGGATGAAAAACCCTGTCTAGATTATCACTGCCTCAGACATGTAAAGGAAGTAATAAAAAAAAGACTGAAGTCAAGCTCAGCAACACATTCTTTCAGTGAATTTATTTAAGATCCCATTTTTAAATCCGATTTAACAGATGGCATTTTTTTATTTCCAGTATTGTCTGCTGACAGTATATTCTATGTACATAAATCAGTGAATTATAAACTGTGATAGACATCTGACTGTAAAACTTTGATTGTTCTAAATACCAAAGCATTGTGTAAATTTTAAATCTCACCTGAAAGTTTTCTTGGAAACTATACAGGGAAAATTGCTGAGTATCTACAGGCCTGGTGTACATTAGGCTCCCTTCCCAACGTTTTTGGTATTGTTTTTAATAAAACTATAATATTGATTTTCAAACTGTGGTTCATGGAGCATTTGCTGGGAGCCTGTGGAGAACTGGCAGCTCTCATGTTGCTGATTCCTCCACAGCTGCTTACCCACATTAAAAAAGAGCTCAAAAATATGTTAAATATTTTCCTAATATTTTTTCATGTGAACAACTTCTGCAGTTGCCAATGGCTTGCTATGTGATTGCAAATGACATGGTGGCCAGTGGGATGGGAGGCAGTCATATGAAGATTTCTGCCTTCAGATACGGTCCCACTACAGAAGAGTGTGAGAATGCTTGAATTATAGGTACCTATCTGAATCCATCAGAGAGTTGTGATGGGGTGCACTCAATGAAGACCTCTTGGGGATGTTCCCTGGTGTGATGATTATGCCACTTATACTTGCCTTCTGGCTCTCTGGGGCTCCCCACTGCCCTGTCTCGCTGGGCCAGATTCTCTTGTCTCCCCAGACAAGGCACAGAGCTGGGGTAATCACCCTCCTGGGAAAGCAATGCAGACACTTAACTACTTCAGCTCTGGAAGAATGCAGCTCTATGGCACAGCATCCAGGAAACCAGCCCTCAAAAGGGATCAAAATCCCAAATAAATCCATCTTTCTCTGAGAAAAATTTTTACACAAAGATATCTCATGAGGGTATTTGTCCTCTTTATCAATGTAAAAGAGAGTATGCACACTCATCGCTCCCTCCCCCCACTGTGTAACAGTTATTTACACTGGGCTTGATTAGTAAACAAAAGTGTTTTTATTAACTACAAACAGTAGTATTTAAGTGGTTGCAAGTGAAAACAGATCAAACTAAGCTACAGAATTAAAATTAAAAAAGAAACATATAGCTAGTTCTCATCCCCTTACATGTATTATAAACTCACCCTAAAATCTATTCTCATTTCAGTCATGCTTTCAAGTCAAAGTTGATCTTGTAGTCCAGCCTTGTATGGAATGTTGAGCATCAGTAATCTTCCTGAAAAAACCATTCTGGCCACCATGGATGTGGAAGCTCTTTACACCAACATTCCACATGAGGATGGGCTACAAGCTGCCAGGAACACTGTCCCCCATGATGCCACAGCATACCTGTTGGCTGAGCTACGTGACTTTGTCCTCACCCACAACTATTTCCAATTTGGAGACAATTTATTCCTTTGAGACAGTGGCACTGCTATGGGCACCCGCATGGCCCACAATATGCCAACATTTTTATGGCTGACCACAAACAGTGTTTTCTCAGCTCTCAGTCCCTAGTACTCCTCCTTCTACTTATGCTACATTGATGACCTCATCATATGGACCCATGGGAAGGAAACCCTCAAAGAATTCCACAGGAATTTCAACAATTTCTACCCTATTATCAACCTCACCATGGACTAGTCTACACAAGAGATCTACTTCCTTGACACTACAGTAAAAATAAATGATGGTCACATAAACATCACCCTATATCAGAAACCTACTGACCTCTATTCTTACCTACATGCCTCTAGTTTCCATCAAGGGCACATCACATGATTGATTGTCTATAGCCAAGTCCTCAGATGCAACCAGATTTGCTCCAGTCCCACAGATAGAGACAAACACGTACAAGATCTTTATCAGGCATTTTTAAAACTTAAATGCCCTCCTGATTGACAGAGCCAGACAAGTATCCAGAAGTCCACTACTTCAATACAGGCCCAACAAGGACGATAACAGAACACCATCAATCATCACCTCCAACCCCCATCTTAAAACCCTCCAGCGTATCATTGACAATCTACAACCTATTCTGGAAAATGATTCCTCACTTTCACAGGCTAGTCCTCGCCTGCAGACAAACCCCCCCACCTGAAGCAAATGCTTTCCAGCAGCCACACATCACATCTCAGATACACTCAACCAAGAATCTACCCCTGAAACAAACTCTGTTGCCTACTCTGTCCACATATCTATACTAGCGATACCATCACAGGACATAATCATATAAGCCGCAACATCAGGGGCCTCTAAGCCACAGGTGGGCAAATACCAGCCTGTGGGCCGAATCCTGTTTATTGGAGTTAGCCCCTAAAAGGCCTCAACACCGCTGTATTTACCTGCTCCTCCACAGGTATAGGTAATCACAGCTCCTGTTGGTCATGGAGCCAATGGGAGCTACAATCGCCCATACCTATGGAGGTGCAAGTAAATATAGTGGGAGTGGGCCATTAAGGGCTAACCCTGGTGAACCACTGCCATTTTATTGCCCTCTCCGCCCCCATCAATGTGATATGTGACATCAAGTGTCAGCAATGCCTTTCTGTCACGTATATTGGCCAGTCTCTACAACAAAGGATACACGGACACAAATCAGACATCAGAAATGCACACAACACAGAAACCTGTAGGGGAACATTTTAACCTGCCTAGTTATTCAACCATGTATTTAAAAGCAGACATTGTCTACAAAGGAATTTCATTAACCAATTACAGAGAGAGACTGCAGAACTGGAATTCATCTATGAATTTGACACTGTTACCTTGGGCTTGAATACAGACATTAACTGCTTGGCACATTACAAGGGCAATTTTTCCCGCTTTTAACATATGCATTTTCACATAAAAATCTATGTATGGGACACATCCAGCCCACTTAATTAGCCTAATTAACATGGATCTTAAATTGCCAGGTACAGTAAACTTCCGATAATCCAGTACCTTTAGGACCCAGGGGGTGCCGGATTATCAGATATGCTGGACTATCAGAAGGGGGGGGCTATGAGGGGTCTGGGGTGGAGTGGGGGGGATGCGCCCCTCGGCGCTGGGGACCAACCCGGCAGCACCCCAGCTGCTCTGCCCCAGGCGTCCCCAAGTCAGCCGCTGGTCAGTTTCAGCAGCGGCTGAATCGGGGAAGCCGGGGACAGAGCAGCTCCAATTGTCCGGCTGCCCGGAGCACTTCCGGGTTCCAGATGGTGCCGGACCATCAGGAGTGCCGGACCATTGGATGACCGACCACTGGAGTTTTACTGTACTACTACTGCTCTTATATATATATATATTTTTTTTTTTTTGAAGAGTTTGTGGATTTGTTTGTACAAAATAAAATCATACTTCGTGATTACCTACAGACACCAAATTTTGCATAAACAATCCTGCCACTTAAAACAGCTGAATGTACTACTTTTTACATGTGCTGGGTAAAAGGTTTAAATAATTATTTTTTTATTGGAAAAAAGTTAAGACTATTATAATTCGAGTTCATAAAATATTTGCTAACAAAATTAAAATTGAGTCACCTGTTCAACTGTCATTTTAGTGCAAAGAACATTTTTACCATTACAAATCACAAAATAATTCAAATTAGTAATGGAAAGAGTAATGAAAGCTTTATGAGTTTCTGATTCAAATTTACTATGGATGGTAATTATTCAATAAAATGAATAATGTTTGAAGTTGAAAACCTACAAATTTAAAACCATTCTTTTACTTCTCTTTTGCAAGTATATTAATAACAAATTCTATTACATATATTTAATTTCTTGAACTTTCCTATAAGTGTAATCTATGCAAAATGACTTTGGCTGGTCAATGACAGGCCTCACCTGCAGTATAAAAAACAGCAGAAGTAGTACCTAGCAATTGTAGGACTCATGTTAATGAGGGGACTAATTGTATACACACACCTCATATATACAACAGAAGAAGTATCTGGAAAATTTATTTTCACTCCAATTCATCTAATGAAGTGGGTTTTGCCCAGGAAAGCTCATAATTGTATATATTTTGGTAAGTCTCTAAGGTGTCGCAAGACCACTTGTTTCTCAAGTAATTAAGTTGATCACCCAATCATTAAGGCTTCCTGAGTACCATTGATGGCTCTCATTTGCACATTTAAACCTATGAACAATCCTATACTTTATATTTCTAACTTTACATACAAAAATGACACATGCACCAAAATAAGACCTACTGATCCAGCAGATTGTAACATTAAAATTGGTAAGTTACATGAGGTATTTTATCCAAAGCAACTTTGAGTTATGAATATTTATATTCATAAGATAATTTCATAAAGTATGGCGGGAACTTGTCACAAGAGTATTTTCTGTTTCTTAAAAGGTGTACTAAAGACAAAATTAATTATTCATGTGGTAAGGCAAATAAGGTAAGTCACACTAGTTTAATACCACAAGTAACTGTAAGTAATCAGAAGACAAATTAAAGAAAAAATACTGGATCCAAAATTTATTTAGATGACAGCACAGGAAAGGGTGAAAAATAACGTTCACTACATAAAATATGCAATTTAAAAACATCTTTGCAATAAAATACAGTTTGACTTCATTCATCTACATTTGAGTTCATTCATCTACTATCAAAGAACTATAACCTTATGTCAATCTATGAGGATATGTATAAATGATGCTTTTAAACTATTAAGAGTCATAGAAGAAACCACTTTCAAATGGTGAAAAGGATATATGCCTACATACAGGAAGAAAACAAATGATTAATTGACTAAATGATGTACCCAACTAATGGGTTTAATTCAACATTGACTTGCATCTTAGGTGACCTCATTAGGGTTCCCTAAAGAAGAGGTAATACAATAGATTCACTTAAAAAGTTTCTTCTATTTTGAATATTTTAACAGCTCTAGCAGTATTCCCATTATGTACTGTCAGGAAATAATGTTAAAGCAGATAGAAACTTTCAAAATACACTATTTTAACTGCTCCTGTTGTTATTAGTGGGAATTACCAAATTTAAACAACTTGGTTCACAATAGCATCACTTATAGATGTCTGCCCATTTACTTTACCAAAAGAGAAGTTTGCATTCTTACAAAGTGGCTTTGACCCACAAAAGTTTATGCCCAAATAAATCTGTTAGTCTTTAAGGTGCCACAGCAATCCTTGTTGTGTTTACAGATACAGACTAACACAGCTACCCCTCTGAGATTCATGCAAATATTAGACTTATTAATTAAATACATGAATAGGTGTGCGCACGTTCCAAGTCAGGGCCAGATTTAAGCATGGGCATACAGACCTGTGCCCAAGTCTCCAGCTTCTAGGAGTGGGGTATATGGACAAAATCTCAGTTTTCATTTAAGTTTTTTTAAAACAAATTTTTAGCCATCCTGGTAGCAAAGAGTACCATGAAATCACATTCCAAATGTAACAGATTCAATGAAGCATCCCCCTGAGTCTGCATGCAGCCTGAAACAATAGTCCTGAGAGAAAGGTGTGAACTATCCATGAATTTTAATGAATGTTAACTCCCAGACAACTGCTCTGCACGTCTCTGCTATCACTCAACAAAGATTGTGGTTATGTCTACATTGCCACTTACATTGGTATAATGTACGTCACTCAAGATCGTGAAAACACAACGACCCTGTATAAGTTATACCAACACTATATTGGTGGGACACAGCTACCACTGCAAGTTGGGGATGATTATTTATGTTGCTGGAAGGGCACTCTCTCATTGCCATAAAATAGCTATGCAAGAGCTCTTACTGCAGTGATGTTGCATCAGTGCAGCTGTAAACTCTCTGCTGTAAACATAGCCTAGCTGTGTGACAGAAGAAGAGTGCTGAAGACTACTACCGCCCTATTGCTGATCCTGCAAGGATAAGGTGACCCATATTGCTGCCACTGGCTGGCACTCCAGGTGGGGAGCCGAGTAATGGCACAGGGGCAGGATAATGGAAGTGCCCGGAATCTTGGATTACCTTAATCTAGCCCTGTATCAATTATGTGTACATACATTTCAGACATGTGAAGAGACTGAAATAAATGTACATCTTACAAACATTAAAAAGGAAATAAATGAACTTGTATCAATCCAACCCGTCATGCACTGATTTGCACCCAAACCAGGATAGTTGGAAAAGCTGTAGTAGATGACCTGAAATCTTATTTCTAGGTTTTTCTCCACTAGGTCTGAAAGGAACAATGCAGTCAACTTTGGAACTGTATTACTTGTAGTTTTTGCAAACTGAAGACAAATGCCATTTTGTATAATCACAGTATATACATGAAAGTACTTTTTCCCTTGAAAAACTTTTTTCTATTTATTTATATAAAACCAAGAGCCTTCTCCCCTCCCCAATTACAGTGAATATGTGATTGGTGCCTAAAGCCAGGGAAGTGGGGAGGGGATAAAGCCCCACGATTTCTAGAAATTATGACTTTTAAATTGTCCCCATTGTGTACCTTTACAATCTCCATTCTAGATATGGCTCTGTTCAGAGAACCATGCATCACTTTAGCTGAAAACAGAACTAAGTCCTAAATCATAGCTGAATGAAGACTCCATTAAATACAGTTTTGTTTACATAGAAAGAAAAAAAATTCCTCCTTCAACCTCTACAGGCTGCAGAAAGTCCCCCATTTCTGTTAATGACCTATTCCTTCTGTCTGATTCAATACAGCCCACTGGCTATGGAAATGACAACACTCAGCAGGTGACAACAAAACAGTCAACAAACAGTGCTGAGATATGTCATTTTCTTCAAATACTTTCTCAGGAATGAAATGACACAGTATGGTATGCTGTATCCAGCTCAGATCAAATATTTCTTTATTAAAGCAAACTACATGTACTATAGTGGCCATATAAAATGCAGGTTTAAGAGTGTTACTTCAAGCTTCAGTTGCAAAACAATTTGATACTTGATTTTTTTATATATACATATATATTTTCCCCTTGGTCTCCTCTTAATACACACCCCCTTGGAGCCATATCTTTGCCATATCTTTGGATTACCTTTCTGGATCCAATCTAATGCATTTGTTGTGACTGGGACAAGTTAGAATATGTAAATTAGCACCTCTCAAGTCTCTGAATGCAGGAAGTTCTCGTCATGTATTCCAGATCACGGATCTGAGGTCTCAGTTCTAAAGAGCAATGCGTGTGCACATGTATTTAGCCTTTTCACATTCAGAACTCGCCTTTCGTTCCAACCTCTCTTTAAGAAAATTAAATATTTTCAGCCAACTTCTTTTTTAATTTCTAGAATGTCTTCATAGACTTCAGTGGAGCTGCTTTGGATTTACACAGATCACAGCATTCTGCCCAGAAAATACAGTTATATTTACTCATTACTATATTTATTTATTACTACTAATATTACAGTAGTGCCTAGAAGCCCCATGCTTTTCTCCACCTGTGGAACACTGGGGTTTGTGTCTGCACAGATGATTTCCACCCTGCTGGAAATTTCAATTTCTTCAAATCTGTTTTAACTGGTTTAAGAATTTCTTTCTTTCATATACTACTACCCCGTCTCCTTTGTGATGTAACTAGTCTTTCTTGCTAAATTTATATTAAACTAATATGGCATTTCATTCATTATTATGATCCCATTATTCTTCAAACAAGCCTACTATGCCTAAACTGTGTTCTGTTACCAGGTATTCTAGATCAGCGGTGCGCAACCCATGGGGGGGTCATGGCCATCTTCCTGGGGGACCGCAGCACTTTGATCCGGGCCAGCCGGCATTTTGTTTTCCCGGCTCGGCGCCCGACGCACATGTGACATGAGTGCAGGGAGTGGACTGACACTTTAAATCAAAGGGGCTGCAATAAAATGTTCCCGGCGGGGGTTTTTTTTTTTTCTCTCAACAAAAATTTTCCTGGCTCCAGGGGTCCATTTGTCTTTAAAGGCTTTTGAAAGGGTGTAGAGAAGGTTTTTTGTGTTTTATAGCAACTCCTTTCTATCGCAGTCTGTTGCCTTTTGGATTATATCTTGAGCTCAACCTGTGTCTCCTTCAGCTTCAGCTTCAGTCTTGAAAGTTTTGGGTATTATTTGAACAAAGGAATGAGTCTGATGACAGTGAATTACGTGTGATAAAGATGAGGGTAAAATTCATAATTCAAATGTATAAAATAAAGGACGTGTCTTTTGAAATCACTCTCCAATTGAGGCCTATGCCATCTTTAATCCTCTTCTCCAATCTACCTTGTTATCTGTGTACCCCATTTTATCACACAATGCATGTCTCAACTGCCAAAGCACAGTTAAAGAACATTTAATCGTCTGGTTGAAACTCAAACATTTCTTATCTCCCAAATTTATTTTAACAACGGATAAGTAATTTTAATCTGCCACAGTGAATGTCAACAGAATGACCACACTGCTCCTTTAAGTGGGGCAGTGGGGAGGTATTTGGCTTTATGGCTGGGGATTAGGAGGGGAAATGAAAACTGCTGATGTGTTTGTTAAAGGAATGAATGTGGGGCAGTTGGGAATTCCTATGATTGGTACGATAGGAAGTCAACCCCCCATTCTTATAGCCCATCTTAACTCTCCTATGGCGGGGGTGGCAAAGTCCCAGCAATGGATTGGCGGGAAGGGTGGAGATGGAAAAGAGGAACAGCTGGTGGAACCCTTCCGGGTAATTATGGAATAAACACTGTCATTTGCACAGTACATGTTTATCTGCCAAGTAGTCCCAGACATCTAATAATAAAGTTGTGGCCTGCTTAACCCAATCATTCTACTTCTTCATCCTTTTTTCTTTCAGCAAGCCCAGAACACTGTCCAAAATGTATCAGAAAGGTGACTACAATTTTGTACATTTCACCCCCCCCCCATTTCCTTCTTCTGCCATGTGCTAATCTAGATCTGTTAACAACCTGTCCCCTTAATCCAGTACAGCTCTATAAGAAACTGAATTGTCACCTTTTATGCTTACACATGGTACCGCTGACATCATTAGCAATTGTCATTTCTTGTGCATACATTTCCAAGCCAGCAATGTACTCTTCAGTTAATATCCTTCTAGACTGGCATAATTATCCATATATTCCAGGACTACCATTTGCTGCTTCCTCACCTTTGGTCTCAAATCTCTGTTGCTATCCTGACCACTGTGGTATAGTGTTCACCTCATTATATTATATTTAATGTTGTTGAAAATACTACATGAGGAGAGGAAACTTTTCCCTAATATTTTACAGCACCCCAGTATGGCATGTATTTCTACAACAGGACAAAAGACATTAAATCCTTTGGAAATAGAGAAGATTTTTTTTTCATAACAGTTTTCAATTAAAATTGCAGTAGAACTGATTAAATATGGAAAAAATGTGATAATTCATTCCATTTGTTTTACTATACATGGTTCCATATTATTGATGCAAGCGAGTACTCTGACAACTGCTGGCCATTCATGAAAATGTAAATGAATCTCAATAGCTTTACAATATTTGGCCCAAATGAATATTTACCCAAACATTCCTAGTATAAGTTCATAGACTGCTCGTTGTTTTTAAAGTTGTCGACACAGCTAACCCTCTGAGGTAATATAAGTTTGTTACTATTGCTTATTTGTTTTTCTCCTGTTTAGAATGTCTCAATCAACTAATCAGGAAGTAGAAAAAGGACCACAGATAAAATTTTCCAAAGGACATTAGTAATATAGGAGTTTAAGTCCCTTTTTCAAAACTGACCTAGATACGTAATGGTCCTCAATCCCATTGTCCTGCAACAAAACACAACCTCCTAGGTGCCAATGTCACTTGTGAAAATGGGACTTGGCTGCTTTTGAAAATTTCATCCTATGTAACTAGGGTGAGCAACTATGAATTACAAAAAGTCAATACCTGTGGTCATTAATTGGCAAAAAGTTCACAATTCACTCACAGCCAAAAAACATTTTACCCACTATTTAATGAATATTTATTAATAGCAAGTACACCTGAATGCATCAGAAATACTTTCTGAGTGATTATCAAATAGGCTATGTCTACACTACAGAATTTTTGCAGAAAAACAGTCGTTTTTCTGCAAAAACTCACAGAGCGTCCACACCTCAAGTGCAAAAAAATCAAAAGAACAGACGGGTTATTGTGCAATAGGTATTCCTCTTTCT
This sequence comes from Rafetus swinhoei, assembly GCA_019425775.1. Lineage (NCBI taxonomy): Eukaryota > Metazoa > Chordata > Testudines > Trionychidae > Rafetus > Rafetus swinhoei. The sequence continues at coordinate 85,966,371 of CM033446.1, read as the reverse complement.
ATGAGGAATAACTCCAAAGGCATGTGTGAACAGGCAACAAGGTTTTTTTTTGTGCAAAAAGAGGCAATCGAAAAAAGCCCAGGTGCCCTGGTAGCCATTCTATAAATAGCAATCAGAGTTTTCTTTTGAGAGAGTGTCCATGCAGTTTGGATGCTCTCTTTCGCAAAAGCGCATCACTTTTTCAATGCACTTTTGCAGTGTGGACGATCTCTTGCGCGCAAGAAGTTTTTGCAGAAGATCTCTTTCGCAAAAAGCTTCTTGTGCAAAAAGCCTGTAGTGTAGACATAGCCATAGCAAGGAATGTTAAAGTCACATAACATTCAACAAGTCACATAACATTCAACAAAATGAATAGATAACCAGCTCTAAAGATTAGTAACTCAGAGTGTCACAAACACTACATTAATACTGTTTCATACAACTATTACTGTATTGCATTTATTACAAAGGCCAAACAAATGTTTATATTCTCTTTATAAATATAAAAAATGACATTTTTTTAAAAATTGAAGAGGTTTCTCTGGATTATAAGTATGTTTTAAAGCAGTTATTAAAGATTCTGATTACATACCCCTACATTTGGCAGCAAATTGAATATATTTAAGAGTCAAGAAAATACTTTTTAATAGACCCACAAAGATTTGTTTGAACTACGTTCTTACAAACTATCTGAGAAATGTTTTTTCTGGGCAATGTATTTGTGAATCAAGAACAAAGCACATGTGGTTTGATTCTCCATGAAAATATGTAATTTAATGTAAATTGTGTAAAATGCTAACAACAATACAACAGAGTTCTTATATCCATGGGTAGATTTTGTATTGTTTTGAGTTTTTAAATGCAGAAAAGCTGAAGTAAACTCAGTGATCTCAATGACCTGTGAGATCCTATAGAATTGAGCAAAAGAAGAGTAAACCTCCAGTAAGAATTACTTGTGGAAATTTCTCCTCTACCATTTTACCAAAAGATTGGAGTTTCACTAGCTCAGAAGAGATCACAGCACATATACACATACAGGCCAGATCCCCATTCAATCCACAGGAGACTAGGGATTATCACAAAAAGTCCCTCTGACTCTGCGACTTCACAAGTCCCACCTAGTTCTGCATTTGGTCCTTGCCAGTGTGGCTCCTTCTAAGGGAGTCACTTGAAGTGGATTTCTGTTTTTTCAATTTTCTCAAGGCTGGTGTAAGGACAATGTAATAATCTCACCTTCTGTGAGTCCTGAGGAAATGAGAGAATGCTGTTGAGAAAGTATCTGAGCCCTTTTCCAGCACAGGATGGAAACCTGCAAATCATGGGGGCATGACTAGGTTCACTGATATAGCATTACTAGATAGTTCTGGGGATTTTCATTGGGATTTTGAACTTTTTCACTCCTAGTTCACTTACTCAAATCTGTCTAGGGCCTTTAAAGGTGCAAAGTCAGATAAGTAATTTTTCATTGTCCTATAGGAATTGAGCTGGTGTTCTCAATCCACCTCCTTGTGAACAATTGCACATGACATAAAGCATCATCACAACTAGAACCATGAGAAAAAGTCCACAAGCAAAATGAAGGTTTACAGGATATGGAAATTTGAATAATCTTCTGGTGAAAAGGGATAGTGGGAAAAAAATGGAGTAAAAGTACACTAGTAGGGCTGTTTGTAGAATCTAACACAAACACTGCCTGTACAATTGTGTATGGTAATTTAATGCACCATTAAAAAACGACAGTTGCTGAACAATCAGGTAGTTTCACAGTACTGACTTCAATTTTAAAAAGTTGTTGCTCTTATATACAGGAACAGGAGTACACAAACAGTAAGAATCATTGCAATTTAGATACAAAGTTGTTATTATTATTGTAAACAGAATCTTTCATTCCAAATCTTCCATTTAAAGTTTACTGCAGAGCATCTAATACTAAATATTTCTACTGTGGTAAGAGTTTGGCATTAAAAACACAGTAAAACAATAACATTTAATATTTGATGTAAAATTTTACTGACATTTAGTGAGAAAGTACTGTAAACTTTACTTTCAATTGTTTTTCAGTTCAAATCCTAAGGTGTGTTCTTTTCTGTTCAAGAAATTTTAAAAGCAACTAATTTAAATATGCAAAATTATCTTGAGTTGTTCATACGTGAACTTAAAAGCCGTGCAACACAGGAAAATTAAGTAATTATGCCTCCAAGTTATTTACTGCAATTAAGCTCATTTATCATATGCAAATTAGTGCAAACTGGTCTCATTAGTTACTAAATTACTCAATATGAGCTGAACAATGTAGCACTCCAGTTTGTAATGAAAAATCCCTGTAGAGGCAAGCAGTATCAATTAAGCTAATTTGCATATGCAAATATATTCACTAACTTTCCCTTTTCTCTATATTTAGTTCTATATTTCCTGATCATTTTTGATTATTTGAAGAATTTGGTGTCACTGACCCTTTTCTATAATCCTCAATAGTTAAGAAGTTAAAGAATGTATCAAGAGACATAAACTAACCCTGTTCTTCTTAACTTTTACATCCTGCTTGAGCTAAAGTTTGCCCATAAGAGATAATAGAAACCAACATTTTTCACTGAACTTATAATGAAGTAAAAAATGCACCATAGAGGTAAAATTTAAGATGTTTTTCATAGCAGCCTAAAATCATTATAAAGCTACTCTCATGCATAAGATGAACTTGGAGTATAATGAAGACTTACTAATACTTAATGGGTGACTCTAATTATCTAGTTTCTCTTCTACTCAAGGAATTCCCACTATTTCTTCATCCAGGTGTTTTAATTGGGTAATGTCTGAAAGCTTCTTTTTACTTCTGACTGTGAAGCTACTGCTATAATAATATTTGGGTATTTCCTTTTATTTCTCCATGAGCACATTGTGGCACATTTCTTTTGGCCATAAACCTACTGTGGGAATCATCTCTTCAGTATAATATACTGCAATTGGCTGTGGCTTGGAAATTTTTGACATGATTGACTGAGGGTACTTGTTTGTAGAAACAAGATTTAAAATGTCACAAGATATGTTGCTCTATTTCTACTTTTATACCATCTCCAAAAACAAACAATATACACTTTTAAAATATAGTGTTATTATGGTTCTCATGTGTCTGTTAATATTAGAAAATGACTCTCTAATGTCTGAATTTACTCAGAAATATTAATGGTATAGGGCACTGAACTGAATGGTATAGGGCACTGAATCCGGCTTCTTTAGTTAACAGATTCTGAAAAATATGGGTAGCCCCAAAATACAGCACTTGATGCAGGTTGGCACATATTTCTCTGGAGTGCTTTTCCAATAACATCACAAGGTGCTTCTACTAATGACATCACAAGTAGGGATGATTAACTGGTTACTGCATGATGCAGTACTGATTAACTGGTTACTGATTAACTGGTTACTGCATGATGCTTACCAGTAACCATTAACCAGCACCCAGCCTGGCTGGAGCAGCCCTCCTTTGACAGTGAGGTGTGGCGGGCCCCATCAGTCCAGACAAGGCCTGCCGGTAGTCCCGTGTGGCCAGGAGCTGTGAACTGGCAGCCCTTTGGAGCCAGGAGCTGTTAGCACCCTGTAACTAACAGAATTTGTATTGGTTACACGGTTAGTATTTTTAATTTTTTACATCCCTGATCACAAGGTGATATTCTGAGGTACCTGCAGGTAGGCAGCAAGAACTGTATTTCAATGCTTTCCCTGTAATCTCTTACTGAGAGTTGTGTTATACGTTTTTAGCCTGCTAAAACAAAACAAAGGTTTTTAACATATTATGACTAACTTATATCCATTATAAGTTCATTGTGCTCTGTATCCATCATCAACATCTATTCTCTTTTAAATGTCACCTGAGAACTTTCTTCTATCAATTCTGCAAAAGATTAATGGAAGCAATTTGGAAAGACCAACACTTTCTTTGAAAAGGCCACACCTCAACAGATATTCAATATGGAATTTATGGTGACTTCACACTGAAAACCATTAACTCTACGTACACATGCTGTAGTGATTTTTTGCTCTCTGTCTGATAGCCTTATGTATTAGTCGGGGGGAGAGAAATCCAAAATAAAAAGTAAATCTGCTTTAAGCACATAAACATGATGAAAGCTTCTCAGCCATTCAATGAATGAAAAATTTACATTCCAAATAGTTTGTAAGATTGTAGTGTGATAGACCTCAAATAACAGAACGAACTGAATGCATATTAAAGGTCATGATCGACACCTGGACTAAAACTGGATACAAATCAATTTCAATGAAAATCAATGACACATCATGTAAAAAGTGTGCCCTTACATATAAAGTATATGTTTATATATTCACAGCAGCATGCAGACAAAATTACATAAATTCAAACATCACAAAACTACTGCTTATTTTGTCTTTTTTTGGGGGGGGGGTATTGTCTTGTTACATCTGTGAGGCAGTACAATAGCATTTGTGTCTAATGTGCAAAACTCGGTGCATATTTACCATCTTTGGTAGAGTAACCATCATTATTTGCTTACAGCATTAAACACTTGAACCTAGACCTCTGCCAAGGAAGTACAAATAATTAAATCATTTCATTCATAATTTTTGCACCTCGAGGAAATTCATTCCATTGGTAAACTTTACGCTTTGCTAGAATTACCTTTGTTACCTTTTTCATTCAGTTAAGTGTAAAAAGATCCAAAAATTTTGAGATTATCCATAGCTCCTTTCAAAGCCACATCTGTGATAGTACAGAGAAATGCCTCTACATTTTTTCAGATGAAGTAGAATATTTCTCATTATAAGTATCCTAAACTTGCCTCTCCTGCATATCAAAAGACAATATTCCATACTGCATGCTTGAATTGAGAAGCAGAATTTTCTGCTAAATAACAACAGCTTTAGAGTCATGACAGGTGTGGGTGGAGGAAGGGAAATGGTGCTTGTAAACCAAAATGGGGGAAAAAAAATCTAACTCTGAACAGGACACTTAAGAAAAATCAAATTATCTACACAAAATGGTACTTTATATATACACTAACACACACAATAATTTTGTGAGCAATAGCTACTGCACAGTCCAATATAACTACATAGTGTGATTCATCTACATTATTAGAGCACAAAGAATACTTGCCCTCCCTCTCTCATTAAATTTCTCTCACTGACAGACTTTCTAAAAGGAAAAAAATGAATCTGTAAAAAATCTCATAAATGTAAGTCTGAATAACAACAGCTTCAAATAATTGGCAGAAATATTACATATTGTTACTGTCTAGTTATCTTGATTATTTTGGTAAAGCCATTATTTTTACCTGTAAAATGTGACTTCCCAAATGTGATTCAAATACTTCAATGGCAAGTGCACTGGGGCTTCTCCTGCGCTGAGCACCTATAACTGAATAAAAAATAATTATGTTCCAACGTCTGCACATTCAGTCAAACTTGTATCCCTGATTACACCACTGGAAATATACTACAATCATGGATTCTTGCACTTTTATTAATTGCCACTAGTATTAATTACAATTTTGCTTTGTCCTATAGTCAATTAAATCACTTTATAATTTTCAGTGACTTGAATATTGTGGCATATTACTCTTTTCAAAAGTTGTCAAAATGCCCAGGAACTATGAAAATTAACAGACTACACTAGTAGGTCTCAACCTGCAGCCCATGTAATAACATCCTTCGGGCTATACAGGTGGTATATATATTTTACGTGGTTGTGGCCCACATGACACACAGGACTATGTAAACATAGCCCAAGTCCTAACAGAAATTTCTTTTTTTCATATTTCTGAGATTATGGGACAGTTTTGGTTAAAAATAACAAATAATAAAGAAGATGCTAAATATAATGCATATGCACCCAAATGTGCAGACAAAAACAAAAAATTACTCCTTAATTGTAAAAATAAGAAAGATGTCTTTCTGAACATGCTACCTCCTTCATTTGAACGTGAACTGAAGGAATGAAGTGCCTGAAAAAAATCACCATTTGCAAACAATTCCCTCCCCATGATATCTGAGATATAAAAACTATTTCCTCCTGTAAGAATAAGGAAAGATAGCAATATCACAGATATGAAGGTAACTGCTGTGTCTTCAAACAGCAATCACCATACTACTTGTTAAAATAAATAGCTTTAAAAATAGAAAGGATGAAACTTGTAGTTACGTTTTCAAAAGACAATGATAACTAAAATAAGAGAAAATAAAAAAATCACACAGTAGAACTTTCATTAATCTCTACTTCATATGGTGTGCCAGGAACAACAAGAGAGTAATCCATGCCTAATCATAGTCAGGGAGGGGAGGATGTAACCTATTGTAGATATAAAGGGGTTTTTTTTGTATTAGGTCTAGATCATGTCTGGCATTGCATGCAAGCATGAAGGACAAGGGAGGTGGGAAGAGGGGAGACAGTTAAAGGAGTCTCGCCTCCCTTTGTAGAGGGCAGACATATTTACACCTCATAAAAGAAGGGAGACACATGCTGCAATCTCTATAACACTGCCCACACTGTGCCCACGCTCCACCTAAAACTTAGGTGGAACAGTGCCTCTGGAGACTAAGTAGCGGTGTTGCATTTCTACTCATCACTGTGCTTTGAAGACACAATCTAACAATGAATTTAGCCAAGGAAGCTCAATGATAAAGTTTGTCACAGGTAACATCAAATTCAGAATACCAGACCAACAGAGTAGTCTATAGCCATTACTGAACAAGCTAACTTGTTAGCAGGCTGATTATCAATTGTCCAATGAAAATTAATGTTAGAAGCAACGATTTGTAGCAGTCTTCTGTGACATCCGCTTCCAAATTTGATATCTGCACACAAAGATACATGCCAAGTAAGTAAGTGTGTAATGTCACTCCTTACTACTTCTTCCTGTAATTTTCTTACAGGAAATTCTAAACTATTTACACTGGACACACAAGTGACTTCATTGTTAATAGATTCAAGCAAGAGTCTATAACAGTTACAAATGGTGACTGTTCCAGGCCCAATATTTCCATGTCACCTTCATCTACTCTCCTGAAGGAAACCAAGAACATACATAAAAACAGCTAAAAACAAAGACAGGGTTTTCTTAGATTCTTTCATTACACACCTAACTGAGACAACAGATTTTTATGTCTCAATCAGTTATGCAGTTTTACTCCATACAATAGCTGAAGAGATACATCACATCAATATTATACTTGTACTTGACTTAGTTTCTTACTAATCAATTTACTTCGGTTTTCACTCCAAAAGCTGCCCCCCACTTTTCTGACCCTGTATTGTTTTCCTCATCAATGCTTTTGTCTCTCCTTTTCCCATAGCTACATTAATGCCTGTAATTTGTTGGATGTTGATCAAATATACAATTTAGGAACAAAATTCAAAGCTTTTTAAATTCTTTAGGATTACTGCAGCCTGCAAATGAAATGGTTTTCTTTCCCTATATATGGCTCTTATTCTTTAACTACTCCCCCAGTCCTCCACACACAGGCTTATATTTAGAGATGATCCCTTTCATCTAGCTTACCCTGTCCCCGAAATGCCCTGAGTAGTCAGTCTGAATAAGATGTGCTGTCATATTTATTACAGAAAAGTTTAGTTTTAATTATAGATTAGAGTAAGATGTACAGCATTGTAAAACTATCAGTGTTCCCATTACGATTACGATCGGTAAGTAGTACACACAATCCAGCCATTTCATTTATGGTTTATCAGAAATAAAGTGGGAAAAATTTACAGGTTTTCTAACTTTAAGCATTATGTCTTCTGTTTATATTATCATTGTTAAAAACAAACAAATAAAACTTAACCAGTTTTCTTTTTTTCAGTTAGATTGTGATTTATTTTTCGCACCAAGTCTGAACACATCAGTACTCACAATTTTTTCTCATTAATTTTCTATTTCTGTATACCATTCCCTAAAATCCACTGGCATATTTTTAAATGTAGCTGACTTACTGATTATTGCATCCAGTTCTACAGTGTAATTGCACATTATGGTTGTTCAGCATGTGAATGACAAAACCTGAATAAGGTATATGGATATGATCAAACAGAAGTCAGTAAATGATCTACATGTGGAATTTTGAAGCAGTATCTGTGATTGAAAAGCTTTTTTACTAATAGCTCATCTGTCGTTTTGCACTTTATACCTTTTCAGTTTCAAAGTTTAAATTAAAATACTCCAGTACAAGTGAACTGACATTTGAAAATGCAAACTGGACTGGATAGTCATACCTTTAATATCTGTCAATCATATCCACTAAAAATCTACATGTGTGTCTTGGCACATGGCATCCATGTCCATAAATATCTTGTAAGAGTTTCATGCCATTCAGTTCAATGTCATTTTTACAGCACCTATTGATTTATGTGTTTTGCCCTCATGCAGGTGATGTGGGGCTATAATGACAGTTCCTAATTTTACAACCAATATAAATATGTTAAACAGGAAACCATTATGCCTCTAGTAGCTAAGCTCCAACGCTAGCATTATTAGTAACTGAATACATCTTAAATATGTACTTCTTAACTTGCACTTTATTTTTTCTTTGTACTCCCATTATCATATTTGGCATTTTGAGGGACGAGACAATAATGTTTTGATAATTTTAGAGAACATAGAATACAGTGTTATTTCCCTCAGTGTTTGGATTTCATGGCATCAATATTTTACTTTTTCCACCCTCAAGCAGTTGATTTCATGCTGTTCATCTGCATGAGAAAAATAATATTTTGATATACCAGGGTATATCAGATTGGAACATTTCAGAAACACGACGGGTTTCTTATGCAATTTGGTAGCCCTGTAACAGAGTAGATTCACATGTACTAAATAGGTCATTTATTAAAAATCCTGTCTACAGCCCTATTCCATTTATCTGATTGACCAATTTAAAGATGCTGCTTTTAAAAATCGACATTAGATATAGGATGCTCAGAGAGCAGAGCAAAATAAAAGAATTTATTATGAATTAGATTATAACCTATTACTATACAATCATGCAGGTAAACCAGCCATCCTCCAACCACCATGCACAATCATAGCGCTTGCTGGGAAAGAGAGTCTGGATGCATTTGGGGAAAGGAGACTCTGTAGAAGCAGAAATAAGAAAATACATATCTCCACTCTTCTATCTTCCCCATATTTCATTCAGCAGTGGTGTCTAGGTGCCAGGCAAGAACTACGCTCTCTCAGGCAGTGTAACTGATGTGATATCAGTGTAACTGATGTGAACTCATGGAGAAATGCCTCTCTGAGTCAGACAGGAGACCCTCACAATTTATGGAATTGCCATTTGTGATTTCACTGGTTTCTCCCGTCCCTCCCACTGCACCTCCAGTCTGGGGGAGGACTTGGCCTGGGGGGGAGGGAGGGTTGTTGCTGGACTGCAACAACAGTCAGGACCCTCGACCCCCCCACACACACCATGGTGGCTGGGAGCATGGGGAGCGAGTGCCATGCTGAACTCCCCATAGCTCCTGTCCCCTGCGGTGAGCTTGCCACAGGTCCAGACAGCTGCAGTGAGTCCAGGAGCTGTGGGGAGCTCACCGTGGGAGCCGGAAGCCACCCCCCCCCAAGTATTTCTCGATTTTGCCATTCAGGATGGTGTTAGGAATGCATCCGCTGATATCCGCATTCATGGATGTCAATGCAGATATCCACAGCTCATTTTTACGGATACAGATGCAGTTGCAAATACAATTTTTGTATCCATGCAGGGCTCTAACCATGGGAACTACACTGCAAGAGGGAACTGTTATGGTGCTCCAGGACAGTCCACACAGGCCAGCTTCTGCATGATGCACTAGTACAGACCAAAATTTAAAGGGACTCATTCACAATGTAGAGAAGCCCTTAGTTAGTTTTGGTCGGCAGGAAAAAAAAGGCATTGACTGTAAACACTCCTGATTGTTCGTATTCAGTTAGACAATATGGACATTAATTCCTCTTAAGTTTACCTCTAATAATGTGGAATCATGGGTCTGGTTGGACCCACAGAAGGGGAGGAAGGATGCCATCTTAAAATCTCATAGGTTTTCAGGCACGAAGTTTCAAGCAAAGTGATTGAAAGCAGTTTCTGCTCAGGTGACGTGAATATTGATGGAGGGTCAGGTTGAGAGATGTGGCTTTAAGAGTACAATCTGCTTCACTTAGTTGTAGTATAGTATGCTTTGCCCTATCTAGGGTAAAGTGGGCCTACCTACATTCTCAAGGAAAGGCAAAGGGTTAGATAGGATAATATAGGTATAGTCCTTTTATTGTGTTCAATCTTTTCCCCCTCTCTGTTTCTTATATTCATATGGACAAATAAACAATGCTTTGTTCTGACTATGCTGCTCTCTGCCACTCCATTTTCATACTCATCACAACTCTTGGAGAGAACTCTAGAGTAGAAGCCAAAACCCAGTTGCACCTGCTAAGTCATGTTTGATGAACAAGAGTACTGTGACCTGAAGTCTAAATGGAGTGAATAACTAGATTTCATCCTGAGTGAAGTATGGGGATGGAGCTATAACTTGGAAAGGTTTCCCATGGAAAGATCAAGTAAGGATGAAAGATCCAGCTCATCCTAAACCAGAGCAATTGGTGGTCTGGAGGGAAATCCAATGCTTGTGTCTACCATAGTTTCCTGGTGAGCATCCATGAGGCAGTGGCCCTCCTAGGATGTAACACAGTGGAATAATATTTCATCTTGGTTTAGTAAAGTTATTGTAAACTTGTTACCAACTAACAATCAAACCAGTGAAACAGCTGAACAAATTTGTCAAAAATTATGGTATATAAGGTGCATAATGCATAGATGGTAATCAACTTGAAACACTAACAATGGCATTTAAAATCTATTTTCATGTATATTAATTTGTCATTCTAGATGCATACTAATGTACTTCCACCCGTTATCTGTGAATCTTTGTAAAACACGTATACATTGTTACAGTACATAGCTTCTAAGTAAACCCGCACTTTCAGCAGATTAACTGATCAGATGTCACAGATGGGACAGGGAACCACACTAGGTGTGTGTGTTACATATGCATTTGTTAATCTGGTATGAAAGTATACAAAAAAGAAATTACAGGGTTTTTTTTTTATTTGCTTTCCTACACCTCATCTAGCAAACTGCATAAGAACATTAAGTTCCAAGAATGAAAAATATTTTACTCATAAGACTATTCCATACACTTTAATAACTGAGATTTTCTTTAATATTTATATTAAATATTATAATCTTTATTTTAATATTTAATTATTTTGCTCACAATTCTATAACTTACAAGGGGTTAAAGTAGGCTGAGGTATGGACTGGTAACAACAGAACTTAAGTCTGCATTCCTCTAAGATGTATGTTGGCATTCTTCTCCCACCTCAAAACATTTAAGATTCAAAAACTGCCAGAAAAAATATTCTTCAAATGGTTGTTTTACCACAAATCTTCATGTGTTTTATGGCTCTCCTCCTGGCCTAATTACTCCATAGTGAGTTTTCCCTGAATAAGCAGAGCAAGATCAGACTCCAAATGTCTTTCTTTTGTTTTTTAACTTCTCAAATCAAAATGAAAGTTCTATGTATGAAAAGACACGCAAACCTTAAAAACAAGTATATGCAAGATTTTAGAGTATTTGTCAAGTCAAACAGTTGTGTGTGGTTTCTTTTAATTTGTATTTATTCATACAATTTAGAGTATTTCAAAGATTTTCCTTTTCATTGTGAAGGATGACGGCTTCTCTGTTCAAGGATTCCTAGTCATCTAAGTAAAGAGAGTTCTCCATCTGTAGCTGGGGAGGGAGCACTGGCCTTTCTCCCACAGTCTGGTAGTTACTATAGGAACTATTGTGCCTCCTTGAAAAGGGTTACAGATAGAGTGATTAAAATTCTTCATGGGAGAACCCCCACTCCTCTCCTTGACAATGAAATTCTTCTGAGAGAAGGCTAAGCTTTTAGTTCAGGAATGACAGCACCTGAGGGAATAAGGTAGCAGACAATCACCAGTTTTAAACAGAACCAAAGGAAAATAAACTGCTAGGGTCCACCGACTCTTCAGCACTCGGGCAAATGGTGAGGTGTTCTAAGGCAACTGAGGGGAAATTCTAAATCGGTTTGTGGAGGTACTGAAGTAAAGAGTGGCTGAAAAGATGTTTTATTCCCTGGAAATCCCAGCAAGCTTATTGGAAACTCTCAGGAATGAGAAACAGTAGGAACATCCTCAGTGACTGAAACACAACCACATTCAGATAATAATATGGCTTCCAAAAGCTATTTTCTGATGTAAGAAACACAGTACACTTTCAATATCCAAAACTAGAGCAAACAAGTTATTACCATGCCACTGAAGAGAAAGATCAACTACCTACTACTCAATCTAGTCATCAGTCTAGTGAAGGGTAGCAAAATGCACTGTGGCAATATCAAAGCAGGGTAATAATCCTCTGTTTTATTATTACAATTTACTGTTTATACAGCCATCATATGCATGGTGGTAGGTGCTATACAAAGGTACATGAAGATTTATCATACGTACAGAATGGGAAGCGACTGTCTAGGAAGGAGTACTGCAGAAAGGGATCTAGGGGTCATAGTGGACCACAAGCTAAATACGAGTCAACAGTGTGACGCTGTTGCAAAAAAAGCAAACATGAATCTGGGATGCATTAATAGATGTCTTGTGAGCAAGACATGAGAAGTCATTCTTCTGCTCTACTCTGTGCTGATTAGGCCTCAGTTGGAGTATTGTGCCCAGTTCTGGGCACCACATTTCAAGAAAGATGCGGAGAAATTGGAGAAGGTTCCAGAGAAGAGCAACAAGAATGATTAAAGGTTTAGAGAACATGACCTATGAAAGAAGATTGAAATAATTGGGCTTGTTTAGTTTGGAAAGGAGAAGACTGAGGGGAGGACATGATAGCAGTTTTCAGGTATCTAAAAGGGTATCACAAGGAGGAGGGAGAAAAATTGTTCTCCTTAGTCTCTGAGAATAGGACAAGAAGCAATGGGCTTAAACTGCAGCAAGGGAGGTTTAGATTGGACATTACGAAAAACTTCATGTCAAGTTGCCTAGGGAGGTTGGGGAACCTCCATCTCTGGAGATATTTAAGAGCAGGTTAGATAGACATATATCAGGAATGGTCTAGACAGTACTTGGTCCTGCCATGAGGGCAGCGGACTGGACTCGATGACTTTTCGAGGTCCCTTCCAGCTCTAGTGTTCTATGATTCTATCCCAAATGTTTACAGTCTCAGAGGACAAGGTATGTAAAAAAGGTATGAGGGAGATGGAGACAATGAAACGTATTTTATGCACACATTTTGTACACATTCACAATTTTCCTTACTATTAAAATAAAATAAGTATCAACTAATCCCACCGATCCCTCAACTTGTTCCACTATTAATTGGATGCTTCCTTCTAGGAATCATGACAGAGGTAACTTTTCAGCTAAAATGTGAAGGAGATACAGGAAGTAGCTTTGTGGTTAAGTCTAGGGTGGGTGATTTAAGACCAAATGGCACAGTAGAAACCAGAATGGAAAGATATAATGAATGAGGTGCATTCTTGAAGGAGCAGGAGAGGTATATGTGAGAGTGAGAAAAATGCAATAAAAGATACTATAGGGCTGCGTCTAGACTGGCAAGTTTTTGTCTACACTGGCCGCTTGAATTTGCGCAAGAACACTGACGATCTAATGTACGATCATCAGTGTTCTTGCACAAATACAATGACTCTCCCGCTCGGGAAAAAGCCCTCTTGCGCAAATGCTTTTGCGCAAGAGGGCCAGTGTAGACAACTGAGAACCGTTTTGCGCAAAAAAGCCCCGATGGCGAAAATGGCGACCGGGGCTTTTTTGCACAAAACCGCGTCTAGATTGGCCACGGATGCTTTTGCACAAAAGCACTTTTGCGCAAAAGCATCTGTGCCAATCTAGATGCTCTTTTCCGCAAATGCTTTTAACGGAAAAACTTTTCCGTTAAAAGCATTTGCGGAAAATCATGCCAGTCTAGACGTAGCCTAGATGTTAAGGCAGTTGTAGAGAAGTTGGCTGCCGTAATCAAGATGAGATAAGGGCCTGCATGAGAATTTTGGATGATATGGAGAGAAAGAAGTGTCACAGAGGACGGAACACCAGATTTGGATACCAGCTAGATGTGTGAGTAGAAAAACAGAAGGGAGACAAAGATGGCACCCTTAAGAAGTTTAGAAATTTAGGAAATGCGCAGATAAGCATTCAAATTTGAGGATATTTGTTCAAACTCAAGTACAGGAAGGTTCAGTCACATCAAAACAAAAATCACATCATTATGATAACATGAAGAAATACCTCAAAATTCTCAGCTTTCCAAGGATGAGTGATGGCTTTGGAGTATGTATCGGGGTAAACAGCACAAGCTGAATTTTTGGAATAACAGTTCCAAGTTATTTTCAAATCGGTAATAAAATTCCTCTACAAACAAAACTGCTATCCCCCATTTCTAATATCACTGACTCTGTTCTGAAAATGAGGGCAGTATATTAACATCCAGTTACTGTTATATAGTGTCAGACTATACTAGCTAGCAAAACTAAGGTTATGTCTATACTGGCAGATGCAAAGTGCTGGGAAACTGCTGTTGCGTGTCCATGCTATGCTCCTTGTAATGGTGGAGCATTTCCACATTAGCAGTTCTTGCAATGCCACAGAGAGCCATACATAGCTATCCCACTGTGAACTGACTGCAGGGTACTTTGGGAAGGATTTGCAATGACACATAGGGCAGTCAGCATCACATGATGCAAATATCCCAATCCCGTTGCTCCATAGTCATCCTACTACATTGACAGCTGCTTTTCAACAAAAGTCCAGGGAAAAGAAGGGAGGCGAGTGTAACGGTGGGGGGAGGGAAGGAGAGTGTTCTGGAAGATGTCACCAAGCTGTCTTATAAGTTCAGACAGAGGCTGGAAATAACCCATCCTGAAACAGAGGAAGGGGGAAACTCTGACATTTCAGCCTCCCTGCCTCCCTCCCCAGCTCTTAGCACAGCACACTCTCTCACATTCAAACACAGAGACACCTGCTTCTGTGTTCAACAGCAGGAACATTCCACCTGAATGGTTTGCTCTGTGTCACGGAGCAAATCAGCACAGCATGCTGGCTGTCCAAAATGGAGGTCTGAAAGGGGATATGCACATGCCTGTAGGGCAGAGAACCAAGTTCAAACCAAGGAGCAGAGGGGACTTGAGGGATTATGGGCCATATGCACAGGCCAGAATGCAGGAAACAATTCAAGTGTCCACACTGGCACTCGAGCGCTATGTCCAGAGTGCCACAAGCTCTATGCTTCTCATCAAGGTAGTTTACCCAGAGCGCAACAATTGTGGTGTTAGTGAGTACTAAGTACCTTGCTAGTGTGGATACCTCAGGAGTTACAGCACTGGGCACTGATTTACTGGGCTGTAACTTATCAATGTATATTTGGCCTAAGAGGCCTACCTCTGTTGTCTTCACTTTTTATTTTTTCACTCTGATGCCAATGGTTCATGTTTTGATATCTGTAACATCAGGTACAAATGCTGAGGTAAGTCAAGCACAACTTTATTACTTCCAACCTAATACTCCATCCATCCATGGGGCTTTTACATGCCACTAGTTTGTAAGGAGACCAAAGGCTATGGGATCTGCATAAAGCAAGGTACAATTTATATTTCTGAGAGTCAAGTAATTGAAGTAGCTCTTTGTGACATCCTATGATCTGTCTTTTATGACTCTTGGTACTGTAATTTCTGTCTTCCTTTCTGCCAAGAGAATGGGCAAGCCAGTTGCCCATAGGGCCAGCATAAATGCCTCTTTATATGTTAGGCAGCAGTGTATTAGAGTATATGAGAGCTGTAATCAACATCTCTCATGCTTCCACCAAGTCTAAAACACAGCCACGCTCCGCTAACCTGACTCTTTCAAATTCAGCTCTGTTTTCAAGTGTAGTTCTACCAAGTAAAACCAATTCTTTTCTCCTCCTCTCAATCTTTTGACAGCATTGGATTCTGCACATTAGCATATTGGCAATACTTGGGTTTTAATTCACAATATTTGAAGATTATGACTCTGACAGACCAATATTTCAACCCACCCTCCCAAAAAAGAAAGGTAATCATGAGATAAGCTGTTTCACAAACTGCAACATCCATTCCAACAGTTTAACATTGAGTGATGGATGTGGATTTCTATCTGATAATAGGGAATTCTTGAATATTTAAAACATTACTATTAACTGCCTACCATACAGTATGCCACTACGGCTGTTGTATCATTGAAAAGCACTGAATGCCAAAATATATCCAGCCTTAAAACAATGTGAACATTTGAAAAATACCCGGGCAAGAAGCCAACCATTCACTATGGAGCTGCAACTGCCCGTTGTATTTTCTTTAAAAATATTCATATCCTCTTCTACCAGTAATTGGCATATGTTTTTAGAAACTAATGGCTTTAGATGTAACTGGATTAGGCAGCAAGCTCAGCAGTCAACATCAGAAAGCTGAAATGCATATCATATTCCCACAGTCCTGCTTTTTCATTTTAGATTATAAAGGCAATGTAACATCGCATGACAACAAAAGGGAAGCAAGGTATTGCACCTATAGTAGTAGCATTCCTGTTTTTCACATCTACGCTATGTTCACTTTCTTTCTTCTGATGTATCATCATGAGTCATTCCACTAAGGAAGGCAACAACCTCATTTGAAATGGCACTGGATTTTCCATGTTATCATATAGGCAATATTTATCTTTTAATTCACAATATCAGCCTTAGGACATCTACAGTGAAGATTCAGAAATGCACAGCATTGCTCTCACTGAACATAGGATGGCTCTCAGCAGTACAATACAAAACTGCCTATGATGTAAGCAGGTAGCAAATACCCAAACAGGAGTCACTGTCCTGTCATACATTTCCACCATATACTGATCTGAATCAACATTTACAACTTTTATTGACATTTTTGTGAGCTGCAAACCAGAATTGAAGGCTTTATGACTATTACAGTCTTGGTTGGTTCAGTGAAGCACATAGCTAGCTGGTTTATTTATACACTTTATGCCTTTTATCCTCTTTGTGATGCAGCCAGAGAAAGATATAATGGAGGTTTGTAAATGAAGTGAGGCTGGGTACAACTATGCAATCAATCAACATTTTCAGGGAAGGTATGTGCATCAGATGCCAAAACTGAACTGAGTAATTAACCCAGGATTCTGGTAAGAACCGACTCTGACACTAGTCAATTATTTTTGCTGGTCTTCCAGCTGCCACTTCTATCTATTGATAAGGAAGTCTGCAGGCAAAATATAATGAATTTGAATTTGACAATTTTAACTGAAAGAAATGAGTTTAAAGAGACTATCAAACCCACATATGACAGAATTGTAAAACAATTCAAAATCTGTTGAAACTGGCTCCCCTTTCTAAGAATGTCAGATGAGAGCTAAAACGGTAAGCTGAAGTTGCTAAGGTCTGAAAACATCTCAGAACAAATGATAGTCATTTAGAAACACCTTTTACCTTTAAAACACACCTACTAAAGATGGGTCCTCCACAGGAGCTGCCACCACGTGGTTGTGAGTCCCCACAAATGGAAGATAGAGATACTCAGTTATTAAATTACTGCTATGCAGTGTAGAGACAGTCCAATCAAAAGTCCCACTGCAACTAATAGAAAGACTCCCATTGATTTAAAAGATTTTGGATCTGGCTTGGAATGCACTAGAGTTCAGACAATTTGTTACAATCTGTTTCTGTACCTGGTAAGAAAACAGAAACCTTTTTACAGATATTGCAAGGAGCTGTAGGAAAAATAGCTGAAATCTACATCTCCTGTATAGGAGACAGTGCTTTTTTGTTCAATTCTTTGCTCAAAGAAAAAAAAATACAGTATAAGATGGATGAGTGTGATAATGAAGCAGAACTGGAAAGTTAAAACTGTTTTTTCTTCCCAAGAAGGTTGACTCCAGAAAGACAGACACTTTCCTCCTTAATGGCTTCAGTATCTTTTAAAACAACAATAGAACTGGAAACCAATCTCTTTCATCCCTACAAGATGACATCTAGACAGAACTATTGCAGACTGGAAGATTCCAGAACTGTTGCTATAGTATGTGAAATTTTGGTAATCAAAAACTAGGGACTAAATTCACCATCGCCTTAAGAGTGCACAACACTGTTCACTTCAGTGGAGTTGCAGTCATTAATATAAACAGTGAATTTGACTTACAGACTCCTTCTACTGTAAAAAGAAAATACGCCTTTTTGTTTGCTAATTCCTCAACTGTGTGATTTACTGTAACTACTATGCATTTTTAATGTCAAGATGTCACATCTCTTCTACTGTGAGACAACAGATGTGGGACTTAGCATTTAAAACACATCATGTCACACCTATCAAAGTTGAATGACTTACTACAGCTAGGCATTTATTTTTTGTAATCTAGAGGCAGTGGAGATGCTTGTTGAGCAAAGAAAGTCAGAAAACTCAAAAAAGTTGTCCAGACTCACTGTTTGAAGCGTCAGTTGTGGACGTAGATGGGCATATGAACTTTGAGGGAAGAATGTGCTTTGTAAGATATATTTTGAGTCTTTAATTTGTCTAGATCTCAGTTTTATGATATACTGATACTTCATAGTTTTTTTTTTTTAAATCTAAACTCTTGACAACTGTATTGGCAAAGCACTGAATTTTTATATTTTTTCTAAAATTATATTTAAGGTACACAGTTACATTATTACACATACACACTAAAAGAGAGTTTTGTTTTTATAAGGAACTCAGTGTTTTGTTAGATCATGAGATTAATCTGAAATAATTATTGAACCTTTGTTCACACTTTGTAGCACTCTATGATTCCTGAATTTCTTATTGTTTTCTCTTTATTTGCTGATTTACTCCAGCAAAAAGAATAGTTTCATAGGAGCAGTAAAGTTGAAACTGAAGGTCATCAATTTAAATGTTTTTCCTTTTATTGATGGGACTTTTTTCTGTGAAATTTAATGTAATGGGATGTTTCAGTGGCAATACAGAAATAGATCTGAGTGAAGATTGTTCACACTTGGTACATGATATGTTCCTTCCTCCTCCATCCTGTTTATATATTCTGCTGTTGTCCTGGAGTATTAATAAATAATGCTTGAAATTGTTTATCTGTTTTTATTATTTCTTTTAGTAACCTTGTGAGAGAATGTTTGTATTCTGTCATCTTTCATTATGCATGTACTGGTTTTATGGTTTTCTTGAAGCCTTGGAATTATTTCTCTATGCCAAACAATGATGTCTTGTCTTGTTTATAACATGTTAAAAATCAACTAAACATAAGAGTAAAAAATGTGTTGCAGTTGACCATGTTATGAAAGGATAGGTCAGAGTTTTGGCCAATTAATAAAAGCTGGACTTCTTTTAACAATCACAAATTTACCCTTACAAACTCCATGCCATTTGCAAATGTATGATCAGATTCTCTTCAGAAACATGACTTTGTCTATTAGAATTGCCAGAGTCAAACTCTAGACTCTGGGTTGGTCAGAAAGTCTAGTTTTTACAAGTACAGAACCAAAGATATTGTTGAAAGGCAAGGTAACATTTCAGTCTACTCTGAAAACTATTCTGACATAGGATTATTCCCTTTCCTGGCAGAACAGTGAGAAACAGTGAAGCAAATAGAGAGGGAAGAGGAGTCTTCATGCTCAGAAGTGGAGGAAGACTCCAGTTGCAATGGATCACAGAGCATCAGATGTTCATACAGGAGAAAGGTATACATATGGAGACTGTGTGTGAAGAGCTAAGGAGGAAACTGGTGACTTTCTCATAGATAAAGAAAAAGGAGAAGAATAAATGGAAAAGTAAAACACTTCCTCCCAAAGGAAAAAACCAAAACATTTCACACGAAGTGAAAGAGAATTAGAGGGGATCCAAACAATAGCCCTTAAACTGTGTACCCAAGTGTAGTCTGCACCTCTCACAATGGTATGTGGAATTAAAGAAAATAAGCCTTGAAAGATGGTGAGCATATACCTATTTCCATCTCACTTATTCTTCCTTTCTACTATTTTATCTTACCTTTTCTATTTCCCCTTATTTCCACCTCTATTTTGAATATTTTTCCCTAATCTAAGAAGTAGAGCTCCACCTAGTTATATGAAGGTAATAGCTTTCTTCACCATAGAAATGACACCTCACAAAACAATACACAGAATAAAGAGGAAGACATTCAGCGGAAAGAAGTGTCTACTGAATTCTGTCTGTTTTTCATTCAAAATCAACAAATGGAAAACACTCTGCATTATTCTAAAAGGCATCCATCTGATGTCTCCAACGGAGAGTTTCAAAAACAAGCTGCACTTTATCTCTCTCATTTTCACAGACATCATCACAAAGCAGTTAATATACTATCAAAGTTTTAAAACTACATCAAGGGTGGCTATCGTCTCAGAGCTATTTGCCTCATGTTATCATTAACTATGGCTCCAAGTGGGGTTGTTTAGGTCACCAGCTTCCAATCCCATATTTCTTCTGGTACTGAGCTCATTTCAACATTGTTCCTGTGCTTTGCAGTACAATAAAAAGCGTCCTCTAAAGATGCTATCACTAGCCCATGTTTCAAATACAGTGAAAGCAGATTATTGAAATAAGTATATGTTTTGCATCATGTCTAAATCTGCTTACACAAACTGTCTGATCAATAACAAAAATACTCTTTGATCCTACCATCTGAACATATTTTGCCAGACTTCATGTTATATGGGCATGATGATTATTCTGGAACTTATCAAGTGATGGGAGGAGAACACAGTGCAGGACTGTAAGTATCATAGAAGAAGCAGTATGTTTCAGATTTAGTATCAAGAAACTAGTGTCCAAACACAAGCAAATGAGTGACCAGATGATTCAGTCCCTGTCAGAACTCCAATCTCTATATATTGCATTCAACTCACTGAAAATAATGTAGATGGCATCAGGCCCTTCTAGTATGTCTTAGAAATATTTAAACTAATCAATTCTGTCTTTTATTTAATTTCTTGCTGCTATATTCCCCCCCTCCTCACATGCTTGGTTGGAATTAAACTACATAGGTTTAAGCCTGACAAATTCAAGAGGACTTTTGAGCAAACTTTCTCAGACAGGAACTTCTCTGCTTCACATATCTCAAAAAGAAAAATCTCTAAATCTTCCAAAACTTCTGCTTAACTGAAGCAGATCATCAGTTAAGCAGTGCAGTCTAAATTACCAAAGTTAATACAAACACAAAGAGAAACAGAGGGCATTGGTATAGCCATATGATTCATGAAAGAATCCAGTGTTGTGAGACACTGGCACAGACATTGCCAACCACACAATTGTGGTGACTTAAAGGTCAGCTCACATACTTACTGGACAGATAAATAGAGGAAGCCCCCCAAAATATCCCCAAAAGCCTTCTGTCCACTCTTGTCTGTGATCATGATTGGCTATGTCATGTTTATTGTTAGCCCATCTGGACAACAGGTGCAGTACTTAATGGTTGAAGTGTATTTGATTATTGACTAGTGAATATTTCTAAGTGGCACAAGAGGCTGCCGAATGACCCTTGGTAATGCAGAGACCTCTTTACAGTATAGACATGCAAAATCACTAAATAAAAGAAAACTGATTCAGGATTTTAACCTATATTCTGTTGGAGACTTTGAACAGAGCTTAAATATACAACTTACATCAGTCAAACAGCTTGGCACACTTGTAGAGAGTCTATTAAAGAAAAAAAAGAGGTGCATGAATTTCAAGCTTGGAGGCCTCTAATTACCTCATGCTTAAACTTTAACTACAAAATTCAGATAAATTGCTGCACTAAAACCATAGAAGTTCCTCCACCTGATTTGTGCCAATGCATCTAAAGCTCAGTGATGCTGATCCCAGGGAGATTTTTCCACTCAATCCTAAGAGAACTCATTTTGGACCCATTTCTAATGAGAATATAAGGATTACTTGGATGTTTTGGTAAAGCTTCCCGGTAAATTAGTCAAGCTGAAATTTTATTAGCCGCAAAACATTACAGCAGCCATGTAGTCAAAGTACACTGAGGGAACTGATGTTATATTAGTCATCTATTTAGCCAGGTACCAGAGATCAGTACTCAGTACTGGCTGTTAGTTGTAACATTAAGCTAATTGGCTAATAGTTGCAGCCGTTCTTATAATGTTTTTTCCACTGAGAAGTGTGACCCCTTCTTGAACCAATTTATGAAAACCCAGAGGGAGTCCTAAATTTATTCCAGTTTCATGAATGTATGGTCTGGATTAGGGACCCAAGAGCAAAAAGAGTATGCATAAAAACCACTGTGTTAGCCAAGCACCTAAAATTGACATACTGACAGCCTAAAAAGTTCTGTTTAGCACATTACTAAACAAATGTTGAAAATAAATGCAACAATTTGGCATTATAAACATTGATATTTTATCCAGTGCAAACTGTGTTTTTTCCTTCCTAGCAGTATCCTAGGCTATTTATCTAGTTACAAACTTTTATAGATGTGAAATATTTTAGGAAGTCTTTTGGAAATGGCCTGAGGTAATTTCAAATTTAACAGACCCTGTCCCACTAGAGCTCATTACAGTGAATTTTATAACAAAGTACCCTCTACTTAATTTTCAGAGCTTAGCCAAGCGTAGGAGAAATGCAGCTGCATTAAGTGCAATTAATGGTATAATAAAAGCGGTGGAGGGCTGTTTAACACTCAAGAACCAGCAGTAAACAGTGGCTCCATGTTCTCTAACAGTCAGTGATGTGTCAAAGTGCCAGAAGTGTGAAATTTCTTCTACTAGGGGAAAAGAAGCATCTCCTGCTGGAGAAAAATCTTCTGTCCTTCAACAATTCTACAAAGATACAGTGTAAAAGTATACAAATATTATTCCCTCCAGTTATGCCACTAGCATTCATTCCCCTCTTGCTTTGAGCAGGAGTCCAAAACAATAAACTCATATTCCCATCCGTGAGGAAAATACGCAAATTCAATTTCACAAAAAATTAGACTAATAGTAAGTGACTCATATAATACACAAAATGATTTGGTTTCATAACTAACAAAGTTAACTGTCAAATTACAGAAAAAGGAAAGAAATATCACTTTTGTGACAGCAAATAATAATAGCTCCTTATTTAAAAAAACCTCAACAGGGCTAGTGGCAATAAAAACAGTCTAAAATGTAGAATTATCGCTTGGTATCTAAAGCACCCACACCCGGGAGATGGGAACTAACTCTGTCATGAATTTGAAAAAGAAGAAATACACCTGCTATGGAGGGAGACCACTGAGCTTCTCCTTGCCTGAAATCCTGATCGAATCTTTAAGAACTGCAACATATTTTGAACCTTGATCTGGTATTTAATTCTCATGTATTCTCTGATATTTAATTCTAATGTATTTCTTTAAGCTATTCACTTTGTGACAGTATGTGAACCTTTTACTCACACTGATGAGCAATTAACCTCAGTGAGTAGTCACAGTGTAGTCCTCGTGAATCAGTGGTGCACAGTAACAGTATGGCTGTTTTAATGAGAGCTGAACGCACTTCCTTGCATGCATTGTAGTCATATGCATCTCAGCAAAATGGGTGTCAAATGCCATCCAAATGTTAAGAGCAGAGAATTCTGATTTCCATTTTACACCACTTTTATACTCACTGTAATGGGACAAATGATTAGACAAGAAAAAATCTCAAAGTTGCTTCTAAATACAGATGAATGTAGTAGCTGGGGCCTAGTTCCAGGGCCAGATTAAGGGGGTGCTATCCGGGCAGCTGCCCGGAGCACCAACCTATGGGGTAGCTGGGCAGCTGCCGCGTGGCGCCCCTTAGAGCTGCCATCAGGCACCGCGCGGTTGCAGCTGTAAGGTGCGCAGCGCGCCAGGGGGCAGGACTACACATGTGCCGTGCGCCCGGGGGTGGAGCCGTGTACACGTTGCACGCCCGCTGCCCGCGGCGCAGGAATGGCTCGAGCCAGCCCTGCCTAGGTCAATGGTGTCTGCGTCTTGGAGCAGACATAAGCCAAGTCTAACTAGCGCATCTTTAAAAATGACTTCAGAGACCTAGGGGAACTGAACACAAAACAAAATCCTACAGTGATGAGGATGGCTATGAAGGATACCAAAACGATCATTGGCTGCAAAGGCACATTCATGTTTGTAATGCTACCTGCACAAAAATTGACAGGGAAAGAAACTTTTTTTTTTTTTTAAAGAGGGTAAAGAGTTGTTTTAACATTTTTTCTCTAAAGATCATTCAACTCATTATAAGACCAGAATATATGGATATAAATTAATTGGAGACCTCAAGAACATCAACATACATAGATGCTCCTAAATCTTTAGTTTGTGAACTATCCCTGTACCTCTAAGTTCTCAAAAAGTCTTTTACAACAACAACAAAAGTTGTGTTTCCTGTTGATGAAGTACAAGTATCTCAATTTATCTCTCTTTCATGTGCCAATTACCAAGTACTGTCTGATTAACCACAAAGATGTTTGCAAGATTTATTAAATCCCAGTCTCCTTTGCTCTAATTGCTGGAGATGAAGGGTGAACTCCTAGCTCCAGTAAAATCAATCGCAGTTTACCATTGACTTCAATAGGAACAGGATTCATTCAAAAAACCGGACTATGTAGCACTTTAAAGACTAACAAGTTGGTTTATTAGGTGATGAGCTTTCGTGGGCCAGACCCACTTCCTCAGATCAAATAGTGGAAGAAAATTGGCACAACCATATATACCAAAGGATACAATCAAAAAAATGAACACATACGAAAAGGACAAATCAAATTTCAGAACAGAAGGGGGATGAAGGGGGGAGGTTCAGAGGACTGTCATTCATGCTTAAATTCGACACTTTGCGCCTCGGTCTAAACAAAGACATTAATTATCTTACCCATTACAAAGATAGCTTCCCCAATGATCACCTCTAATATCATTAGCTCACAGACGTTTACCTCCCCCCCTCATCCCACTTCTGTTCTGAAATTTGATTTGTCCTTTTTGTATGTGTTCATTTTTTTGATTGTATCCTTTCGTATATATGGTTGTGCCAATTTTCTTCCACTATTTGATCTGAGGAAGTGGGTCTGGCCCACGAAAGCTCATCACCTAATAAACCATCTTGTTAGTCTTTAAAGTGCTACATAGTCTGTTTTTTTGTTTCAGCTGCACCAGACTAACACGGCTACATTTCTATCACTAGGATTCATTCAGTGGGTTTGATTGGGAAGCCACTCACTTGAGCTGGATCAGGCCCTAAATCAGAGGCAATGTTAATACTGTAAAACAGAAACCTGACAAAGTCTGACAACTTTACAGCTACCTAACTGATCTTAATGTAAGAGGGTATGGATAGTAGCACAAGGTTAGCATAGGAACAGAAGCTGCATTTTCCATGAAATAACCTCATTATATTCCACTTATTAAATTATTCTACTTCAAGGGCATGAGCCCTACTATACTGGATGCCAGGGATAGTTCACAAACTAAAGATTTAGGAGCATCAATGTATGTTGATGTTCTTGAGGTCTCCAATTAATTTATATCCATATATTCTGGTCTTATAATGAGTTGAATGGTCTTTAGAGAAAAAATGGGGAAAATAACCTGACGTCTTAATGCTCCTACAGCCATGATGTGCTCTTAAGTATACCTAACTCATCCTTTATATCTTCTTAGAAGGGGACACAAAGTGGATTAAGTTTTACCAAATGATTGAGATTAATGGGAACTAAGATCACTCAATATCAAAATCAAGCCACATATGAAATTGCTAAACCATCATCAAGTGCATAGATTATGAAGCAAATTGCCTTTCAGTATCTCTTCTCTTTAAACTTGCCTTGTTTTCTTTTCTTTTCTTTTCTTTTCTTTGTTGTTATTATTTACAGGTGTTTGATGACTTTTTCATTTCCTACGTAATGTTAGGCAGTTTTACACAAAATGTGGTTGGTGGTAGCTGTGCCATCTTCCCTCATGCTTACCGAGATGGATTTTAAACACAGATGAAAAATTCATTTCTGGCATCCTCATGTATCTGTCATTTTTTTACCACAGTAAAATCTTTTAACAAGGCTTCAATGCTATGAGAAAGTAAAGGATGGTGTTTTCCCCTAGATACAAAAAGGTGGCAAGGAAAACAAGTTCATCACACTATTTCAGTGCGTGGTTGAAGTGGTGTTCATATTTCATATCACTCTTAGATCACAACCTGGATAAATGTATCATCTTGCAATGTCTCGCTTCATATATTCTCAGAAGTAATTTTGAGACATTACAAACATTTTGTTTAAGCAAAACACTATTTGGTCTAAGCAAAACACTATTTGGTCTAAGTGCTATTAATTGGCACTAAAATAACACACCTATGCTAGTGTGGACAGTACAGTACTGATAGAAAAAACATTAAATCTGAGAAACACAAAAGTAGTGGGTATTTTAGGGTAACTGCACAGATGGCAAATTGCTGATACTGCAACAATGATCCTAAAGACTGAAAATGTTACCAACAACATTTGACAGAATATTTATGTGAATTACCACATCTAACAGCAAACTAACAAAGTATGGCTTACAACTGTGCTAAAATAAATTGTAGCCTTGTATCCAACTATCAGGTTGAAAATAATACAGACCAGTATAAACCTTCCCGGTGTTTCTGTGGCAAGAGGAGATCAAAATAACAAGAAAAAAGACTGAAGAAATTTTAGGTTGGAGGAGACCTGATGCATTAAAGAGCCATCAGGTCTCAGAGTGATGACAGAGCAGGTTGTGAAGTTTAGTAAGTGGAACACAAGGAACACAGCCTTCGAGAAGATCAGGCACCTCATTTCTCTTGATAATCTGGGAAATTTTAGCACTTGCGTATATGTGGGAACTTTAAAAAGGAAACAGCATATCAAGTTTATCAAGGAAAACCAGGACAAATATAAGAAAGATGGAAATGAAATTTCAAAACTGGAAGTATAGTAGGAAGGAGGCAACAGAATAATAAGTGAGAAGACAGGATTCATATGGCCAAAAAAGCAATTACTTAAATAACATTTATTAATACAAAGCAAATGGATGACTATAGAGACTGGTAACAGGATTGTGATACGGCTTCCACCACTACAAACGGGCCAATGCATTATTTATTAGGTTCCCCCCCTCCAGTTCATCAGTACAGCCTGGGTTATGGACATAAACTTCCTCCTTAGCCCACTCTCTGGGGAGGAAGAAGGAAAGATCACTTCATTCTGAGATCCTAAATCCCCTAGCCACTGCCTATTTCCTCTTTTTGAATTTCCTTCCTCTCTTTTAAGGGTTACCAGCTAATAGACTGATTGTTCTATTTAACTTGTCAGCCTCCCACCTAATTAAGCCATTGAGCACCCATCTCTCAATAAAGTCCACTCCAGTGGGAAATAGCTAACACCTTACTGGCCAAAGTGCTGTGCTCCTAGCACTCTGCAACAAGGATGCAGAGCCTTTCACCTCCCACTTTTTAGTTTTAATTTAGTCCATTCAACAGTGTTGAAAGCTGTTGGAATGAACCAGGGCCGGATTGGGGGGGGAGGCTAGCCGGGCAGCTGCCCGGGCGCCAACCTATGGGGGCTCCTGATTGCAGTGGTAAGGGGCGCTGCGCTCCCGGGGGCGGAGCCGCGCATACGCAGTGAGCCCAGGCGCACGGTGCCCCTTACCACTTCAATCAGGCGCCCCCCATAGGTTGGCGCCCGGGGGCAGGGCTGCGCATGCGTCGCTCGCCCGGGGGCACGGCGCCCCTTACCATGTCGATCAGGCGCCGCGCGCCCGGGGGCATGGCCGCACATGCGCTGCGCGCCCGCTGTCCGGGGCGCAAGTATGGCTCGGTCTGGCACTGGAATTAACTAATGATCTTAGCCCAACTGCAGTTTTGGTATCCTCTGCAATGAATCTAGAAACTAAGTAAGCCTGGACACTGAACAACTTTTTCACCCTACTGGTCCCTCATGGCCGAACTGCGGTGCTGTTCGTTGGACAGTGTGAGCAAAAGCACACTAATGCTGTCCATGCTGTATTTGCACCTAAACAACAGCTAATTATAAAGATCTAGTATCTTTTACTATGAATGGCCTTACCTTCATTTTTTAAATCCTATTTTCACCAAAACTGTTTTCCCTTTTAGAAGATAATATTTTTGTTATGAACTAAAAATTTTTCCAAAAAGCTTTCATTATTTACATGATCCCATCTTTTTGGTTTAATTTTTTAAATTGCATCTTATAATCAAAGCAAATGGGCATTAGGTAAATTATGTCCTCACATTCAGACTTAGCAGAATCTTCCAGCTTTTATTTTCATTTCATTTATGTCTTTAAGGAGCTTTTTGTAAGGTCAAGTTTAATTAGGTAATAGCCTAAGTTTATAAAAATATTTTGTACTTAGAAAGAAAGCATGCTTTGTTTTCAACTGTATGTTCTAAATGAGTGAGTCATGAACTATACTGAAAGCAAATATTTTCTTTCTTCAATTATCCCTCAAATGACTGTCCAAATAATCAGCTAAGCAAGAGAAGGAACTGTCCCTGGATATTCTATTTAAACTAGCTATACATTTGGCAATGAGTCACCTACCATGGCATTAAATACTATAGTGATTCTTCATGTTGCTCATAACACCTAAAACTTTATTATCAATTTTGCTACATATGGAGGATGGTCATATGGGTGCCAGTTCCCAGACTCAAATCTTTTGTCAAAAAGGATTTGCCCAATCACTTGCAACTTATGCTCCTCAGATAAACCTATAAACCACTTTACTAATTTCCACAACATGTCTTGAAAAAAAATGGGGAAAATATTCTGGGATGTATAAGCAAAGGCACATTTCAGAGAGGTTAAAATTCATGCTAGGAAAAACGTTGGGAACCCCGTGTTATAAAAGATGACATATCATCTATAGTTTGACAAAAATCTGGATGCTAAATCACATTACAAAACACACCCAGAAAACATGTACAGACAGACCACCAGGAGCAAAGTTCTGATTCATGGAATTTCAATCCAACATGAATGTACATTGGCATAAAAGCCAAAATGTACTGAAAATAAAAAAATTAGGCATCAGAGTCAAAAACAAAACTAACCATGCTATAAGGGAATATTCCATGCTGAACATGAAAAAATCATCTCAGCAATCTTAATACAATAATAACTTTACTGAGTAAAAAGAATCAAGATACAGAATAAAACAAAACTCTATTAAAAATCATAATCTCCATAGGCAGGCAGTAAAAGCCATATCAGAGTCACTGAAAAATAATTCATTAAACTATGTCCCAGCTGGAAGTAGAGAACAACAAACAGAATAAAAAGACACTGAGCAGCAGGGAGAAATAAACTTTATGAAACTGTCAAGCCATGAACTATAAGAACAAACAGTATAAAAATCCCCAACAAACTTGTCTATTTTCTTTGTAAAATAGACACGTTTAGGATATATGTAAAAGTTAAATTTAAAACAAAATCTAAGTACTGGACATATGCTAACCTTGATGGATCAAAACTGATAAGATAATCATGGGACATCGTAAGACACACCTCTCAGTTATGTATACCAAGATGAACTGAAAACAAGAATATCCACATTTCAGGATGTATTGTTTAAACACAAACGTATATCCTCAATTTGCAAAGGAAAGGCACACTTTCTACTAGTTTGACTACAGTTTTGATTTAGTGATGGAAAAAATCATATTTTCTATAAGCATTTCCACCAGTACCTTTTTAATGTTACATATCAGTTTGGGGGAAAGGGAGGGAGAAGGTACTCTGGTAATGTATTCCATTTACTTTCTAATAACATCAAATAAGAAGAAATGTATATAATTTAATTGCACAGCATAGATTATCACTAGCATTCTTGGACTGAGTCTATAGCAGTCACATTTTCAAAAGTGACCATTGGTTTACTGTTCCCCAGTTTTGCATTGTCCCAAGGGCTTGATTTGCAGAAGTGTAGCATACCAGCATTTCCAACTGACTTCAAGTTGTGGGTGTGTGAAAATCAAACCCCAAAAAGCTCAGGTTGTTGGCACATAAAAATTGAGGCTCCAAAAGCCAAAGGAGGTCCAAAATATGTGCATAGAATCGTAACCGAATATTAGAGCTTGAATACTAGAACTAGGGACCTTGAGAGATCATCAAGTCCATTCCCCTGCCCTCATGGCAGGACCAAGTACCCCCAGTACCGACAGTTTTCAGACACACAAAACTTTTCTACCATTGCAACACATTTGTTTAAACAACTTACTTGTAGCTGGGCGGGCAATGAAATTTTTAGGTGTACAAAGTACAAAAATAAAAAAACGCTGTAAAACTTAAAACAAAAGTTCAGTTTTCTCCAAATTTCAGTTGTGTTGATGTACCCCCCAAGACGTCTCTCGAATACCTGTAAGGGTACTCGTACCACTGGTTGAGAAACACTAGTCTAGATCACCCCGACAGATGTCTATCCAACCTGTTCTTAAATAGCTTCAGTGATGGAGATTTCACAACCTCCCTAGGCAATTTATTCCAGTGTTTAAACATCCTGACAGTTAGAAAGTTTTTTCCTAATATCAAACCTAAACCTCCCTTGCTGTAATTTAATCCCATTGCTTCTTGTCCTGTCATCAGAGGTCAAGGAGAACAATTTTTCTCCCTACTCCTTATAGCACCCTTTTAGAAACTTGAAAACTGCGCTCATGTCCCCTCTCAGTCTTCTCTTTTCCAAACTAACAAGCCCAGTTCTTTCAGTCCTCCCTCATAGGTCATGTTCTCTAGACCTTTAATCATTGTGTTGCTCTTCTCTGGACCTTCTTTAAATCTTTCTTGAAATGTGGTGCCCAGAACTAGACAGAATACTCCAAATGAGGCCTAATCAGTGCAGAGGAGAACAGAAGAATGACTTCTTCTGTCTTGCTCACAACACTCCCATTAATGCATCCCAGAATCATGTTTGGGTTTTTTTTGCACGTGTCACATTGCTGACTCATATTTCGCTTGTGGTCTCCACTATGACCCCTAGATTTCTTTCTGCAATACTCATTTCTAGACAGTCGCTTCCTATTCTGTGTGAAGTTGATTGTTCCTTCCTAATTGGAGTACTTTGCATTTGTCCTCATTAAATTTCATCCTATTTACCACATTCTATTTCTCCAGTTTGTCCAGATCATTTTGAATTTTGACCCTGTCCTCCAAAGTACTTGCCGCCCATCCCAGCTTGGTATCATCTGCAAACTTAATAAGCATACTCTCTATGCCAATATCTAAATTGTTAAGATATTGAACAGAACCAGTCGCAAACAGACCTCTGCAGAACCCCACTTGTTATGCCCTTCCAGCACGACTATGAACCTGAGAATAACTACTCTCTGAGAATGGTTATCTAGCCAGTTATGCCCTACCTTATAGTAAGCCCCATCTAGGTTGTATTTCCCTGGTTTATTGATAAGAAGGCCGTGTAAGACCGTATCAAATTCCTTACTAAAGTTTAGGCAAACTACATCTACTGCTTCTCTCTTATCCACAAGACTAGTTATGCTATTGAAGAAAGCTATGAGATTGGTTTGACATGATTTGTTCTTTACAAATCCATGCTGGCTGTTACCTATCACCTTATTATCTTTCAGATGTTTGCAGATGAATTCCTTAATTACTTGCTCCATTATCTTCTCTGGCATGCAGTTAATGCAGGTTCAACCAATGACAGGTACATGCAACAATAGGTGCATTTTTCATATGTGCACTGTGTATTTCTAACTTCCCATTCTAATAATCTCTCTCTCTCTCTATCAAATGAAGAGAGGCTGGTATTTTCAAATGAATGTAAGGGAGCAAACTGCTCAAATTCCACCAAATTTAATCAGAGCTGAGCTTCTTATCACTTAGGCCGCAGAGTTGCAACCAGCAAGCCTGAAACCAGTTGTACCAATGTATGAAAGGGCAATCCTTCATCCCAGACACCTGACATATGACAACTCAGAAAGACAAGGCTCTCTCTAATATCCTGAGACCAATACAGCTACAACAGCACTGCACATGTCAACACAGGCCATTAAACAAAAAATGAGGAGTAACGTTAGTTCGAACCAAGGGGTTTGGTTCTAACTAATGCGTCCCGGCGCACACTTTCACTTTCGAAACAGCTGTTCAGCAGAGTAACGCGCCAGCGAGGTCATGCTAATGAAGTGCAGGATATTTAAATCTCCACTTCATTAGCAATTCCGGTCACCTACATTTGCATCCCTAGCTCGAACTAGGGAGCAAGTGTAGATGTACCCTGACTGAATGACTGATCAACCAACCAACTGGATGTTACTTTAATAATATATATCAAGGTTCTCACAAAAAAAGTTATTAACCAATTTCAATTGCAAAATCTTAGATGGTTAATTCTTTCTGCCTCTCTAAAAGCCATGGCATTAGTCCATGTTAGTTCAAATTTTATTATTTATAAAGTGAATTTTTTCAAGTATAGAAACCAGTAGCATATTTGATACACTAAAATTTCTTCCTCCCTCTTTTTTACAACATAAGAAGAGTCAGACAAATGTGAACCAAATTTGGCTTATAAATACTGCTGAGCTGAGACTTTTAAATACCAAATTGAGCCTGCAGGGAATATTTTTGATTGTGTTACAAACACCTGGAAAATAGCAAGTGCCACAGTAATATATAATATGGGGTTCTATATGATTTCCTTCATTTCAAAAAGAGATTCTAGTAAAAAGTTGTGTTTTTTTATTTTGTGTTAATTTGTAAGGGATATTATAGTTTCAATCAAATGCTTACACAAAAAATGTTTGGCACCAATACATATGTAAGCATTTTTATAGTTTATATGTTATCAGTTTTATTCATTTACCATCAGGAGTTCTATCAGCAGTAATCATGAAAGCCAGTATATATGTATGTATGTATATGAACTCAAATGGGAAATTGCTGAACTATTATCTGTGGTTTGTAACCTATCCCTTAAATCGGCTTCCGTACCTAATGACTGGAAGGTAGCCAACGTGACACCAATATTTAAAAAGGGCTCTAGAGGCAATCAGGGCAATTACAGACCGGTAAGTCTAACTTCAGTACCGGGCAAATTAGTCGAAACAATAGTAAAGAATAAAATTGTGAAGCATGTAGAAGAACATAATTTGTTGGACAAAAGTCAACATGGTTTCTGTAAAGGGAAATCCTGTCTTACTAATCTATTAGAGTTCTTTGAAGGGGTTAACAAACATGGACAAGGGGGATCCAGTAGATATAGTATACTTAGATTTTCAGAAAGCCTTTGACAAGGTCCCTCACCAAAGGCTCTTGTGTAAATTACATGGCCATGGGATAAGAGGGAAGGTCCTTTCTTGGATTGAGAACTGATTAAAAGACAGGAAACAAAGGGTAGGAATAAATGGTAAATTTTCAGAATGAAGAGGGGTAACTAGTGGTGTCCCCCAAGGGTCAGTCCTAGGACCAATCCTGTTCAACTTATTCATAAATGATCTGGAGAAAGGGGTAAGCAGTGAGGTGGTAAAGTTTGCAGATGATACCAAACTGTTTAGGATAGTCAAGACAGAAGCAGACTGTGAGGGACTCCAAGAAGATCTCACCAAACTGAGTGATTGGGCAACAAAATGGCAAATGAAATTTAATGTGGATAAGCATAAAGTAATGCACATTGGGAAAAATAACCCCAACTATACGTACAGTATGATGGGGGCTAATTTGGCTACGACAAATCAGGAACGAGATCTTGGAGTTATCGTGGACAGTTCTCTGAAAACTTCCACACAGTGTGCAGCGGCGGTCAAAAAGGCAAATAGGATGCTAGGAATTATTAAGAAAGGGATAGAAAATAAGACCCAGAATACTGTGTACAGATGTGGTCTCCTCACCTCAAAAAAGATATTTTCGCCTTGGAAAGGGTTCAGAAAAGGGCAACTAAAATGATTAGGGGTTTGGAACGGGTCCCATATGAGGAGAGGTTAAAGCGACTGGGACTTTTCAGTTTAGAAAAGAGGAGACTGAGGGGGGATATGATAGAGGTATATAAAATCATGAGTGGTGTGGAGAGGGCCGATAAAGGAAAGTTATTATTAGTTCCCTAAATAGAAGAACTAGAGGACACCAAATGAAATTAATGGGTAGCAGGTTCAAAACTAATAAAAGAAAGTTCTTCTTCACACAGCGTGTAGTCAGCCTGTGGAACTCCTTGCCAGAGGAGGCTGTGAAGGCTAGGACTATAATAGAGTTTAAAGAGAAGCTAGATAATTTCATGGAGGTTAGGTCCATAAAAGGCTATTAGCCAGGGGATAAAATGGTGTTCTTGGCCTCTGTTTGTCAGAGGCTGGAGAGGGATGGCAGGAGACAAATCGCTTGATCATTGTCTTCGGTCCACCCTCTCTGGGGCACCTGGTGCTGGCCACTGTCGGCAGACAGGATACTGGGCTAGATGGACCTTTGGTCTGACCCAGTACGGCCATTCTTATGTTCTTATGTACATACACACACTGGTATATTTAGTTGTAAAGAAGAGTGTTTACTTGAAACGGAGTGGATTCTTGCTTATTCAAAAAGTTCTTGTAGAACAATCAATTCTGTAAATATGTTTAGATTAAATTCAAAGTTTCTTTAAAACAAAAACTGAAGTATTATTTGAATAAGTGATGACAATAATTATACTATCTTCTTTTATGCATATGTTCTTAATGCTTTAGCTCTTCTTCCCAACACTAAGAGACTGTAAGAACATTATAATAACAACACTTAACAACTAAAGCCTGATCTTCAAGAGTATGCACTGAAGCCAATGGCTAATTTTTCTATATAATTACCACTTGAAGCATGCATACAGGCTGTTCATATATGAAGGACCAGGAAAATGAAAACCAAGACATTTGCATGAACAAATGACTATTGTGCATATATATAAGTGCAGTAATTTTGTGCTAAATTGTATGCATGCATTTTTTTAAAACTTGGGGCCTTAAGGCCCCTATCTAATAAAGCCCTTAAACATAAACTAACTCTTAAGCACTAGAGTAGTCACATAGCACTTCACTCAGGACTACTCAGGAGTATAAAGTTAATCATGCATAAATGCTCTATAGATCAGGACATTAGAAAAACATATTCAATACATTTGAAAGGGATTTAGTCAAGTGATTCCCATTAATTTAAATGAGACATGTGTAGTCAAATATATACCAGTATTCTTTAAATATATCCTAAATCTTTAAAAAAGTATAAAGAAGCCCGTGCATTATTGCCATTTTTTTCAGACAAATCCAGCTAGGTCATGTAGTGAACTTGTTAGCCTTCTTATAATAGCTAGGTTAATAAAGTTCCCCCTACTACTTTTCTTTCTCTGAGTCTGTCTTTGAAGTACTACAGGGAAGCTTTTACTTAATATAGTTTCTGTGAAGATTAGGCTAGAAATATGGAGACTCTGGGATTTTAACCTGTCTTCTTACTAAATATTATTGCACAGTTCATTTAAAATATGTGACTTCTGTTTTTTCAAAAATAAATTTAATTATGTACAAAGTTGAAAACATTACTCTTACAGAAACAAAACCAAAAAATGCAACTTTGATTAACAATGCTAGTATTTGGTGCCACAAAAGCATTTCAGAGTATAAAATTGTCAGTTGCACGTCTATTTAAATACCATTATAAGGCTTTTGTGTGGACAGAGAAATAGTAACTAAAATTCCAGGAGGTCAACATTTTTGTCAGCTCAAAACCTCCTTCAGTCTCAACAGTAAGATCAGCATAAGCTTTAGTACCAATTCAGTAAAACACTTAAGCATGTGCTTAACTTTAGGGATGTGCTTAAGCTCCTAGTCAATTCAATGGGAACTAATTTTAAACAAGTGCTTAAAGTACAAAGATGTCTAAGGTCAATGATGAAAGCTAGCTGAAAGTTCCACTCAAGTGCTAGAGCAAGGCACGCAGCCAGGATTCAGAGCTTCTCAGTTCCTGGCTCCTGGACATATACTCAGTCAATATTCAGTTTCCCTACTCAAGGTCACCCAGTGTTGGTGATATCCTGCAACAACCAGCCTCAGAAGGTTGAATCCAAGGAAGATGTTCCAATTTACTGTTGAATTGCCTGGTTTTGTTGCTTTCATTCAAACAATTAAATAAATTGAAAAGAGACACAGACCTTAAAAGAATTACAGGGAACAAGGTTGAGATTATTAGAAAATGAAATGTTTGTGTAATGGTTGATAGGGAAAAGAAACACAGACAACAAATCGATTTGTTGCTTATTAAGTATGAACTACAAAATTCCTTAAGGACCATTAAAGTCAGACTCAAACATCCTTACCTTAAATTTAAAAAATATTCACAATATACCATCTGAGTGAGAAACACAAGCAGATAAACAAAATGTAAATTAAAGTTCTGTAATTGAAAAGCTGACTAATCACTAAGTATAACAGAGCTAGCAAGAAGCACTGTAACGTAACAGTGTAAATTTTAAACGAATCTCTCAACTTTTAAAAGATAATAATTTGCCCTTCCTAAATATTAAAGTAACAAATATATCACTCTCAATAGCATAGTTTAATTCAAATATTCAACCATTTTTCTCTGGTTTTTTTAT
Organism: Rafetus swinhoei; assembly: GCA_019425775.1. Classification (NCBI taxonomy): domain Eukaryota; kingdom Metazoa; phylum Chordata; order Testudines; family Trionychidae; genus Rafetus; species Rafetus swinhoei. The sequence continues at coordinate 85,929,765 of CM033446.1, read as the reverse complement.
TTTCTTCTCTCTCGTTATCTATACAGTCCATGGAAGTTTTCAGCAGGAAAAAATGTGAACGATGTGACCTATCAGAGAAGACAGAAGGAATAACAGCTGAATTAGGCCACTAAGGCTTTTAAAACTTCTTTACCTGTGACTTTTTAATCTGATTTATTCCCAATTACTTCAATAAAAATGTTCTAAAAGTCATGCCATTTTTAATAAATCTATATTAATTAGAACGGATGCTGCAGCATTAAGGTTTTATACCACATTTACAGCAGTATGTGTTTCTGGAATCCTGACAACTTTCTTTTCTTTCATGTAAATGAGAACTCACTAACCTTATTTTAAATGAACCAGCCAAATACAACATGGCTGCCAACAAACTGTCCCAAACCAGTGAACAGGTCAGCAGGAAGGAGGAAAATGGGGAAAAGAATAAAATCAGTAGCTGAATACAGTCTCTGTTAATAAATTATTTTTGATAATTTTATATGCATTTTGTAACAAATCAATTTCATATGTTGGGTTCTAGTCAGAAAAAAAAGTGAGCTTTAACTACTTTTGCTCAACTTTCATTAGCTTTTGTTGCCACAGCGATTGCAATTCCAGAGCTAAATCCCCACTGTGTTGATACTGTTACAGAGAATACTGTAATTTACATGCAGTGCTCTTGCCTTTGACCTATACACATCCTTTGGAGGTGTCCCTATTCAAAAGCAACATGTATACTGTGTCACTTTTATCAGCATTAGGCACTCTTTAATGAAGACTCAGAATCATTCATATTTTGCTGTCCACTCACTTGACTGCACTGTTTAGGGTAGATGCAGGGGCAAACTTACAATGAAACATAAGGTACTCTGGCACGGGGCCCCCCAATGACATGGGGTCCCCAGAGCCAGGCAGTCCAGCACCGGGTCTGGCAATCTCCCCCAACCTCCCGCACAGGGTGCAGCCGTGCTGAGGGGGGAACAGTCCCCCTGCAGAGCAGGGTGTATAGGGAGCAGGAGAACAAGGAGGCTCACCTGCAGGCTGCAGCTTCAGGAGAGCTGGCAGGAGGCCGTGATCGACGCAAACACGGTCTGGAAGGCTTCAGAGGAGCATGGGGCAGCCGCGCAGCAGGCGGAGAGAAGTGGCACTTTTCCACTTCAAATGTGGCTGCTGTTCTGTGGTCAGTTGTGCGTCTGCCCTATGTGCCTTATCTGCTTTTTTTTTTTAATCAGTAGAAAAACTCCCCTTTAGATCAAGCCTTACATGATGGGTCCCATGTCCTACTAGAAGTCTGTAACAGGAAGACCATTAAGAAAACCCCAAATCTTACATTTGTAGCAGTGGGGGAGCACAAGCTACTGGCTCCATTGAGATGGGGACATCACCCTGAAGCCCCACCTTCCCCAGAATAGGAACTTGGCAGTGAGGCTGCACCTGATCCTGACACAGTTAGTGTGAGGGGAATCTGGGTGTGGGGCAGTCTGGATTTGGGTGGCTCAGTGGAGATCTGGATGCACAGGGGCTTGTTGGGGGGTTCGGCTGTAGGGACAATGGGACTCTGGTTGAGCTCAGTGGAGGAGTCGTGGGGAGGTGAGGCTTGGTGAGGGGCCAGGTGCTGGGGAAGTGGGGCTTGATAGGGCAGGGGGGTCCAGGTACAGCTTGCTGAATCTTCAGTGGAGTGGGGAGCTTCTTGGATGGGTCCAGCTGTAGGGGAGCAGGGCTTGTCAGGGTAAGGGTAAGAGGGGCCTGCTTAACTGGGGCATCTCAGCTGCTGCTGAGGGGACACTGAATACCAGGCTGCTGCTCCCCCAACAATTCCTCTATCCCCTTTTCTTCTCCATCCCCCTTCCCTCATTCTCCATTCCTTCCCCACTGCCTCTTCCCCCAGCTCCTCAAACCCCTTTCCACCATTTTCCCCATGCCCACATCCCCACCAAACTCCACTGCCAGCACAGAACACAGGAAGCCTGTGGAGAGATGACAAAAAGGGGAGGAGACTGGGCAGCTATCTCTGCAGAGCTCGTTGGGCTAGGCAACTCTTCCCCCCCCCACACACACACCACTCCACACACTAGCAAGGGGGAGGATCTAGAGACTATTGTTTGCAAATTTAGGTTTGGACATCAAAAACTGTCGTAGGCAGAGCTTTGATAACGCCACAAATATGGCAAGAAAACATTCAGGTCTACAGGCAAGACTGAACAATGCAAAGCCCTCTGCTTTATTCATACTATGTTTCAGTCATTCCTTAAATGTAATCTGCAATGCTGCAGCTGCATCTTGTGAGGAAGTACACATTTTTTTCTGCTTTGTTCAAAACATGTATGCTTTTTTTTCAGTTTCCACACATGGGTGGAGTATGCTCCAATAACTCTTGGAGCAGGCAAATGGAAAACATTTGACAGTCAAAAGAATTTGTGACACTAGGTGGTCTGCTCATGAAGATGCTGTTTTGGCTTTGAAAATGAGCTACGATGTTATAAAGAGAACTTTATTAGACATAGCCATATCAAATTCTGAAAAACCACGTGTGAAAACCGAAGCAAAATCCCTGGCAGAAAAGTATGGTATTGCTGTTTTTACTATTTTGTGGAACCATTTACTTCAAAGAGTTAATGCTGTCAGCAAATCACAGCGAAAAGTTGATACACATTTATTAAATTCTGCACAACTGTTAGCCTCAGTTACAAGTTTGGTCATAGTGTAAAAAACCCAGGAAGTTATTTTTTTCATGAAACTAGAGATAATGAAATCAATTTAAAAGAGAAGGAAAAGATCATCGTTGAGACCGTCAATGTTATTTGTGACACAATAATAGTGCAATTGCAGAGTAGAGGTGAATCTCCAAAGAAAACTGTTAGTTTATTTTGCATGTTTTTTGACAGAAGTATGGGGGAAGATGCTAAAAGCCACTACAGTAAGAAATTAAGTAAATTCTATCGAGAGGACACAGACATAAATCTTTTTGAAGATGAAGTGAAACATTTCATTCATTTTATCAAAAATGATGAGATCTGAGCTTCAAGATCACCAGTTGATTTGGGTAGGCTTGTACATCACGGTTTGCAGGCAACCTTTCCAAATGTAGAAATCATTCTGAAAATATTTTTAACAAAATATTACTTACGATGACTTAATTGATGATTGTGTAAACAAAAAGTGTGGCAAGAAAGCTATCTGAACAAATATTTTTTAATTTGAATAAACTGAAGTTAACTTTTATTTTTCCATTCATGCGTCATCTATACATTTTATTTTTACATATTTTTCATATTATCTTAATGCAAATACAAGCTTCCATCTAGACCAGAAGTTCTCAAACTGAGAACTCCATTCAGGTGAACAGAGGCAAGGTTATGATTTTTTTTTATAAACAGGTCTTATCCAAAGCACTTTACAATAGTTAGCTAATGGTACAAACAATATTTGGAAAGATCATTAAGTGGTCTATTGAGACCCTCAGCAATTTTCAAGTAGCCTGTGAAAAAAAGGTAGACTATTAAAACAATCAAGGCACCTCACTTCATTTTCATTTACAACTTATTACTTATAACATAGGAGGAGAATGAAGAAAAAAGAATGAAAAATGGGAGGGGCAGGAAAAATGAATGATCTTTTTCTTGGCTGGGTCTCCACGGGAGGCCCAAAAAATGAAGCTAAGCACAGGATCCAACCAACTCTAAATCCACCATTGGGCAGATGACCAGCTGGTGTAAATGGTTACAGCTTGACGTCAATGGAGTTTTCAATAGCTACTCATAAAACTGGCCACTTGTCCTTGATAACATCTTTGATTTCTAAATACAATTTGTTCAGTCTTAACAATAACTTATATAGGAAATAAGGAATTCTACCATGGCCTTTTCTGGCTGTCTATGGCAAAACTATAAAATGTTTCAAGGTGACTACTCTGCTTCTGCTATAGTTTGCCCACTTGTGCTGTTGTTGGCTCTAATCTTGCACTATTGCTGATTGCTGAGTGCTGTGCACAACTCATGGGGCATAAGTTTTAAAGCACCATTTGAACTTAGAGAGCTAATGCAACAGCTACAACAACACACGTTCTTTCAAAAGCCACACATGATGACCAAATCTGTATATTTTGTTTGGCGTATTATGGGTACCTGAGTGGCAAGAAATGTGAATAAATATAAAAAGGCATATTATCCCAATGTTGCATCCTGTCACTGAGCTGAGATTTCCTACAAAAGTGATAGAACGTGTGTTGTTATCGACAATGCCCAGCTCAACCTGTTAACTTAGCATCCATGCTCTAATTTGACCAACTAGTGTCTAGGCACGATGCCATCCAAACATATGGGTGTAAGAGAAGCAGCCAAGTGACCATGTAGGAGAATCAGATCTGTTTGCTGAGGGCAGGAGTCCCAGTATGAAACATCCAAACAGCTGTCTATCCTGAGGTTTACATGCCTGTGGTTAAGGGGATGTGACATAGTTAATCCATCTTTTGGCTGGATTAATTTTAAAATACAAAAATTAGCTTCCTTGGCCACACAAGGAGTTTTTGACTCTGTTTAACATCTCCACCCAACTGCAGTTTTTTACTGATGACTTACTACTGCATGGCCTGAAAGGCACTGAATGTTCTGAAACTTACTCTGTTCTTTCACAGGTTTACACATATGCAGCAGAAAAAAGTGTAGGACATTTCTGAAGGAGGAATCTCTTTGTTTTAGGACTCTGGATTATACCCAGCAAAGTAATTTAAAAAGTGAACACTTCCATTCTGTAACAGTACAATGATCCATTTCTTTATTGGGGTCAAATGGAGCAACATTCAGAATTTGATGGCCACTTATCTCACAACAAGATAAATCCACTGTAGCAAGATTCTGAGGCTCAAATTTCATAAACCAAAATAGTCAGTCCATGCTACAAAACTAAAACAAATTACATGAAGAATCTTGATTAGAAACTATTCAATGGTCAATAAAATAATTCAATATGGGTTCAAAGATGACCATTGTTTCCTCTGGCACTGTGCTGTTCTTCTGAAACCCTGTAACTCTGTAATTTCTTCATAATTTTTATGCTGCTCTCTAATGATCAATGGCTGCTTAGAAACGAAGAGACTATAGTTAGAGTTGTAAGGGTAAAATTTTCAAAACAACCTACAAAAATCCCATTTTTTAAAGGACTTAGGCACTTCACAGCCTAACTTCCACTGAAATCATGTAAGATTTAGGCTCTGTGACGGGGTGTTCCAGTCCCGCACTGAACTATCAAGGTTTAGCCAGGTTACCCTGGCTGAAGGAGCCCTGCCCCCGCAGCCCTGCTGGGCATGCTCAGATTGTAGCCCAGGTATAAAAGCCTGGGGAGAGACTCAGTCTGGGCTGACTGCCGGAGGAGAAGGACCTCAGGCTAGAGCTCCTGATGAACAGCAGCCAGCTGCCCAAGGGAAGAACAGCGGAGGTCCCAACGCTGCTTGGGACATAACCACCACAGACTACCAGGGAGGCGCAGCCTCCGAGGAGCCAGAGGACCCTGTGACCATGTGGGAAGATGGTCCGTCAGAGCAGGTAGGAAGTGGCCCAGGGAGGGTGCAGGAGTGGCCTCTCCCACCCAGAGATCCTTGGCGTGTTTCGGTTGGATTCCCTGCCGAGGGAGTGGTGGACTGTTCTGCCACTCACTGGGCCCTGGGCTTGGACCTGGTGGAGTAGGGTGGGTCCGGGTCCCCCTACAGCAGCACAGCCCCACTCCCATGACTTGGCTCAGTGGGCCGTCCAGCCTTGACTTAAAGGGCCAGTGATTGACTTGGAAAATGACTCTGAACATTGGGCCATCCAGTCCTGCTTTAAAGGGTAAGTGAGCAACTTTGTTTTATTGCCTCTGGCAATCAGCCCATCTAGCCCCGAGGCGAGGGGCCAGACTACAGATCGTTTACTGGGCACATGGGGCAGGCTGCAAACTCAGATAGCCCCGGGACACAGGTCCCTACCCCCTGGGGAAGGGGAAGGAAAGGCCGCCCCATGACAGGTTCCTACATTACTTATGGAGTTTTGGGAAAAAAAGTACCTAAATCACATAGATTATATGAGATATGTGACATGGGGAATGGAACTTGCAGGTTCCTGCTCTAAAAACATTGGCCTGTGCTACGTCTAAAGGAAAATATCCATCCATATCTAAAAGTAGGGTAGCAGGGCTTACATATTATTCTTTCAAGCATGCATTCACTTGAAGGTGGAACAATTTCAAACATGTAAGCAAATGTGACATTCTGGTTGAATACAGTACTGTAGAATGCATACTTGTAGACTCCAACCTGTTCATTACACACTTTTATAGCATTAAAGCATGCACATTATGATTAGTTTTAGAGCAATACTTAAAATGCCTCGATAAGGAGATCTTACTCACTGTGATCTCTGGTACACAGGCCTGAATTTGAAAGGTTAGGAATGCAACACAGAAAATATTATTATGCTTTTAAATTCAGGTTTATCTTTACTACTGTATTACTTTGAGGAAACACTAGTATTTTAGTTTTTACTACTGTCTATTTAACCATTTAAATGTAGGTAGAATGTCTGCTTTCTTGTTATGAGGTTGTTAAGCACGTAGTATTCCATAAAATGCCTTTCTCTTGACAGCAAATAAAACTAACTGGTCTTTATTAAGGAAGCAAAATCTCTTTATCACTTTGTCATTGGTCAATCAAAAATGAAAGCCAATTTCCTTGTCTAGGAATTAGAGATGTTCCTGAGCTACAGAAGGCCCACTTTTGCCATGTTTTATCACTCTATGTATACCTTGCCATGGAAGTATCTCCACTGAAATCAGCTGTTCTATTTGAAATCATGGCAAAAATCAAGCCCAGAGTTTGGATTCCAGAGCTCCTATTCATGTTTTTTCAGGGAAGGGAGAGAGGATGGTAGGGAAAATGTTACAGTTTATAAGTTGAACCCTTGACACTACAGTACAATAAATGATGGCCACATTTCCACAATCTTATACAGGAAACCTGCCAAACTTATACTTACCTACATGCTTCTGCCTTCCATCCAAGACACATCCCACAATCAATTGTTTACAGCCAGGCCCTAAGATACAACCGGATTTGCTCCAATCCCACAGACAGAGACAAACACCTACAGAATCTCTATCAGGCATCCTTAAAACTTAAATACCCAGCCAGGGAAATGAAAAACAGATTGACAGAGCGAGACGAGTACCCAGGCCCAACAAACAGAATAACAGAACACCACTAGTCATCACCTTCAGCCCCCAACTTAAACCCCTCACCTACAGACAACCCCCTAACCTGAAGCAAATTCTTTTCAGCAATCACACATCACACCTCAAACATACTCACCCTGAAATAAACTCAGTTGCCAACTCTGTCCACACATTTATACAAGTGACACAATCACACAACCTCACCACATAAGGCACCACATCAGAGGCTCATAAAACTGCATATCTTCTAATGTGATATATATCATCAAGTGCCAGCAATGCCCCTCTGCCATGTATATTGGCCAAACTAGACAATCCCTATGACAAAGAATTAATGGACACATCAGATATTCTAAATAGTAACAACCAGAAACCTACTGGGCAACATTTTAACCTGCCAGGGCACTCATTAATGGATTTCAAATTAGCCCTTCTTTTGCAAACTAATTTCAGGAACCAACTAGAGAGAGAGACTGCAGAAGTGGCCTTCATATGCAAATTTGACTCCTTCACTTGGGGACTGAACAAAGACATGAACTGAATGGGCTGTTATATTCAACACCCAAATGACAACAAAAGCTAAGATTTGGACACTTACAGCCCACTTAATTAACCTCATTTAGTATGCATGCTATAATTTACAGTTTTTTTTCTCCTCCCTGCCCTTTTCCCTCTTTTTCTGCTTTAAATGTTGGGGTTTCTGTGCCTCTTGCTCCACTCATCTGAAGGAGTGGTTTGTGCCCACAAATATTTTTGTTAGTCTCTAAGGTGCTACAAGACCACTCATTGTTTTTTAAGTTACAGACTAACATGGCTACCCCTCTGAGAGGAGGATTCAGTTTGTTTTTCTCTCTGCAGAATATGGCATTTAACTTTTAATTTTCACAACAAACAGAACTGCTTTCTCCATGATTATCTTGCGATTCTTCGAAGAAGCACCATGAGCCATTTTGGCCTAGGCTAAAACCGTGAAGTTTAGGTAGCATTCCAAACTTCTCCAATATTCAAGGTGTTTCAGATAGAGCATCCCTGTAAAGATTCATCACTCAACACATAACTCTTCATGAATGGGTAAATCCGAATCAAGCAAAATTTGTGAATATGCTTTTTCACATTATGCCAAAAGAAAAGTAGGTATAAAATGATAGTCAGTATAAATCTGCTCATTAGCTTCTGTGATGTACTATGGACTGATTTCAGTAGACATGTTAGCATGTTAGGACTGAACAGCAGTTTGATTTTTTTAATTGCCCTGTAGTAACTCCTTTCACACTTCAGCAAGAGAAGTGTGTCTCATACACTGGCACAAAATAAAATTAAGTAAAGGTGAACATTCTGAGCCCCCGCTGGATATTTCAAAAGATAATACTAATTATTAGCTTTAAGCTCATATTTTTAAACATCTCTGAAAGACCCATTGTCTTGCATACCTCTTCAGTAATTATCCTGACATAATAAATAATGTATGTCTAGTATGACAGACCCAGGGCAGCTGACTACAATACTTTGGTGGAGTGTAGACATACCAGAAGTTGGGTGAATGCTCTTCTGTTCCTGGAATAAACTGCCAGAGACTGCTGCCACGTAATCAAGGCAGGTAGACACCCGAGGCTAATTAAGAGCTTGCCTGAAGTAGCAGACTAACCAGGCACCTGCAGCCAATTAAGGCCTGCTGAGTTACTTTACAAGGTTTCCCCTCAGGTAAGGGAGGGGGAAGGAGAAGAGTGAAGGACTGAAAGGAGGAAATGTGTTGCTGAGAAAGGAAAGAGTGTGCTGAAGCAGGAAAGATTTCACTCCGATACCAGGAAGAAGGTAATGGGGAGAGTTTCATAGAATCATAGAACACTAGTCCTGGAAGGGACCTCGAAAGGTCGACTGCATTCCCCTGCCCTCACAGCAGGACCAAGCACTGTGTAGATCATCCCTAATAGATGTCTATCCAACCTGCTCTTAAATATCTCCAGCAATGGAGATTCCACAACCTCATTAGGCAATTTATTCCAGGGTTTAACAACCCTGACAAGAAGTTTTCCCTAATCTCCAACCTAAACCTCCCTTGCTGCAATTTAAGCCCATTGCTTCTTGTCCTATCATCAGAGGTCAAGAAGAACAATTTTTCTCTCTCCACCTTGTAACACCCATTTAGATACCTGAAAACATCTATCATGTCCTCTCCCGGTCTTCTCTTTCCAAACTAACAAGCCCAGTTCTTTCAGTCCTCCCTCATAGGTCATGTTTTCTAGACCTTTAATGATATTTGTTGCTCTTCACTGGACCTTCTCCAATTTTTCCACATCTTTCTTGAAATGTGGTTCCCAGAACTGGACACAATACTCCAATTGAGGCCTAATCAGCACAGAGCAGAGTGGAAGAATGATTTCTCGTGTCTTGCTCACAACACTTCTGTTAATGCATCCCAGAATCATATTTGCTTTTTTTACAACAGTGTCACACTGTTGACTCATATTTAGCTTGTGGTCCACTATAACCCCTACATCCCTTTCTCCTTCCTAGACAATCACTTCCCATACTGAATGTGTGCAACTGACTGTTCCGTCCTAGGGGAGTACTTTGCATTTGTCCTTATTAAACGTCATCCTTTTAACCTCAGATCATTTCTCTAGTTTGTCCAGATCATTTTGAATTTTGACCTTAACCTCCACAGTACTTGCAACCAGGGTTCTCTGTAAGGTGTGCATCTGCCCACCCACACAGTAGAGCTGCGCAGCTGTGGTTCCAGCTGCTCCCGGGGGCAGGGCTGCCTGTCTGGTGACTGCCCACCCGAGTAGCAGCTGAGCAGCTACCATGAGGCTTGAATTGTGGCTGCTGAAGCTGGAACCTGGGCCGTGGTACTAAAAATAGCACCGTGGCCCGTTCCCAGTCCCAGCACATGGGGCAATTGCCTGCTGTGTGGCCCAGCTCCTGGGAGCAACTGGGACCGCAGCTGCATGGCAGCTGCTGGGGCCGGGACTGTGGTATTAAAAATAACACTGCGGTCCCGGCTCGAATTCCGACACATGGGGCGTACTGTGTAGTTTGGAGGAAGGCTTTACATTCTCTTTCTGGAACTTGCTGTCTTCTTTCCATGTGCCAGGTCTGGAGCCAGGTCTTGGTGCAGCTGGTCCTAAGTAAAAATGAATTAGTAAAGCAAAAGAAATGAACATGCTTCTCTTATATTTGAGAAATCCTGCAGAAAGAATAAAAAGAAAAGAACACAGAAAGTAGACAACATGTTCCACAAAGAGAACATAAAGCCCTCCTCCAAAGTGCAGAGTTACAGGAAGGAGACAATCAGAAGGTAAATATTGGAAGAAATCAGCAAGCAGATAAAGACGTGGATATGATGTCATGGAGATATACGGCTAGCAAGTGCATGGGAATTCATTAAAACCAATAGAGAATTCCTAAACTGAATTTATTGGGGGCAAGGAGTCAAAGGTGAAGAAGATGAATGCTTCCTAGAACAATAGTCATGGTCATAATTTTCATAAACCTCTACTGTTTAAACTTACCAACTTCCCTTAGAATTAGTAGTTTACACAAGATACATTTGAAAAACAAAAACTAACAAGTTAGAGCTAACACGATGGACAACCATCACGGGGATCACTATGTATGTTATTTCTACAGGGAGCATGGATCATCATTCACAACATATTCCCATCACTACCAGGCTTAGGATGGCTTGTGTCTATTTCAGTCTTTGTCTAGCACCTAGCCCCTTATCCTGATTTGAGTCTTTGGTGATAATAATGTTAAATGTCTGAATAGAGTATTTGAACTGTACTGTGTGTCTTAAACTCTAAATTACTTAGGGCATGGATCAGACATTCTACCATGTCATACAACACTGAGCATTTGGCAGCTAAGGAATGTGTAAACAACAATACATAGATTTTTTTTTTTTTTTAGCAGAATGGTTTTTTTTATTTGTTTGCCAGGCTGGCAACTCCACCCACTCTCCCTACTATTACAGCTTTGCATGACTGATAGGGCAAATAGACTTGTGTATCGCTTGAATACTCACTGCATGCATAAAACCTGCTTCGGGAATATGAGATATAATTTTGTAATTTCTATAGGTCTGCAATAAAGCAAATAAATCCTTCAGCCTCAATGACCACTGAACCCAAGAATTCACTCATGTGCTCTTGACTACTATGGGACTCAGAGTAACTCTTCATTAGCCACTACTGATATAGTTCATCAGGAAAACTATGTAAGAACCCTGGAGATAATTTTTCAGCTAATTGGTAGGTTATCATTTAGGATGATCGCACTGTATCTTACAAAAGTTTATTCTCTCTATACTAGAGAAAGAAAATGTAAATTATCAACTACAGGAATAACTTTAAAAATTCTCATAATTAATGTTGTTTATCTATGGTTGAACATTTTCTTTCTGTTATAATTCAATTACTGTCAACCATACAAACCAGAATCTCCAATATTTCATTAAGTTCTTTATCTGTATGCAACATTATAACATAATTCAATGTTTACATGGCAAGAAAAATACTAAAAAAATCAGAAGAGTCACATAACAATAAAACAGATTAGCTTTGAAAATATCCCCTATTTGGTCCATCAGATGATACTATTTAGAGTATATAATACTGAAAGGGCAATCTGATAAATCACACTAGAAGCAATTTTAAGCCATACTACTGCTGAAAAGTCAATTTAACTTTCCAGCTTTATAAGACTTTGTTATTGCTATTGTTAATTATTTCTCATTTAATGGGAAATTGGCAACAAGGTCCCCAACTGTCATTTTAAATCTGCAATAATATCATGTGAAGCTTTTCGTCCTTATTCCCAAGTCCTGGATTATCAGAGTTAAATGGCAGCTCCAGCATTACAAAAGCTCAGGGGCAGGTACTGTTACACAAATTGCCAATTCAATTAACAGTGTGTAAATGCTCCACTGGCAGACTGAGGGAAGGACAGCCATTTTGGCAAGTGTCATTCCTAATTTATCAAACTGTCAAACCTTCCACTCAGGTGCCTGCGGTCACTGTCTGCCTCTTAATGCAAAATTGTAAAGCTGCAGGATCCATTCTTGTAGCTTGACAAGTCACAATACTCAAAACTGATTTTAAAATCAAATGTACAGTTGTTTTAATTATTCTCAGTATAAATTGATGTTTTAATTAGAAAAACAGAGAGGGAATATTCAATAAGGATCCAACATTACATGTATATACAGTAAAAGGAACCAAGCTACCTATCTAATCTGTTTTCAGAGCTAAATCATCAATTTTATTTAATCCTATACAGTTTGTGATTGCATTTAAATACACAGTTCCTTAGTGATAGTAAATCTCCATCATCCACCTTTCTATAGACTTAACATGAGTTCTATCATCTTTGAGCTCTTACCAAATCACCATGTCTTAGATCCTTACTAAGGATGTTAGACAGCGGATATTTGAATAGTTGTGTAATCGCATGAAAACTTTCCAGTTACATGACTATTTGATAGTCCCCGGGTGGGGACAGCAGCTCCTGTGCTCCTAGCCCCACTCCCAGGGAGCCTCCAGCCAACCCGTGCTGCTCTGTATCAGACGGGGGAGCTGGTCCATGAGGGGAGCCAGTTTAAAAACCAGCTCGCCTCGCAGACCGGCTGCCTGCCACCCTGCACTGCTGCCTCTGATACAGAGGCAGCAGTGAGGGGTGGCAGCAGCCCCTGTCTGTGGGGGGTCTGAGCTTCCCCTGCAGTTCGGATCCCCGCAGACAGGGACTGCAACCACGATGCAGCCTCTGCCCATGGGAGGCCCAGGCTCACTGCAGACACAGACTGCTCCAGGAGATGTGGAACAGCTGCTTTCCACAGGGAGCTCAGACACCCCACAGACAGAGGTTGCCTCATGGCAGCTTCCCATCACCCCCTTCCTACTGCTGCCTCTGATAGAGGCAGCAGCGCCGGGGGCAGGCGGATTTAAAAACTGGCTTCCCCCAGCACTGGCTCCTGCTTCCCCACTTTGTTGTCTCTGATACAGAGGCAGCAAGGGGGAGCAGAGATGCAAGCAGTCGACAAGATTAACCAAGAAACCTAGGCTTATGGGTTAATTGACTAGTTGACTACTTGTTGTCATCCCTGTTCCTCACTGAGGGTATGTCTACACTAGCTCGTTAGTTCGAGCTAGGTAGGCAAATGAGGGCAACCGGAGTTGCAAATGAAGCCGGGATTTAAATATCCCGGGCTTCATTTATCTTCAGCGCCGCCATTTTAAATCCCCTTAGTCTGAACTCCGTGCGCGGCACGCGCACGCGGGTAGTTCGAATTAGAGACCTAATTCGAACTGCCGTACACCTCGTAGTTCGAACTACGGTACATCGGTAGTTCGAATTAAGGGTCTCTAATTGAACTACCTACTCCGTGCTGCGTGTAGCGCGGGCACGGAGTTCGACTAAGGGGATTTAAAAATGGCGGCGCCCGGGAAGATGCAAATGAAGCCCGGGATATTTAAATCCCGGGCTTCATTTGCAACTCCGGTTGCCCTCATTTGCCTACCTAGCTCGAACTAACGAGCTAGTGTAGACATACCCTGAGGGAAAAATGTACAAGATGACTTGCATCAGCAAATCCAAGTTTCATTTCCACTGATCCCTTTTCCCCATCAATCACAGTGAGTAGTCTGCTTGCACCCTCCTTATTTTTATAAAAATACTCATAGGTAATGAGTTGATTTGTGGAAAAGGAAAACGAAGAAATTCACATTGGAACGTGAAAGGGGCAAGGACTTTCAGTCATTCTTAGTTTGAGATTTTGCCAGCAGTGATATGAACGACTTACATACTCTACTGCATATGAGGATAGAACTCTCTATAGCAGATTCATGTAACACATAGTATAGTCATACCTGTACTCTAGAAATATAATGTAAGGCTTTGTAACAGTGTAGTTAACCCAAATTTGAAGAGTTCATATAATGCAGCTGTAAATGTTTGCTTTTGCATTGAATATTAGCAGAGTATGTTCACAGCCTAGGAGTGTTTTGGTTAAATGCAGTTTAAATTGGTTAGGTAATTTGAACACATTAGAAGCGGAATTTAAAATAAAACAAAAACACACCAGTTTTGAGCTTTATGCTATTTTGTGTGGGTTCTGTAACTCAAAAATGTGTAATATATGAGAACAGCTAAGTACGGAGTCCATATTGGATCAGGTCTGTGGTCCATTTAGACCAGTATCCTTGTGACCCACTCTGGCCAGTAGCAGATGTTCCAGAGGAAATTGTAAGAAATTCCAATGTAAGCACTTATCTGGTAACTCTTGTGTATAAACTGTACGTATAAATTATTCTTAAAGTAAATTGTAAGAAATCCCAGTATAGGAACTAATATGGTATCTCACTCAATTAAAGATTTCTACTTTACTCCCAATAGGTAGAAATTGTGCTAAAGCATATACCTAAAGTCTATATAGCGTCCAAAATTCTCAATTATTGTTTTTGTTTTGAATTACAGGTTCAACCTCCATGGTCTGGACTTCTATACTCTGGCACCATCTGTGGTCCAGCATCCCTGTGAGTACTCCCGAGCTGGAACACTCAGGAAAAAAAGCCAATCCCCACTCAGCAATTCCTTCCCCACCTTTCCAGAGCTTCCTGTGCACCACAAGCTCAGGGAAAGAGGAGGAAGAGAGGGGGAGAAGCAGAGATGGGGGATGTTTGGGGGATGAAGCAGAATGACTATGGAGACCCACGGCCAGGGGTACAGCCCCACAGCCGGTGGTGGGATCTGTGAGGGCAGCCTGGTTGCCACGGGGCTCGGTGCATTCCTGCAGGGTTGCACTCATGGGGCTCTGCATCCACCCTGCCTCTTTCCCTGAGTGTCCATTTCTTTGCTTTGTCAATGGCAGCCCCTCTGCTGCTGCCAGAGCAAGCTCCGCAGCTGGTGGCAGCAGAGGGCTGGCATTGACTGAGTGGGCACTGGGGCTGGGTGCTCAGGGTAAGAGGCAGGGTGGATGCAGAGTCCTGCAGCCAGAGGCCAGGGGTGCATCTCAGCATAGAGCTGTGCTCCTAACCCCCAGCCAGGGATCTCCACAGTCACCCTGCCTCTTCCCTAAGCCCCTCCCATCCCCGCTCTGTTAATGGCAGCCCTTCTGCAGCCACTGAAACAGAGCCTGGCAACCAATAACAGCAGAGGAACTGGCATTGACCCCTTCCCCCCAGTCAGGTCCTGAAGGTGCTGGACCAGGGAGGTACAACCTGTATTTACTATTACACTTTTATAAAGCTGAATATTCTTGTTATCATTAGTTCCTCAGGCTAACTGTGCACTATGTGAAATATGTAATATTTCCAAATATTCAGTGAGTTTAGGTCTACAAACGTTTGTTAGAACATGAATGGATTCCTTTGGGAATTTAGAAAAAATGCTTAAAATGACTGCACTACTCAGACAAAAAGACTTTTATTGCAGGTTTTATTAATATATTTAGACATGACAGACAAAAACATGAACTGTAAGAGAGGACTGTGGAAAAAACCAAAGTGTTGCTGGGAAAATAAGAAAGCATTCAGCATTTCAGTAAAACGTTATTTTTAACTAAACTCAAATTTTGAATACTGGCACCAACTCAAGCCAAATCAGTTTATAAAGTGCTGATCTATAGACCACTGAAGTCAATGAGACGTATTTGTCTGTTTGACTAAGATAGTTTGTCACTAACCTGTCCCACTGTACATAGATTATGACAGAACATACCCTTCAAAATCAATAAGATGCTTTCCACAATACTTTTACTATAACAATGAGGAGTCCTGTGGCACCTTAGAAACTAACAGATTTTTTAGGGCATGAGCTTTCGTGGGTAAAGCCTACTTCATCAGATGAATTGGAGTGGAGTTTACAAATGCCTGGGTATATATAAAGACAACAAAAGAAAGAGGGTATGTGGCTGGTCCTTTCATAATAGTACACAACAGTACATGACAGGGACAGATCTCTGAAGGCAGTATGATTTTCAAAAGTGCCTTGGTCCCCAACTACCATTTTGAAATGCCTTGAGAAATCTGGCCCCTCGTCCACAAAATGTTTGCTGTGTTAACCATATCGCCATTATGGTTACACTGCTTATTTACTTACTGCTATTCTTTTTGTATATACCTTAATCTTACAATGTAACACTGAGCTCAGTCAAACAGCCTGCATGCTTACTTTAAATTCAGAAATATGAGGGGAAAGAAGGCAGGAAAAATTCAAATACTCTAAATCAGCAAAATAAACTGCTGTACCTCAGCCTGTATTCTGGAAACATTATTACCTCTGTAGACTTTGAATAAGAGTTCAGAAAATTACATATGAAAGTTGAGGGGGGAAAAGATGCAGTGCTACACAAAAAGCAACCAGTATGACCTAAAGAAATACAGGTTGAACCTCCCTGGTCCGGCACCTTCAGGACCTGAGTGGTGCCAAACAAGGGAATTTGCCAGACCAGTGGAGGTCAGGCATTCCGGCTCCCACGGGGCTCCCCTCCTGGCTGGATGCCCCGGGAGAACCCAGAGCCCTGATCTCTCCTGGCCCACCCTCCTGGTTCTGCTGCCCCCAGCCTACTTGCAGGGCTCCGCTCCCAGGGTTCCCCAAGCATGCATGAAGTGGCAGCTGCTCCAAGAGCTCCACAACCCCACATGGGGCAGCAGCTGCTCCCGAGGTTCCCTGTCCCCAGCTGCTTTGCCACCCATGAGGTGGCAGCTGCTCCCAGGGTTCCCCGGCCCCGAGCGAGAAGGAAGCTGCTCTCGGGGTTCCTTGCCCTCAGCACTGCGTGCGGCGGCAGCTACTCCCGGGATTCTCTGCCTCCGGCCGCCTGGCCCTGCACAAGACAGCAGCCACTCTTGGGGCTCCTTACCTCCATCCTCCACAGCAGGCCTGGGCAAAATATGGCCCACGGGCCACATCCGGCCCGCCAAGCCACTGGATCTGGCCCACGGAGATAGCGGGAAGCCCCAGGCAGGTTCCCCAGCTTGCCCTGTAGCCCCACACGTTGGGCAGAAACGTGGCTGCAGGGCTCCATTTCTGTGTTAAAACTGGAGGGGAGTGGGAAGTTTTAGGAGCCACCCCGCCCTCAGAATATTCCCATTGGCCAGTTTCTGGCAGAAATCAGCCAATGGGAGCTGTTTGTTAGAGTAACAGGCATCTAAGAAAAACTACACCCCCTCTCCTGAGCTCAGTTATTCATGAAGCACATGGCCAGATAAGCAGGTGTAACCACCACCAAGCAAGCTGGCTTTTAGCTCAGAGGGTGGAGGCTCCTAGTCAGCTCCCGAGGTCCCAGGTTCAAATCCGCCTTGGTGGTGGTTACAAAGGCAGGCTGGGAAACATTTTAAGCTCTGCAGGTAGTCAGGCTGGTTTGGCAGCTGACAAGTCTCTTGGCCACACCCTGTTTCTGGCACCCCAGCCCTTTCTGCCCCAACTCTCTGCCCCCCCCCCCACTCAACATACCCAAACTCTCTGTCCCCCTCTTACAACCATACCCCCTCCCAGATCTGGCACCCGTCTCCTGCCCCAGACCATAATCCCCTCCTACCGTAGGTCACATCCCAAACCCCTGCCCTAGGTCACAACTGCCTGCTTCATCCCAACTCCCTCCCAGACTCCAGTCTCCCTCCTGCACCCCAGTCCCTTACCCCAAGCTCCCTTCTGCACCCAACCTCCATCCCAGACCCCGCATCTCCATTAATATCATGGAAGAGTGTGGCCCTCAACCACTTTCCAAAATCTTGGAGTGGCCCCCCGTCAAAAATTATTGCCCACTGCTGCCCCACAGGGTGGCAGTCTCTCCCAGGGCTCTCTAACCCCAGGTCATTGGTCCTGCAGACTGCGGCTGACCAAACCGGCTCCACTCCCTGCCACTCTCAACCTCTGTAGCCAGGGCTCTCTAGTCTAGCAACATCTGTAGTTCTGCTGGACCATGGATGTTCCCCGGGCCCCAGAGTCCTGGACAAGAGGTTCAACCTGTACTTATGTAAATAAAATATTATTAGATCACAGATTAGATAGTAAAATCTAGTCTCAAGCCCAGAGTAACCATTCTGCTCTGTAAGAAAAAGTTAAAAAAACATCAGAACACAGAAGGGTGTCGGAACACAGAAGAGTTTCATATAATGAAGAGGAACCAGTTTGAAGATTTTTATAGCACTGATACATCCTTTCAGACCTCAAAGTCATAACCAGTAGGGTCAAAATGGATAACCTATGAAGCCTAAGTAACTCTAAGTAGTTAATTAAAGCTAAACCTAGGTGAAATGAGCTGATAATAAATAGTTTGGTAAGTATGTAATTACACTGACTGAATTTCATTTTCAGAACATCAGTTTAGCTGGCACTGAGATTCAATAAACCAGTGTGCTACTGCATTAACTCTCAGTATGTAAAAACTTGAATATCAATTCATATTACAACCAGGGGATTCAAATGATAGATTGTTTCTGGAGATGAATTTCTTCAGATAAGAATATTTTCTAGTTGATGAGAATGAGTATTTTGGCTTTGAGAGATAAAACCTGTAGAGATACTAATTCATAGGCATTTAATCTCATCTCCAGGCTTTACAAGACTGTCCTTCTCAGGGAACGACTTACTGTACTGTAAAACATCTCTGTTACTGCTGTATGATATAAACCCCATACACTGGGCACAGAAATGGAAAGATCTCAAATTTTACATACAACCACTTTGGAACCTGAAGTTTCATAACACCTGTTATCAAAGGACCATACACTTTAGATTTCCAACTAGGGCCAGAAAGTCCTGACCAGGCCTCTCTAGCCAACATCTGCATAAGACTGTAAAGGGAAGGGAGAGGAAGACCATGCAAGATGAAACACAATGGCAGTCCTCATGCTTAGATTAGCACAATGACTTCTGGATGCAACCTCCCTTCAAGTGTTAGCCATCATTTAGGAAATTAGGGTGAGTTATGAATATTGTTAGTTCCCTGTACACTAATAATGAAGTGGACCAGCTGCATCAAGGAGTGTTTCCTGAACACACTGTAGGGGCGTAGCGATGGCTGTTACCTCACATACACATGGAAGCCCTGGGAAGCACTGTGCCTTTCTAAACGTCAATGTCTCTTGAAAATCCCACTGCAGACCTGCATCTAATTTTGATGGGCTTTACAGACCCTACCTTAAGACAAGTCAAGGTCAAGGTTAGGAGCAATACTGGGCCAGGAAAGGTGCTGAGCATGCTCTATGGGAAAGGACCATGTGAGCTCCAGCAGTTCATGCTGGAGGGAAGTGAGAAGCAATTTCCTGGAAAAGCACTTCTCTGCAACATGGAGAAAAGCAGCCTACACTGAGGAGATCTGGCTGTGAGTGTTTCTACCGCCTCCCCCCTTTCTCCTCTCTGCACTTTTTAACATTACCCAAAAGGGAGGAAGAAACATGTACAGGAGAACTAGAAGGGCTTGTATTGGCTCTTAGTGATTTGACATGAAGTGGTTTAACTCAATGGCAGCCAAGTTCCAAATTGAACCATAGTGTGTAGTAGGAAGTAGCCTGGAGGAAAGTAAGAGGACCAGACTCAGACCATCCCATGCTTATACACTTTCAGGACCTTGTGCCAGGACCTGGTGGAACTGCAGGCCCAGGTCCCACTACTCACCCCAAATTCTCCTATTCTGACCCCCAAGATGGGCAGGATGACGTGTGCCAAACCAACTGGGACTCCATTGAGGGGATCCACAATACACTCAGTTGATACAGGATATGTCTGCACAGCAACTGGACACCCACAGCTGACCAGCACCAGCAAACTCCGTTTCAAAGGACTCCAGCTATAATTCCCCAGAACACACTCAGAACCTTTTAAAATTATAAATATATAAATTTATAATTTGCTTCCTTCCAAATCCTTTGGGAAAAGTCTCTGTTTTTAATGAGAGATTGCTCAGCCATTTCATAGACTAGAATCCTAGAACTGTAAGGGACCATGAGAGATCATCAAATCCAGTCCCCTGCCCTCATGGCAGGACCAAGCTTGGTCTATATCATCCTTGATAGATGTCTATCTAATCTGCTCTTAAATAGCTCCATTGATAGAGATTTCACAACCTCCCTAGGCATATTTAAGGCATATCCTTCATGATTCCTGGATGTACTCTCAGGGCCTGGTGATGTACTACTTTTTAAATGAACAGTTTGCTCCAGCATCTCGTTCTTCTGACACCTCATTCTCACAGT
Organism: Rafetus swinhoei; assembly: GCA_019425775.1. Taxonomy (NCBI): domain Eukaryota; kingdom Metazoa; phylum Chordata; order Testudines; family Trionychidae; genus Rafetus; species Rafetus swinhoei. The sequence goes on along the minus strand of CM033446.1, from coordinate 85,909,393 downwards.
GCTTCCTTTATGTCATAATAAAAGGAGCAGGTCTGAAGGGATAGCTCAGACTGATGCAAAAAAAAAAATTAGTTTCTGAAAAAAAATTTTTGTCATGGGGCAAGCCATCCTATAGCACACCCTGATGGCCTAGGACAGGGGTGGGCAATAATTTCCACTCCAAGATTCTGGTAAGTGGTCAAGAGCCGCACTTTGCTGTGGAAGGGGTGCAGGGTCTAGGTTGGAGGTTGGGTGCAGAAGGGCGCATGGGGTAAGGAACTGGCTGGACTGTGCAGGAGACACTGTGGGGTCTGACAGGGTGTTTGGGTGGAGGAGGGGGTTGTGCCCTGGGTCAGGGGATTGGAATGTAGGGTCAGGGAGGGAGTGTGAGTGCAGGAGATGATTCCGTCATGGGGGAGGGGCGTAGGAGGAGGCACAGAGTCTGGGAGGGAGTTGTCATTTGGGGAAGGGGGTGCAGAGGGTTTGGATGGTGACCTGGGGGAGGGAGTTGGGGTGCAGGAGGGGTTGGGTTGCCAGAGGCAGGCACTGGCTGGAAGGAGTTTACCTAAGTGTCTCCTGGCCAGCAGGCTGCAGCACCCCAAGACAGTCTGGGCTCCCTGCCTGCTGCAGCCCCAGCCCCTTGAAAATACAGGCTGCTTCCTCCACATGGATCTCAACTCTGGGTGGGGGAAGAGGCTTGCACTGCCCCAGTCTCTCAGGCCAATCTCTCAGCTCCGATTGGCTGGCTGTTTCCAGCCAATCGGAGCTGAGAGATTGGCTGAGGTCAGTTCTTATTGGCTGGTTGTTTCTGGCCAATAGGAGCTGAGGATTAGGGCGGGGCGATCACACAAAGTGTCCCCCTCCCTGCAGAGCAGGGAACCGCAGGGACTGTGTTTTAAACCGCGGCAACTGCGTGTGCTTGTGGGTCACGGCAGGGTGGTCTCCAGGCTGGATCCGGTGGCTTGGCAGGCCAGATCCGGCCCCGGGGCCGTATTTTGCCCAGTTCTGGCCTAGGATGACAGTTCAGCATATCTGCCTCACTTGCCCTCCCTGATGTGAGACTCCTTAGCTCTTTACACCACAGTCTTCAATTCAGCTCTTCACACTAGGTCTGTGCTGGAGATATGGCTTAGTCCTCCTCACAAGTCACAAAATTTAATCTGTCCAGGGCAGAAAAAGTCCATCTATGATGGCCTAACAAACAAAAGATTTTTCTATACTTCAGGGTTTCTCTTCATCTTGCCATCTAGGGCCTATTTCCACCCCTTTTCTGGGCTACCTTTGAGAATCTTCTTGAGTCTGGGATAGAGCACTAGAGCCTAGGGTAATTCACCTAGAGCCGTGGTGTCCAACCAGTTCTGAAGCAATAGCCATTATAGTGGCTACTGCTATAGCAAACTAGCCACACTCAACCTGCCAAATAGCCAAAGCTGGCTAGCATGATAGACACCACTGACCTAGCGTACCAAGACTCTTGCAGACTTTGGCTCAGGGACTCCCATAGGAGCCTACTGATTCCCTGTGGTTCCTCCCAACTTGATCTCAATGCCTTTTTATGAGACTCAGACGTCCATTAAGCTATCACCTGACCCCTTTAGTCCAATCCCTACAGAAAGCTAATTTATTAAGGGACAGATGTGCTCTGTGTCCTTTTAAAGGGCCAGTCACCCTGTGATATTTCAATAATTGCTTCTATTAGCAACTAATGATCCAGGATACCCAACAATTCTTTTGAAGTTGTTGTGCTTCTAATATACTTAAAGGATCGCTTATTTGTTTTTTGTTTGTTTTATATTCACACTATTATTCACAAATACAAGCACACTTTTTTTTGAGTTTTCCGATATTGGGGTTTTCTCTTTTTAAGAATTATTTGTTGATTTGTTGACCTCTGGTTTTTAGGTACTATTTTTTCTATCAAAAGCTTTTAAGGGAAGCATGAATAACAAATAACAGAAGAGAACGGAAGATGGTAAACTGAGAAGAGGACTAGGGCAGTGGCTCCCAACCTTTTGAGGATCCGGACCCCTTTTTAATCTATTAAAATATTACGGTTCCCCCCCCCCCAAACAATATAGCTGTGCCTGCAGCCTGCACGTCCCTCAGCCCATGCTGCTCCCCGAGCGGCGTCCCTCAGCCCACTGGGGAAGCAGCACAGGCTGAAGGATGTTCTGGCTGCTAGCATGGAGCCTCTCAGCTGCGAAAGGCTCCATGTTGACCCCCTCCAGTACCACAGGTTGGGAACCACTGGACTAAGAGACCGATATTTTGTCATTACACCTTGCAGGTGTGCAGGTACTTTATGCCAGCTCCAGGCAACAGGCAGTATGCTATCTGTGGCCATGGTAACAGGGAAGGAAGCTAGAGGTTGGTGGGGTACAACAGCTCTTTGAAAGCATCTTGGACTTACAAGCAGGTGTAAAAGTACACACACCTGTGCTATAGCAGCACAGGAGGAACATATTATAGAAAAGCTCTGGAGGGAGCCAGGGAAATGATTGTGCATGAAGGGGCCCATTTAGAAGCAAGGCAGACGACATCCACAAAATTACAATGCTAAGGGGAGTGAACTGAAGAATGCAGTGCAGGACGGTGTGTTAGAGGAAGTGACATTGGTCACTGAACAGCAACTGGAGGCCTTGGTTAGGGATGTAAAATTCCTCGATAAAAGTTAACCAGTTAAACATAATGTTTAACCAGTTAATTGTGATCCTGCACTGCAGGCTGCTCCAACCAGGCCCAATACACCGTGCTGCGGGCAGGGGGCTACTCCATCCGAGCCAGGCCAACCATGTCGTGAGCTGCGCCAAGTCCACCACACCAGACTGAATCTGCCTCACCATGCTGCCCCAACGGTGCAGCCCCTCAATGGTTAACCAGTTACCCCAGTAAGCATGGCGGTAAGAGGCATGCTTACTGGGTAACCAGTTAACCCTTTACATCCCTAGCCATGCCCCAGACTGAGTGGTGGTGACAGTGATAGGTATAACTAGCACTTCTGGAGATGCTAGAGCTAGGGTTGCCAGGTGTCCGGTTTTGAACTGGACAGTCCAGAATTTGAGCTTTCTGTTCAGAAAACAATTAAGAAAATATAAATGAGAAAATATAAATGTCCGGTATTTTCTAAATAAGATGCAATGTAGATTGGGATGTAATGTCAAGTGTGTCCGGTATTTTTGTTGAAACCATCTGGCAACCCTAGCTAGGGCAGTCTGCTCATCATTATGTGCGGCAACAGATTAACAGTGACACATTACATTACCCCCTCTTGCCCAACAAGAAATGGATATGTAACTTTTCATCCCTTATGCTCAGATCCCAAAGGACGCAAAGTGGCTATAGGCTCTTCCCACTCCACTCTGTGAAGTTCCATTTCATGTTCAAAACAACGTTAAAGCACCTCGAGATCCCTAAGTTCTGCCAGGCAAAGTGTCCTCCATTCTGAATTCTTCATACAAAGCTCTTTTTACCATGTAAGTTACAAATCTCTCCACAGACCAGTCTTATCATTTACTTTCACCATACTAGAGATGTACACAAAAGTCTACCCTGTGCTGCCAGTTACTTCAATGACAGCCAGAAAATAAAAGAACAGCAGCAGTCAACATACCTGGCACACAATACAGCGCTGCACAATCTCCTCCCAAGTTCTGTAGTGTGTATGGGGGATGTAGGTTAAATGATGTCTAAGTGCATTTAGTTCACTCTGAGGTCTGGTTAAAGTGGGAAGTCAAGGTTCATGTCCTCCCTACCTATCTTTAGGGAGGTCTGCAACCTAAGAGATGCATACAAGGATTGCTTCCTGAAGTCCCACAAGCACAGGACCTAAAACTGTCCTTTGTTCATGTGTCCTCTCACCAATTCCACCTGCACAAGGACAGGGGGCAATGTGGCTCCCAGGTGTTTTTCTTTAAAAAAACAAAACAAAACAAAACATGAACTCACTGGCAAATGAGATGCTGGTTCTTTTTCTGCCAAAATAAGTATGTTGTTTATGTGGGATCATTTGTGATATCACCAAAAATCCCATAAACAAACATCTATGCCCATCACCTTTTTATCTTCTGCACTATGGGAAATTATTGATAGTGATTCAGAATCTGCCTGTGTTCTTCTGATTTCAGTGTTGCAGAATGTCAGCACTAGCCTATGGAGAACATAAAAGAAACCATTTTCACTTGCTCTTTCTCCATCATCTTTGCTTTTAGTCCCACCATCTTCATCTCGCCTTTCCTAAGTTATGACATCACTTCCATTGTGGCTCATCAAGAGTCAAATGCCAGCACTAATCAAGAGTTAGCCTATTTCTTCTGGACTGTAAAAGTCCCTCCCTCAATTGGAGTTAATTTCTCCAGTTAACTCAATACCATGTTTCTTTGAAGTTCCATTGAAACAGTGCTGCAGACATCTTGAAAGCATCATACCATAGTCTGCAAAAGCAACTGAAAATTTAACCTCACAGAAAATATTCAAATTATGGTTAAAATGTTATCCTAGAATCCCTAGTAAAGGTAAGCTCTAAGGCACATCCCAAAACAGCAGAGAGGTACACAGTGCCTCAGAGATACCCACAATGCCTCCTAGGGCTTCGTTTTTGTGCTGGGAGAGGTAATTTGAGAGACCTTGTTTACAGGATGCAGTAAGCTCCTCACACTGTAGCCACGCAGCTCGCTCTGCTGGCCCCTCCCATCAGTACTGTGAAGTGCAAAGGGATAAGTAACCTCTCTCGCAGGACTGCACCAAAGCTAGTCACAATTACATCTTGGAGTAACAACTCCAGTAGGCAAGTTTCACATATCAGTAATATAACATTTTCCCTTTACAAATTATCAAAAGTCAGCAGTTTAACAAAACACAACACTCATACCATCTATTTTTACAAATTTAAAGTTGGCTAACAATTCCCGTAAAGAGCAGCAGGAGGCTGCAGTGAAGGGGGTGGGGGGATGATGAGGAATCAGAGATTGCTAGGAGTGGGCAAAGTCTAGCAGACAGTCTTGGGAATTAGGACTGAGGCTATGTCTACACTATCACTTACGTTAGTATAATTTATGCCACTCAGGTGTGTGAATAAGCCAAGCCGCTGAGTGACAAAGTTACACTGACCTAAGCGCCACTGTGGACAGTGCTATAATGGTGAGAGAAGTTTTCCCACTAACATTAGCTACTACCTTTCTTTGGGGGTGGATTAAGACAACCATTGACTGCTCTCCCATTGGCTTAGAGCAGCTATACTAGGGAGTTTGCATCAGTGCAACTGCACCATTGTTAGCACTCTAGCGGAACCTTAGCCTGAGACACCTGTCTAAGAGTGCCCTTCCAAGCAGGAAAGGGCCCAGTCAGGAAGGCAGGGGCTGAGGAATAAGAAACCCTTGTCTGTGCAGACTTTTGGATAGACTTGAAAACTGAATTTTGAATGTTAATTTAATAAAGCACAAGCAGAAAAGGAATAGGAATGGACAAAGGACAGAATTTTTTTAAATCTTCTAACAGTCCAACATGGAAAACTGAGACAGGCTGCTTGTCACATGACCCAAGGTCATGATGGGATGCACTGGAGGCTCTCGGTCCACAAAAATGGCAAAAATCTATTGTGTTTGAGAGTTCCATTATGCAAAATAAAAAGAATTACAAAATGTGATAACTTTAGTTACAGGTATGGCTCCAACTTTAATGATTACATTTAAGAACAAAATTATTGTTAACAACACCTCAAAATTTAATTATGGGTGTCATCTCTGCTAGAAGTGGAAGCAGGTCTCAAGTGAACAACCTATTGGCACAATAGTGCACTCATTTGTTTAGTGACTGAGGTTTAATTCCTCTTGTCCTTATCACCAAAGTTAAACTTTACCCAATTAATTTGCAGTCTAGGATGAAATGAGCAAGAAAAGTGAATAATCACTCTCAAGGCACAGTTAAAAGGCAATAGCAGCCCAATAAGAGGCATATTTTGTTGGTATCTGTTACTTTCCTTTTGGTATTTCTTTGTATAACATGTATTGCTTTTTACTGAATTTCAGTCAACTCCACAGGAGACAACACCATCCGTCTTATTTCATCTTTTAACAAGGACTTGATGAGGTGACACAGGACTGATTCTTAAAAACACATTACCTGTTATGTGAAGCATTGTGTGACAGGGAGAACTATCTTAGTGACAGGCACCTGACAGCAGATTTGTTGATTTCATGGTCACTTCATTTAAAGTAACAACAGGGTGAAATATGCCATCTGATAATCTGTTTGAATGTTGACTGTGAAAAGCACTTAACATTGCTGCCAGCTACTACTACTACAGAATCTGTTCTTCAATATGTGCAATTGTACCAGCCTCTTTAATAATTAAAACACACACACTCCATCCTGGATTTAAAATAAACTTTCTAAAAGTAAACATTAAAGACTGACAAAAATCTATTAAATCTCTGAAAGTGAAAAAGATTCAAAGTGCTCAACTCAAAGCAAAGAGCAATATGAGGACTACAGTATGTAGGATCATTCTTGTTTGAAGAGAACTGCCATACCCATATAAAATAAGTGATATAAGGATGGATTTGGAACCTTCCCTCTCAGTTTTCTTGCCCTTGAGGTTCAATCTATAACCTTAAGGTTGGGTGGTTACATACTTTTTGGTTACTGTACTTATTTTATTACTTCACAGTAATAACAAGTAAAAATAAATTGCCCATCATTTCCATAAGGGGGTACCCTTTAACTCTGTGTTAAATTACAACTCTTAGGCAATTCTGGGTGAGAGGCAAATATGGTGCATATACAACAGCCATTTAGTTATCCTGAATGGAACAGGGTAGGAATTAAATTAAAATATCCATCCCCTGTTAGTTTCTAAGAAGCAGAGTTTATAACATCGGGAGACAGATCCAGAGCCAATATCTAAATTTTGCTGACTGAGTGACTGAAACCCTGTTTGTTTGGAACTCGTGAAGCAAACATGAGTTTTTCTAAATTAATATCACAGTAGTGCAGGCTAGATCTAAACTGTATTTCAATACAGGTCAGTATTGTGCAGCGCATGTGAACGATAAAATCTTTATCTGAACAGGATTAAATGAGAGGTTTTAAAATAAATTAATATCAGTTATCTATTATTGAATACAGCAGCTGAACCTATATCTTAATTAAAGACTCACACATACATGCACACATAGAGCGCTGCCCTGATGATTTATACTGGCTCCCATGAAATACGAAGAACACCTTCAATGTCAAAATACTTTAAGCTTTTTGAAGCAGCATTAAATATGAACCAGAAATAGGCTGGTTAAAATTTACACTTCCTCTGAAAGATTTTTGACACATTTGGTGCTTGTGAAAGTGAGGGGATGACGGCCCTAGTCAAATACAGTTGAGTGAGCAGAGTGCAAGCATCCCACATTCCACCTCCAGCACAGTTCAAGCATGACGTGGAGGGACCAGCCTCTCTCTCTCTCTGTCACTGTTTTCCAAGCATTTTATTAATTAATTTTTGTTGTTGTTTCTTTCTAAGACAAGCATCACTGAAATTGTTCATCGCCCTTAATATTTTGTTATATTATTTTGCTGAATCTTACCAGGTCTGTTTGCTTAGAAAAGGAATGCTGACAAGCTGACAGACAGTCCCAAGTATATAGCAAGTATTTTATTATTAACCTACGAAGATTTTTTCAGAGTCGTTTCATGTAAATTTGCTTATTTTGAAATCTTCTAAGAAACAACATCTGGGTTTCAAGGTGTCCCTCTCCGGGGATCATGCTTTGGGGAGCATGCATTTGAAAATTACACCATAACTTATAAATATTGCTTTGGCAATAAGAACATTCTGTATACTATTTCATAGTGCTGCCAATGCCCATGTTTTGTGCAAAGCTTCAATATCAAGCTAATGTTATTTTGTTACAATAGAGACTCATTAATTTGAAATCCAGTCAACTTAAAAAAAAAGCAAGCAAAAAGTACTTTCAGAACTAAACAAGCCCGAGTTTTACTTGCCCATTTTAAAATTGTATGTTTTTATTTTAGAAGTGTTTCTCTGATATTGTAAAAATGGCCTCACCACACATTATGTGGTAGGGGCCATTGTCTGACTTGCTTGAAAAGATGTGTAGCCCCTTTAAGAGCTAAGGAGCCTGTGAGCAATTTTCTTCTGTAGCTACAGATTAGGTCAACAGCAGGGACACTGACTCATCTCCCCAGGATGACTGGAAGATCAGGAGGACTATATAGGTCCATGCCAGGTCAAGAAAAGTCCTCTTTTACCTGGACCAGGCATCTCAGCACCCACCCTCCACCCATGGAAGAGATGCAATCTTGTATGGGTACTGTACTTCTGTGAGTGCTGCATTAGTCATTCCTTTTGTAGGAGACTAAGAATTAAATTTTTGCCTCACTACCAGATTGTCCAAGGCAAAGTAGGGATTTTTTTGCCTTCCCCACAGTGGATTCCTGGGGGCTTATTTGGCGTGAACATGAAACAGGAGTTGCGACTCATTATGTAAATGTGGGGTGGGAGTCCAGAGCAGGCACTCTGCAGGAAAGAGATACAGTGATCAGACAAAATAGACAGGTATAGGAATTAAAAGGAGGTATTCTTTAAAGAAGAGGAAACAGGGGGTTCGGGGCTGCTATAACTTGTATGACAGGAAGCCACGTTCCCTCCAACCTTATTCAAGGAGGGGGAGATGATGAAATACCAGCAACAGGTTGGCTAAGGACCAGGATAGGTAAAGAGGGAGGGCTGATAGAAGCCCCCCGGTATACATTGAAATGATTATGGAATTACCTGCACTGAATACTTTTATCTGCTGGGTTATTCCAGACATTTAAAAATAAAGTTGCAGCCTAATCAAACCACATCCACTGTCTCCTGTTCTTCTTCTGGCCCAGCTGGACAAAGACTTGCAAAAACAAAGGAAAACCAGCCATAGGCTATGTCTAGACTACGCTATATTTTCGAAAGAGGATATCTTCTTCCGATCTCACTTTCGAAAGCAGGTCTTTCTAAAGTAAAAGTAGTCTGGATGCAGTTTTCTTGGGAAAAAAAAACAATTTTTCGAAAAACCGCTCTTCCTTAAAAAATGAGGTTTATGTGGTTTTTTGAAAAAGGGGTTTTTTTTCCAAAAAAACCCATGTCCAGACTATTTTCACTTTCAAAAGACCCGCTTTCGAAAGTGAGATCAGAAGAAGATATGCAAATTCCCACGGTATCTGCATATCCTCTTTCGAAAATAAAGCGTAGTTTAGACGTACCCATAGTAAAGCTGTCTAAGCAGTAATTACTGTCAAAAGTACCCACTAAAGAAAGCAGGTTGGTGTTGTATCATAACAGTAGGTAACAAACTTTTCAGGCAGAAATGGGAGTTTAAAGTTGATGGTATCACTTTAAGCAGACATCAGCTGCATCTAAAATATGGTGGTCTAGATGCTGGGGTACAGTGTGGCTGCTTTCAGTCAAATCACACACAGATTCTGGAGCCCTCATAACTGTAATGTGAGGATCACACCAGAGTGGGAAAGAGCTGGCACTGCTCCATTCAAGAGTATGCCTCTCTCATAGCACTGCTGACAACACAGGACATTTTGATGGGTTTTTCCATCCAATTCAGTAAGGACAAATGCAAAGTACTCCACTTAGGAAGGAACAATCAATTCCAAACTTACAAAATGGGAAATGAATCTGGCAGTTATAGTAACTAGAAAAAATAACATAGGAGGGAAGATTTGAAAAACTGGGGTTGTTTAGACTGGAGAACAGAAGACTAAGAGGGGACATGATGACAGTCTTCCAAGTACATCAAAGATTATGATAACGGGGAGGAGGGAAAAAAATAGTTTTTTTCTGAAGATCTGTGGATTGCACAAGAAGCAGTGGGCTAAAATTATAACAAGGGCAGTTTTGGTTGGAGATTAGGAAAAAAACTTCCAATCAGAGCAGATAAACACTGGAATAAATTACCTAGGGAGGCTGTGGAATGGCCATCATTGCAGATTTTTAAGAACAGGTTAGACAAACATGCCAGGGATTATCTAGATAATAGTTCTGTCATGAGTGCAGGAGACTGCCAGGGATTATCTAGATGACTTCTCAAGGTCCCTTCCAGTTCTATGATTCCCTATACCTCATTGAACCCTGGCTAGTATATCAACCATTTGGGATTCCTGGTTGGTAAGGGAACACAAGATGCTGTCTCATGACTGAGGTGTGTTTCTCAGCCACTGCAGAGGAGCTGAACAATAATATTTACTGTATCATTAAAGTAATACGAATGGCAAATAGGAATTATAGTACATGTTGAACTCAGCAGGAAAAAATGCAAACAATATTTACAAGTTGTTAAAAGTAAAATATCTAATAGGCTTGACTGGCTACATTTCTAAAATTGTACTACCTTTCCATATAACATCCAGTGGAGTTAAACTCCTTCTATGAAGCTTCCTTTCTTTTAGGAGGAATGACGTTCAGTTTTATATTACCCAGTTGTAGAATTTATCACTTTCATCTTTCTGCCATCTGCAGGATATTGAAAATGAAATGAAAACAGAAACAAAATTTTAACATGAGGGGAACACCTGATGGATGAAGTTATTCAAACACCAAGAACGTGTGGTATTGCACATTCTCACTGTCACAGCCTTTGTTGAAAAGGATTTCCCTGACCTTTTCTGTAACCAGCAAACAAATAAGCCATATCTCTCAGCAGGAGAGAGCCACTGCTCCATTAGATCATTAAGGAGTTCTATTCAGACTATCCCAGTCTCCTGTCCTTGGCCCCGAAGAAAGAACTGGCACCAATCCAATCAGTCAGATAGAAGGAAGGCAAATGTGCTTTCGTACAGTACAGCTTGAAATGTCACAGCAGGATGAAAGTCATGGAACAGACAGCAGTGAGGAAAAGATGTGGTGCTACATGAGGGGTAGTGTTCCAACAACGAAAGGCTGGTTTTTCAGTCTGCCAAACAACGTAATGACTCATCCAGGCAGAAAAATATTACCACCATGGGAATATTTGGAACGTCTCAGTCTGAGAGTAATTAGGGACTAAACTACACCGGCATGCTTCAGTGAAGAAATGAGAAAATAAGCAATACCTCTGTCAAGTTCTGATTGGCGAGTATTAAATGAATATGGGCTTCTATCATCTCTGACCACAAACTAGTAACTTGCAGCAGATTGTCAGAATGGAGAAATATTTCCACTTTCTCATAAAATACGACAGCACAAAAAAACCTGGTGAAGTGAAAAATGTTACAGTTGGCAGTAAGAGTTTTAGAGAAAATCATTACCATGATTATATAATTTAATCCTTGTAACAGGCATTTGCACATAGCATTTTCCACCTCTAATTACACTGTCTGCAAAGGAAAAAAGAGAAGGGGAGGAGAGGAGGGGCAAAAGTGGCGAATGCTGACAGTTTTACTTTATGAATAACTACTGTATACAAATCACTAAATGAAAAGCACAAATGTTTAATGGAATTATTGTGCCATTTATGGGTTGTAGAAATGTAAATAATTTGGCAAGAAGAACAAACATTAATTTTTATTCTTTTGTATTTCTAAATTGTGCACAATTTGTATTCATTAAGCAAGGCAAAAGGTCTTTTTTTCTTTACAATTGTAAAGTGACATTATAATTAAATCCTATAACCTTGGCCGCATCTGCAATTTAAAGGATCACTTACAAGCTGGCCAGAAAAAGTACACTGCATTAAGCCACAAAACTGAGTTACACGTCAATAACCCTTCATTCCAATGACCAGGTCAGAACCTTAGTACCATGAAAATAATTAAATAAAGATTATTCAGAGTACAAAGATTTAGAAGGTCACAAATGAAAACAGCTTACAAGATCAAGAGTCACAATTTTCTTTCAGACTGTATACTCTGCAACCTGGAAAGACACTTGTTTGACTTCCTTCATCAGGACACACAGTTATAATACTACTGTATTGCATGCAACTCCCCAAATGAAAGTAAAGGGCAAACACAATTGCCTCTCTGCACAGTGTGAACAATCCCCATTAGACCAGGTTAATAAACTCTAACAGATGTATTGGCTAATACAATATTCAGCTATTGACATAAATATAAATATAATTTTCAAAAAAATAACCTACTTTAGTGAAACTACTTGTGCAATAAAAATTAATGAACTCCAAATGATTCTGCACATCTCCACCAAATTGCATTTTCAGGCTCACATCTTCAGGACATGCTGGGTGGTTTGATGCATTCCCGCAATTCATCTTCTTGCTAAGCCAATTTTAATTTAAATGCAATTAAAGGCTCAAAATGAACATTATATATTAGATAAAGCCCTGAATCTGCAGACTATCATAAATATGATTTTTGGAAAAAATTAATTACAAGCCATTAGGGTACAAGTCATCTTACTGCAAATGTTGAGTTAAACTGCAGAATTAGTTTGTTCGTTCCATTAAATGCTAAATGCTGATTTTAAGCTTGGCTCCAATTTAACAGCAATAGGTCAGTGTAAAAAAATCTCTCTAAAATAAATGTATGAAATTCTGGAGACTTAACCATTCACATTAACTGAAAATATGCAACCTTTAAAAACAAGATTTTAGAAGTGAATTTTTAAGTCTCTTTAGTCACCTAGGATGATAGTAGTAATTAATAAAGCACTGCGCTATTTCCTTGTGTTTCTACTTGCATAGCCTACCATACAGATTTATACAGAAGACTTAATTGGTATAAAATTATTTCAAATGAAAATTAGAAATGAAAATCTACATTATGCTACTTGCAGTACCTGGACAGTGGGAGGAACCTATATACAAATTACAACACAATGCTTACATAAAATACATTCTAGGCCTAAAAATGAAAGCTTCATGAAACTTAAGAGATCAAGCTTGCAATTTTGTCACTTGCTGTGAGCTGAAACCTGCAAATTCAGCTCTCTCCAGGCATCCAAGCAAATGCATAGAGGAAGGTGTTGTTATTTCTGTCTTTGAGCAACATTATATTACTGTTACAATTTTAACTTTTTACATGCATGCTACAGTGTGTCAAACTAATCACCACCACTACTTAGCAATGCTCCTGTGAGCCTAACACAGCCCTTTGGCATTTGCCATGATTCAGATTTATTTAATCTAGTTTGTTTTACACATCTATGAGTACACATACCAGTTTTAAACCTAAATGAAACTACAGACATGTGATTCATTTTATAGTATATATTTTAAAAGAAGGCATTACATTGTGCAAAAACAAAATCATGAACATAGCCCACAGAGATACACAAGAGTTTTATCAAATTCATTAACTTCTCCATTATATTACCAGCTTTGTTCTATAATACTGACAAGAAGTTACTATATTTTTCCCACAACATAACCCAGAATAAAGGGAAGCCTCTTCCCCAACATCCCAAAATAAGCCAACAACTTTTTATTCACAGTATATCAGATCTGTGCATTTTTCATTAACTTCCGCTTTATCATTAAACAGAAAATCAGTGCCATAGTTGGTAACATTAAGCCATTTATCTCATAATAATTACTTATAAATGTTCATGCTGCTTTGAGGAACTGAATGTATCACATACAGCACAGGGGTCAAGGTAATATTTAACAAAACTTCACTAAATCACAGCTTTCATTAGTGACATGACTCGATTTAAAACATGATGTCCCTCCTCTCAAATGCCCATCTCCTGGGTTTGACTTAATGTTGTCTGACTGAATATCTATCTCCTCCTTATCTAAGCCCTTCCCAACTCTTAACTCCTCCAGGGGACTGTGTTTGCTTGCTTCAGTCCATTTATTGTCTTTTGCTTGTCTATCTCCATCTCAAGTCACTAATGCGCCAACTTTTGGACTTTAGCAGATAACCTCTGTGCAGTGGGAGTTTAATGAAAGATACATTAGTTGAGCTGGATGCCTGTTATTCTGGCAATTCCACTTCATACTGTGAGACCATTATATCAGGTTCTCTAACCTCATGAACTTTGAAAAATCGTTACCTTCTAAGGCTATGGTTATAACTTATTTTTCACTTAAGCCCTTATGCAGTACGATGTAAATTGAAGAGAAACAAAAATTCTACTGCTTCAGGGGGTAGCTGAGTTAGTCTGTACAGGATAAACTTAAAAAACAACAAATGGTCTGGCAGCACTTTATAGACTAACAAAACATGCAGACGGTATCATGAGCTTTTGTGGGCACAGCCCACTTCTTCAGATGACCAGAGTTTTGAATTTAGGAGACTGTAAAACAAATTATTATACTCCTTGACTCTTTTCATTTAATCTATTCAAACATCTGAGCAATGATTAAATCTCATGTATATTGAAAAGCATAACAAGTTCCATAAATCAGTATGTTGCAGATCTACAGCTCTGATTGGCTTCCAATTGTTTAGAATTGTTGTGGCATGATCCATCAAATTGCAGCAAGGGAGATATAGACTGGACATCAGGAAACGCTTCCTGTCAGGATTGTTGAGCACTGGAACAACTTGCATAGGGAAGTTGTGGAATCTCCATCACTGGAGATTTTTAAGAGCGGGTTAGACAAATACCTTTCAGGAACGATCTAGACAGCAGTCCTGTCATGAGTGTAGGGATGTGGATTAGATGACGTCTCATGGTCCCTTCCAGCTCTAGGACTGTATTATTTACAAAAACACACTATGATCCTTTCTGTGGTTTGGAGAGAGACAGCAACACAAAATAGGGCAAGGGACCTTGGGATGACACTAGCCTAAATAAAATATGCTCACAAGAGGGAAGGAGAGCCGTCTCAAAAGTAACTTAGCTGCTACTGTGTGGTAGGCATTGTTCTGTGGGGCAAGAATATAAACAGGCTTTATTTGTTTAGCTAAACTTGAAGTGTCCCAACATCTTGTTCCCATCAGCAATTTTGTAACAGAAATCTCTGAAAATACAGCTTCTGTCCGGATATGTTGCAACTTTCAACTTTTTTACAGGGATAATCCTACAGCTCTCACAAGTATTTAAGTTTTGCTCTTTTATCATGCAATATACATCAGAAATCTTGATGAGAAAAGAACCTGGGACCTGATCCATGTCCCAATGAAGTCAATGGGAATCCTTCTGCAGCCTTTAGTGAGCTATGATTCAGGACCCTGTCGAGCAAAGCCACTCGTTTAGTCCTCATTCCATTCCCTTCTTAGCACACTGTATACATGTCATTCAAAATGTGAGAGGAGCAGACACATAGTGCCATCTCCACTTTAATCCTTCATTTTTATAGGACAGCAAAAGCTAGCTAGAAATGTAAAGATTAAATATTTTATCTACAGATTGTCCTTAAATGAAAACTGGTCCAAATGCAGTCAAGCTTTGGGAAAATTCGGACCCAGACTAGAACAATGTGTCTCCCATTCATTTAAATCATATCATAATTTCTGTAAGAGTTCTGCCATGAAAGTTCTTCAAAAGTTAGTCAGGTGAACTCCCACTAATTTCTTTACATGACAGATTTTTAATTTTTTGTCAGTTACCAGTGTACCCTCATACTACTTTCACCAAAGACACACATCATAAAAGCTTCTAAAACTCACCTCCATGTCGTGAGTTTTGAAGTGTGATGGCTGACATAGATGACAACATCTCATAAAGAAAATACAGTGAGAAGAATGAAGGAGATCACTTCATTCATCAATGAGATTCCTCCAACTCCAGGATGGAAGATGAATGCATAGCAACACTACATTGGAAGTGAAAGAAAATACCACATCTAATGCTACAAAATAACACACAGAGATATGATGAGAAGTCCAGATTTTCAAATGCAATCACCTTTCACTCACTCAAGATTACTAATGTTTGCCCGTTAGCTTTGTGTTTTCCAAATAAGTATTGGTTAATTATTAATATTTACAGGTAGAAAAAGTCAAATTTTTCCAAACTTGGCTGCCCACGAAGCTGTTGAAACTATGATGTTCTAATTCGGAACAATCTCTGGCTCTGTGACAGCCTGAGCACATTGTGAATAGCTACGTGTTGAATGTTAATGTTTTACACACATTACAAAGGTATTATTAAAATCAGCATGTAATTTTTTATTATATTCAAACATGTTGCTTTTATAATCTTCTCATCCCTGCTATTGCTTCCGTCCAAACCTCACAAACCAGAATTCAGGCCTGCTTCTCTGCACATTATCATGTTCCATTTGTTTCCTCACCTTCATTCACTGGGTCTCGGTATATTGTTCCATTTATTTCTGCACACCTACAATTCTCACATCACCATCACGCCTCTGTTCCTGACTTTACATCATGGTCCTCTAACACATCGCCTATTTCCACATTTTTCAGCATTTCTTAATTATCATTTACAAATCAAAACTGCACTTCCCCACACACTTCATCGAGTCTCAAATCTTGACCCCTCCCAATCCTTTTACCACCCTACTTCAGCTTCCAATTCCAGTTTTCCAACTGCTTTCTCTCCTCCCTTTCCTACCTTCTCAGAAGCTACTGACACAATTTCTCTCTTCTTTCACTTGCTTTACCAATCCTTCCTCTCCTTATCTCTAACCTCTAGCAACCACAGACTCCTGCCTCTTACCAGTGGGAAATATGTACCCATTTACCATTTTTTCTCTCAGGCTGGCTAGCAAAGCTCCTTACCAACAATGGAGTGGTCTGTATTAATGCTAATCCTGCATCTTGAGCACAAATGCAAATCTTTCTAGACTGGTCACAAAACCAAAAACTTGCAAAAACTGCAAGAGAGATGAGCTTTAAGACAGACCTAGACAAAACTACTACCACCATCATTCCTCATGGTGCAGGGAATACCACAATTAGTCAAGCAGCCTCAAACTGCCCATTTCTTTCCCCCAGAAAGCCAAGCATTATGGATAAGCCTGGGGAACTAAATTGCCCATTTCATTCATATCCATGAGTTGCTCATGAGTATAGGCATATTTTCTACTACTGGTCTTTGAGTTTCAAACACAAGTAGTATGTAGTTCCCAATTTTTTTAGTCACAAAAACAAACCAACAGCACCTATACTGTCATATAACAATTGATATTAAGGCCAGAAAGGACCAGATTATTTAATCTGACCTTCTGTGTACTGAAGCCCATTAAATGTCATTCACCCAGCTACACCTGTATAGTGTCCAATAATTTATTTTTTTTAAATCTCACCACCCTCTCTCTCTTTCTATCACAGACACACACAACCTTGTCAGAAAGATTTTCTTCAAAACAATCTTAGTTTTAATGAAGCTCTATAGTTCTCAGACATTTGACGTGGCCATACTATCTTATTCCAAATAGCAGCAGCAAACAATCTCTAATGTCAGCAAAAAATTTATCACCAGAATGATGCAATTTTAAACTTTGCCAAAGATCCCATCAAGCCCAGCTTATTCATGTGAGCTACTCATGGACATGCACTGAATACTTAAGAAAGCATACTCCAGAGGCTGAACTGCCACAGGGTAAAGAACGGATTTGGATCAGGTACAGTTTCATTAGATCTCAAGGACTGACATTAATTACAATCAGTTTTAAAACCACAAGTTACAATGTATCATCCTGGGTTTTATTTTCTACTATGTCAAGGATCTGTAAATTACAAACATTTCTGACAAATACTAAAAGATGTCCAATATATTTTCTACATTGATCTGTCTCTGTGGTGCTTTTTTGTGTGTAGGCTTTTCTAAAAAAAGGTACGGGTATTCTTAAAAACATATTCTATGTAATTTATTATTTGATGTTTGTGTTTTGTCTGTTGAGAGCACCCCACTTGTAATAATTATTTCCACAGGTTAATAAAACATGAATGAAGAAATAAAAGAACCACAAATAACACTCAAAGTGTTGGAAGCAAAGACAGTTCTAGTAGCACAACCTCTCCACATGGAAATTCAAGCAATAGAAAGCACTGCTAACCATTCTTTAGCTCTGTTTAGGGTCAGAAGAGTACTAACTGCTTAGTTCATGCACCTGCCTAAACATATTTATAAACAAGACCTTTCTGAACACTGAGTATGGCCTGCAGCCATCCAACTGCATCAGAGATACTGTGTGCTGTTTCAAAGGACTAGTTTGTTTCAGCAGTGCAGACTATTACCTTTATATTCTCTAACTTGTGCAGCCATGTTCCCCTACACATGTGTAAGCACTGTAAGATTCACGAAAGTACATGATAACTTACAAAACTGAAAAAATAAAAGCTGCCTGCCCCCCTGCATGTAACCTTGTAACTGCTGAAATTTTTAATATCCCTAATGTCTAGCTCACTCCCAAACCTTTGCCCAGTTGCCTCCGTCTTTGACTAGAGGTCAGATCTTATTCTGAGGTTGTAATGTTCTCAGTTGGAAGGCGTTAGTGGACTACCTTCTACTTTCCATGGCCAATGGACTAACAATTATACTCATGGCACCATATCTTTCAGCAACATTCAATACAGTTAGCTGTTGCCATCTGGGGTGAGTAAAATGTACTAATCTGGTGTAAACACTTTCTCTTGAAACAATGCTAGAGGAGTATTATGGAACAACCGCATAGCCATCTCCACATTCCTTACTTTTGGAGACCTACATAGCTCTTCTCTCTTTACCATTCCAAACAAAAATGTAACACCCTGAGAGACATTATAACCTCTAATGTCACAAGCATTCAAACAGCATCCTCCAAATAGAATCTGGAGGCCACAAAGTTTGTGTACTGCTATCTTGGCTTTGCCCAGCCTCTACCAGCAGTTTAGATACAGTTCTTGAGTTTCTGGGAGCAATTCTTCCCTTTTATGTTTACATGTATCTATTAAAGACCTGGTTTTACAAATCCGCACTTGGGAGAACAGTCATTACTCATACAAATAGCCCCATTGGTTTCAAATGGTGCTGCCCATTTTAGTAAGGACTATTCACATAAAGATTTGTTGAATGAAGCTCTTACATTGCTCTTTGTGTATTTTTTGTTGTTGTTTATTTTGGCTTACTCATTTACAGCTCATCCTCTGCATTTTATAATAAACCCACCCATCACTGTGTCTTAACACTACAAAACCCAGATGAAGGAACATTATTTACTTCCTTCTAGTCCCCATTCCACAGGCAGTTTGACAAAGTACTATATACTGCTGCCAAGCTATTGAAGTGCATGAGATAAGTAGCAATCCGATAATCAGCATAACTTCTCCATTGGAGCCTCTGTTGTTTCTTCAATTTTTTTCTACACACAGCCAAATTAAATCAATAGGATTTGATTTTGCATGAGAAGAATATTGCCAATGTTATATATTCTATAAAAATAGTTCCAAAACACAACTAGCATAAAGTAAATATCACAGCTTGCTACACTTTTCTTTAAATAGTAAATGTATCAATTCTTTTAAAGCAGCAATTATTCAACTTTTGTAATTAAGGTATTTTACAGATAGAGCACAGCACACATACAAAGCAATGTATCTGTAATGGCTAAAAATCAATTTGTGTCTCCCCATCCAAGAACATGAAAAACAGCGTTCCCTCTAATTTTTCCATCCATGCATGGAATAAATGTTGTTATGGGCACCGAGATATGTGTGGATATGCATCACCAATAGAAACACATGCTGCCCGCTGTGGGCACTCTTGCTAATCAGCTGGGCGGCACCTGAATTGCTCCTGGGCAAGTGCTCGGCTTACAGGGAACACTACTGAAAACCTATTCTGTGGAAGGCTAATACAATGATAGAGAAATCAGCAAACATTAGCAGCTCGTGAAAATGAACTCTACATGACACAAGATAAGGTTTCAATCCTAGAAAGATTTATGAATGCACTTAACTTTATGTACCTGAGCACTCCTATAGACTTGAATAGGCCTACTCACCTGTGTAAAGCTAATCACATGTGTAACTCATATGTAAAGCATTTGGATCTAAACCAAGGAAAACTTTCACAATACTTCCTGGTCATGCTAATTATAAAACTTGAATCAATTCAAAAGTGTTAATTTAAAAATCCCTGAAAGACAAGGAGGGGGACAAATGGAAACTACAAGAGACTTACCTACATTGTTGCCACCTGATACTTCAGTAACCAACAGATTAACAAAACTCACTGAAACCTCACAGACATGTTGGTGTAATTAAACATTCTGATCTCCTTTACAAAAGGCTTGGTAGAAACTGGACAACTATTAAAAAGTGAGTTTTTCTGGTCTTCAAAGAGGAGAAAACCTAATCACACTTCAACTTTTCAGACTATGTTTGTTTTCTAAAAGTTATTTAACATGCAACAACAATGTAGGGCATGCGCACCAACCAAGAGGGCAGCTCCAAAGGTTCTTGTTTACCTTCTACAGCCATAAATAAGATAACAGAAGTAATCAGAAACTGCTTGGACACAGCATTGCAAACCAGAGAAACATACACACCCCTTTTAAATCAACATGTTAGCAACAAAAGTAAATATTTAATTCTCATATCCATTTTAGATCATTTGTCTTCCACTCAGGTGCAGAACACACAAAGTATTCTCATTAATAACTAACTCCATGCATGTTGATGACAGATGGAGTATAGTCCCAAGTCTTTTCTATAAACTCTAACTTAACATAGCCTGATATTCTTGACACTCATTCACTTAGCTTGACAGTTATTATTATAAGACTAAACACCTCACATTCCTACACTATCTTTTATATTAAGATCCAAAGATTATTTACCAGTAGTAACTAATGGTACGTCTACACTTCAGAGTGTATCCATAAATGAGTGCTCGTGCTAGCCAAGTAGGCCTCCAAGCACCCACACTGCAGAGCTGCATGAACCATACTCACAAAGGCATGTCTACCCTGGTACTTCAGTAAAATGGTTTTGGTGCTAGGGGGTTCTGAGAGTGTATCCAAGGGTTCTCAGCACCTCTAAATTTGACTTGCTCTAATGATTGGCTTGCAGTATATTGTGGCACAACGTGTCTATCCTTCCTGTGTAACTATGTAAAAGTGTTCTTAGGCTGCCAATACATTGAACTAAGAAGTTTCTAGTTTTGCACGCTCCACCCTTCTATCTGATCTAGCCAGTGCTAAGTTAAGGCTCCAGCACTGTTGGATAAGCTTGCAGCAATGTACATACTGTGAGATGGTAGAAGGCATTTCAGTTTCCCTTAGAAGAAGGCAGCAGCAGGACTCAGAAGGAAGTTAATTCCTGGCAGACTGGAGATACCTGTTACCTGCTGCAATCACTGCATTTTCCCCAGCTGTAGACTGGCATGTCTACTGTAGGAAAACTAGCATGTCAAGTGAGATAAAGCACCATGCAGCTTTGGGATAATCATCAGTGGCTCCAGAATTTCCACAAGAGGAACCAAATCTTTATGGAGTTGGGTGAGATACTTGCCGCAATCCTCCAACATCAAGACATGCAAATGAGAGAGGCCATACCAGCCAAGAGTGGTTTTCCATTGCCATCTTATCACCTGGAAGTTGGCTACCCCAGACTGCTACAGGTCTTTGGCTAAACAATTTGGTGTTCGCAACAAGTCAACTGTCATTCCTGTGGTGGTGGAATTTTATGGGGAAATTAATTCTGTGGTGTACCTGCAAGTGGTGGACATAGCTATCATAATAATAGCTGGCTTTCAGAGGATGGGCTTCCCAAAGTGCACGGAGGCCCATCAATGGCACTCATGTGTAGAGATGTTAATGGGAAACCAGTTAACCAGTAAGCATCACCTCAATTGGTGATGCTTACTGGGTAACAGTTAATTGGTACCCAGGAAGCTGCCCCTGCCTGCAGGCTGCCGGGCCCATGGGCAGAGGCTGGGAGCTGGCAGTCCTGTGCAGGGCCAGAAGCAGTGGACTTGAGCAGCCCCTGCCCACATCACCAGGGCCACTCCAGCCCAACTGGAGTGTCACAAGCTCACGGAGAGAGGACCATAGTGGAACTGGATATCACATATTTACCTGTTTTTCCTTTCTTCTGACTCAATGGGTTGCATGGGGGTGAAGTGAACATGGTATTCTGTCCTTTCCTGTTCATAGAGTTGCCCAACCCTAGAACCCAGCTCCAGTGTCTGCACTGTTTGTAAGACAGTGGTAGCACGGAAAGTCTACTGTCTCTAGTGATGGTACTGCATCATGGTGGCCATCATGGTGAGTAGCTCCTCAGACAACTTCTGCTCTGGTTAGTTCTGGTTCCTCATTCTTTAGAAAGGCTGAAGAAAATTCAAGACCATTTTCTCCTTCCATCACTGCTTAAAAGGCCATCATACATGACAGTAGGCTCTGTGCTGGAGGTAGTGGCAAGCTTAGCCTTGAAATAGAAAGTCTGAAATCTTTGATATCAGTCTACTTGATTCCCATTTGCACCAGCATCTTCAAGATGTTCTCATATCAGTGCAGACTTTGGATGCACACCCAAAATCATGTTCCTTGAATGACTCACTCCACAGGTTAACTAGGACCCTCACGAGTTCCACTGATCTGTTAGCAGTACACTACGTAGGGGTCTTGTAACACTATTTGGCAGAACAGGACTCAGATGTGCAGCAAATTGAGAAGGCTACATGGAATGAAGGGTAAAATTCCAACCAGTTGTACATCAACTAGGCGATATCTTCTGGCGCATAGGAGGTGAATGAGAAGGTTAGAAGTGTTGGAAGATACAGGCTCTGGGTATTGTGGAATGGCACTGGACGACAAATGAGCTCGCCCACATGTGCTTTAGCCACATGTTCACTGCAAAGTGGGCAGATATGAACATGCTTTAAAGCAAAACATTTGTTTTGCTATATTCCTGGCCATACACATGAGTATGCATTCAAAGCACATACAGGTATGTGCTTAAAGGTTGGGGTTCAGACAGCAGGAAGTATGGGATAAAACATGCATAAAAACACAGGGTAAGCCCGGGCTCAGCTGTGTGGCTCTGCCCAAGGTGGCGTTTCAAAGGGGCGCTGTGGAGCCCGGAGTTAGTTGGGGACCCGCCAGTTGATCACGGGCTCCGCGACATTTCTGATCCCGAGCTGATCCCGAGTTCTGTGGAAATGCTGTGTGGAGTCCCCAGCTGACTCTTGCTCCTCATGGCATTTCAAATCAGCAGCACAGCATGGAGCCCGGGGTCAGCGGGGGACTCTGAAGCCCGGAGTCTGTGGGATTTCCCGCCAGCCCTGGGCTACACGCGGAGTTCTGCATTGCTCCTTTGAAACGTACAAGAGTCCCAGCAGGGGCTCTTGTACATTTCAAAGGAGTAATGTGGAAGTGCCTATCGACTAGTTGAGTAGTCGATGGAAATTCCATCGATTACTCAACTAGTTAAATTTACCAATATTTAACATTCTTAGTAACAGTATGCCTTCCTTGAAGTCTCTCATTCATATAATGGGCTTGCTTAGTTTAACTTAACTTTAGAATTCTAATACGATCACATTCAAAGAGATATTGGTACAGGCCACAATAATAACTTAATTATTAAGAGAGACCTGAGAAGAGATTCATAAAACTTCCCTCAATTTAGAAAGAGAGTTATTTGACCTGAATTGTAACAATTAAACAAAAGCCTGGATCTTTCAAATGACTGATGTAGACAGACCCCTGTACTGTAGACTCCAATAAAGCTTTGCATGGACTCAAGTCCATCCAATCCATACAGATCTAGTTGCAAAATTAGAACACAGGAAGGGACGTTAGGACATTACTACTTAAAAGCGCTCTATTCCCATGTCAACAAACTGCCTTTTTAAAAGCCAAATATTTACTATTTACAATAATTAGTCCCTCCAAAAAGCTCTCTTAGTCCTATGTACTTCAGTGGAATTAAAAGGTGTGCTTCTCCATCTTCCCCTACCTCGGTACTTCATTCAAGATACATCTAGCCATGCTCAGGCTGCTGGTTCCTGCTCCAGCACAATACCTGAGCCTACAAAATACTGGCAATATCACTTCATCATAGATCCCTGTGGCTGCCAGTACATGAGAATCAGCTACATTTCTATTAACTATATTGTGTTGTTTTGAATACACTTTAATACTATTGTATGGTATGTAAGATACACAACACAAGGGTGGAGCTAAATGGAAAGAGTCAGTTATCTCCATAATCACAGTCAATGAGCTCTCCACCACCTCATTTAGCAGGTCTCCAAGCTTACTGTTTCACACTCAGTGGCAGTCCAGCATGGTCTCTGCTAGTGACTTCAAATCCACCAAAATTAGGAATATTTTTGTATTACAATTTGCCATACATTTTTACATTTTCATTTTACTATAAATGAAAGAATTTAAAATAATAAAATAATAGTAACATTTAAAAATGTTTGCACATGGGGCAGATCTAACTTTTATTAGTTTTGTACAGACCAAGGAAAAGTTAAGTTCCTGAAATTGCTATACATACTGCAGTTTAGGGTGTAAATATAATTCTCATTACAAAATTTCCTATTTCATTTATTTAAACTGAAATGTCTTTTCAGTTGAGTTGTTATACTTAGAAGAGGCCTTTTTGGAGTTCAGAAGACACAATGAAGAAACACACTATGCAAGCAGCTAATGAGAAAGGGGAAGGGGAAACTCCCTTACGTTTTGGAATTACTTTCTTCCTCTTATCTCTCAGAATAAAAATACCATAGTCCACAATAACTAACTACAAGCATTCTCATATGGCAAATAAAAACTAAACTAGTAACAATAGCAGCACAAATCACTAACTTTTAGCAGACCCTTCAGTTACATTATTCTAACAACTTTATTCACAAGGAACATCTCAGAACAAGTCACCAATTTCCAGGGCTCAAATTCAGCCAAATTGCCAGCCTATTTTCTGTTGCTGTTTTTGTTTGTAGGGTGCCATCTTGCTCTCCAGAATCTCAGCTTTCATTGTACAAAAGTAGCAGGTCTCTAGCTATTAGAGTTGTCCAGAGAACCATCAGTAGATATGTTTTCGAATCATGTTCATGTTTGGCACATCTTAAGCTCTACTTTGCAATAGTTTTTTGTAATTTTTTTGTTTGTTTTCAAATTATTGGTCATTCTATGCTTTCAGATGCCAAGGAAGTCACAAGGAGTAAAGCTGTTTATAAGTAGGGTTGGGTGCATGTGGGCTTTTCTTTTTCATCTACACATAATTTCTCCCCACACTCACTTTAAGAAAGGAATCACCACTGTCTGCCTGACTTGAGAGAGCAAGACAGAAAAAATAGTCAAATACATGATGGTGTAAGTTTGGCATAAAGATTTTATTGACATGAGTTTGGATGGCTGCATTACTCACAAGTAGCAAAGCCTAGAGTGAGTTATGCAAGTCATCACAAATGAGCACCAATAAAACCTTCATGCCACATCATGTATTCTCTAAATGCAATATATTTAACAGAAATACTATTTTAACATGTCTTAGTGTTTTAGAGAGTTTTTCAACATTTTATTGGTACTATATTTTGTATCCGTCCAGCTATAAAAACTTAATACCATGAATCCAACTCACAGATCTCCTCTGAGGGAGAAAAAGAATATAACTAATAAAGTTTAAAATTCTCTGAAAGCTACCAAAATAGCTTTCAATGCATAAAAATGGCATGAATTTGAAGTCCAATTTCTCAGGACTTCCCAAGGCTAGAAGCAAAGCTGTATTGGTCTGGAAAGCTGAGAATCTATAGCTGAGACTCTCCTTTTCCGATAATATAAAACCATCCTTCTAGCAATGATGGGTCTCAAGATATAAGGACTTTAATTCTGTCACTGGTACAGGATTACCTATACTTGGTCTTGGGCCAATGCAATTTATATTTATTTAAGGTCATTGGGAAGGAAGGAACTATTTTTCTGGAAGACTGAATTTTAAAAGATTATTGTTTGAAGTCTATCCGAAATTTGGAATTTAAGAATAAATTCTGGCAGTCAGATTACTGGGCAAAGGGCAAACGAGGAAGTCAAAGGTTAATCATACTACTCAATGTTCAAAGTTCCAAGTATATTCAGGATGCAGTTCAAGGTGTTGATTTTGATCTCTAAATCCATTTATGAGTTGGATTCTATGTACAGTACCATAAATATGCCGCGCAGTCTCTGTTTTACCATAACTGTTAAGATAACTAAGACAGTCATTCTGCCAATTCCTAGTTCTGTATGTCTGGGAGATATTATTTTTGAGGATAGGGAACCCAACTATGGAATTTGTTTACTTTGTTGGTCCTTCGAAGCCTTATTTTATATCAGTTTACAAAAAAAAGTGTACATATCCTTTTTTTCTAGGCACATGAACAAAAGACAGCTTACCTGTTCCGTAACTGGTATTCTTCATGATATATTGCTCATTTCTATTCCAGATTGTGTGTGTGTTCACCACATACACTGGTACCAGAAATTTTTCCACCAGCAGTAGCTGTAGGGAAGTGTCTCTGGCATCTTCTGGAGGGGCACTTACGTCACACAGTATAAGGGGAACAGCCAGGTGCCCCCATCCTCAGTTCCTTCTTGCTAGAAACTCCAACAGTGGGGAAAGAGAGTGGGTCATGGAATGGACATGAGCAACACATCTTGAAGAACACCAATTACGGAACCAGTAACTGACTTTTCTTCTTCACGTGCTTGCTTGTGTCCATTCCACCTTATGTGACTCCAAGCAGAACCCCTGGAGGTGGGCAGTGGGAGTTCATGGCTGTGTAAGTTGTAACATAGCTCTGTCAAAACCAGCATTGTCTCTGGCCTTCTTACTGATGACCTAATAAGATGTGACCATGTGGAGAAAGGATTCACATCAGACTCTAGTTCACGGGCATGAAGCCTAAACAATGTTACTAGGAGTGGTGAATGTGCCATGCACTGTCACTGGCAGCCAGAGGGTGCCAGAGCAATTGCCCTATAAATACTGCTGAGGGGAAAACGTCCGCCATTGGAACATGTGGAGAGCACACACACCTAAAATGGAATGGACATGACCAAGTACTCAAAGAAAAAATAATAATTTTGAAAATTTCATAAACAATTAGGATCAATGTTCAAAAATCTTCCCAAAACTTTCTACCCACCCATTCTGAAATACAGTAATATCTAGCTAGTTAGGCATTTTCATAAACACATAGACTCAGGAGGGAGCTGTAGTATGTTTGTTGGTTTTGTTGTATTTAGGAGTTCATTTTTTCCACATTCTATTATTTTGGACTATGATTTTCAGATGCATTTTTAAATACTGCTAATTTTAGAAGCTATGGTAGTGAAACCTGCAAGTTCTTACCTGTGGGCAGACCCCTGCACCCAACTGAAGCCATCAGGACTCTATCATCTGAGTACAGATGTCCATTAGTGTGGAGCAACTTACAGAATCGGGGTCCTTATGATGAGTGACGACATAAAAACAGATAATTTCATTTCACTGATTAAAATATCAGTTCATCCTTAATGATAGTGTTAACATTTGGGATTGATTTATGCTTTCAACTCTTATACAGTAAATATTTTTAGAGTGTCACTTCTGGAAACAAATCTGATTGTGTTCCAAAATACACCCTTGGTATTTTGTGTTCACCAGGTGCTTAAGAAATCTCCAGTAGTGCCTATGAAACGTGCCACCTTTTTACTCTTCTGCATCCACTCATTCCAGTCAGCAACAACATGATTGAAGTCACTCATGAACAACATATTATTCTTATTATAGCTATTTCTTAGCTATATAAACACTTCCTGATTTGCCTTCTCATTCTGCCCTGAAGTGTGTACAACTTCCCTGTTTTTATAATTTTAAAATAGTCAACATCAAAGATTAAGCTGCCAACATTTGCCCAATAGATATAACTCATTGATCTGATGTGAGGTTTCAAAATGGAGAAGCAGTAACCAACTTTATTCCTGTCTTGCGTCCTTAGAGGGCCTACTTCTCTCAGGTGGATGAGGGGGAATGAGACTGGTAGTAGTGGTCTCTTGAGGACAATTAGCTATGAATTTGCCCTGAAAATTTAAAGTACTGAGGAACCACATAAATTCTGACATGGTTTTAGGTTTCAGCTTTGAGTTTCACTGGATCTACCCTTATCCCTTCTTCATCAAATCACATATCCGGAAAACTGTAGTGAGTAGCATAAATTTCCCCATCTTTAACTTCAGTCCTGCAGTTTCCACTTGTTTTCAGAATTTAATTTTGCATTATGTGCTTTCTCAGTCTTCCTATAAACTGAAACATCATCCACATAAACTTGCCCTGCCCTTAGGCCTTCTGGAACCTCACTCATTTTCCTTTCAAAGATTTCCCAGGTGCCTAGACAAAAACATGGCAGATGAAATTCAATGCTGATATATACAAACTAGTACACATTTGAAAACAAAAAACTAACTAACATATATTTTCAAAATGATGGAGTCTAAATTAGCAGTTACCACTCCAGAAAGAGATCTTGAAGTTATTGTAGATAGTTCTCTAAAAACACTCACTCCGGGTGTGCCTACACAGCAAAGTTATTTCAGAATAATGGCCATTAATTCTGAAATGACTGTGAGAGCGACTACACAGCCATTCTGTTATTTCAGAATACTTTAGAAATAATGGATGGCTTATTCCAACTTCTGTAAACCTCATTCTACAAAGAATAACACCAATTCTGAAACAGCTATTTCGAAATAAGACATGTGTAGATGCTCCACTTCTGCTATTTTGAAATAGCCCCTCACCAGAGCCATTCAAAGTTATTCCTCCTGGGGCTCTAAATCAAGATAGCACGTCTACATTAGGGAAGCCTGCCTCGGACTAATTTTGAGGCTTCTCTGCAGTATAGATGCACTATTTAGAAACAAGCTATTTCAGAATAACTATTCCGAAATAACTGTGTAGTGTAGACATAGCCTCAATGTTCAGCAGTGGTCAAAAAAGCTAACAGAATGATGGGAATCACTAGGAAAGGGATAGATAATAAGAAAGAAAACCTAATATTGCCTCTTTACAAACCCATGCTACATCCACATCTTGAATACTGCATTCAGGTGTAGTCGCCTCATCTCAAAAAAAGTTATTTTGGAATTGGAAGAGGTACAGAAAAGTGAAACAAAAACTATTGGCTTCCATATGAGGAAAAATTAATAAGATTGGGACTTTTTATCTTGGAAAATAGATGACTATAAGGGGATATGATAGAAATCTGTAAAATCATGACTGTTGTGGAGAAAGGAAAATAAGGAAGTACAATTTACTCTTCATAACTCAAAAACTAGGGATCACCAAATAAAGTTAACACACTGCAGGTTTAAAACAAATAAAAGAAAGCTTTTCTCTACAAATGCACAGTTAACACATGGAACACTTTGCCAGAGGATGTTGTGATGGCCAAAACCACAACAAAGTTAAAAAAGAACAAGGTAAGTCCATGGAGGATAGGTCCATCAATGGCTATTGGCAAGGATGGTGTCTCTAGCCTCTCTTTGCCAGAAACCGGGACTGGACAATCATTTGATGATTACATGCTCTGGGCATTTGGTATCAGCCACTGTAGGAAGACAGGATAGTGGCCTAGATGGACCATTGATCTGACCCAGTATAGTGGTTGTTATGTTTTTATGCCTATAATGTCAACAATGAGTTTATGATATCAATGTCTTCTAAATGGTGTAATAGAAGTTCTCAGTTTGGAGTACTATTTGCAGAATCCACTAGTACAGTGATTCTCAGACTGTTGGTTGGGACTCCAAAGTGGTCCACCGGGTCAGCATCAGACTTGCTGGGACCTAGGGATGGAGCTGAAGCCCAAGATCAACTCCCATGTGGGGCAGCAGGGCTTGGACTCAGTTTCCCTCTCCCCCCACCTGGGGAATTTGGCCCAGGCTCTGCCCCAGCCCTGAGGTTTTGTAGTAATTTTTTTTCCATCAGAAGGGGGTTGTGGTGCAATGAAGATTGAGAATCCCTGTGCTAATACATCCAGCTCCATCTAATAAAGGCAATACTATGCAGGCTAGCTATTCCATAAAATGAAAAATATCTTTCCTTTTTTACTGCATCACTGAGACTCTTTACATCTACGCTCATTTTTTCACAATAGGCACCATAGGAGTAGAACAACCTATTGGACCAGAAATGTTCTTTGATGTGCCAGTCTTGTCTATCTTATTCAGCTATTTTCACTCCATTGGGAAGCAGTGAGAGTGATATCTTTTCAGCTCCTCTTTCAATAGAATCCAGATTGGTCCTCTAAGTACACTGTTCCAGCTTCTCCTGTGTTTTCAGTTGCATGCCTGTGGCTCAGTTCTAAGAGGTTACTTGTGGTGGCTCCATTGATGGCAAAGGCGTGAAACACATTTTCTCCTTTTTAACTAATTCTGATTTGTAACTAGCCTGAGCATAGCATCGATGACCAGATGCTACTGAGCACTACCACGGACTATTTCAGTCTAGGACTAATGCTCATCTCCCTACAATCCATTTGCAAATCAATAATTACCTCTATCCCCATACCATTTTTAAACTGAATAATAATATTGTAAATATTTAGCTCAGGAATATTGTCTTTGGATGCACATTCCAGAACAAACATCACCCAGACTTGATTGCAGTATCTGTGAGATCCCTTTGCTTTGATAGGCACACCTTTGTATCCCTTTCCCCTCAATTTTTCTGCAAAGGGTTTGAAAATACCAGGGCAGAACTCAATTGACCTGTGTAATTTTGTGTCATTCCTGTCACATTTCTGCCCAGGAGACTTTGTACTCTTAAGAGGCTTGTTGATAATGTTTCTCTTATTTCCACAGGAGCATTTCCATTGCTATTTTTTGTGCTATGCTTTCACTATGTTCTGGATGGACCCCCTGCATTTTCACTAGCTCATACAGCCAGGCCAGTTGCACTGCCCATTCCAGAGTTATCTTAGATATCAACTCCAATTTTTCTAAAAGTCCCTTGTTTCAAATTGCAAGGAAATACTTTGTGTCCTTTCTTTTCTGTTAGTAAAATTATGATCCTCTGCTTTTCATGCAGGTTCCCTCCAAAAACTTTCATACTTTTTCTAGCTTTCTGAATCCTCTCAAAGAGTATGTCTCTTTGTGTATTACATTCCTGTTTGGACTGAAGTGCTCTTCAAACATTTTAGGAATGCGGTCATCCTTATTCCAATCTCCTTCCGGAGAGAATGCAAGTGATTTATTAATATTTTCATCCACACTCCACATTGCATAAATCACTGAGCTGACCTGCACTTCAGCACTTTCTCTGTTAAGCTTCATTGTGGTTTGGAATCTGGTGAAAGGCTCCCTTTCACTTAGGTCACTCTGTGGGCTTATCAAACAATGTCTTGCAGAGGGTTTAACTCTGACATTTTCTTTTCCCTTTATTTCTAGTGGTTCAAAATGAATCAACTTCTGAGTCATGTGCCAATTCTCAAGAATCACAAAAGAATGCTGCTTTCTTCTAGTTCCTGTTTCAGTGCTACAACAAGGAAAATAATATTGTTCATAAAGCTACACTCATTCACTCTTTGCTCCAATACAGCGCTTATGCCTAGAATCTTCAGTGATAGGGTACTCTGCCCCTTAAGGACAGTACTGATCATGACCACATAACATAGCTCTTTAGGAGTTGAAAAATCTGATTATTGATTTAAGGACCTGGGAAATAATGGAAAAGAGGAAATGCCTTAAGAGTAAAAATGTGTTTTGGGGAAAACCTATTATTGGTTAAGGGCCCAGGACCAGGAGCCCTGCAGGGATAGCAGGGCAAACTCCCCTTTTATTTATTTATTTTATTTATTTAAATATTTTTACCCCGCCTTTCTATTTAAAATATTCAAGGCGGCTTTTACCCAACCAAGTGTTCCTTTCTTTTTCTCTCATCATCACTCCACCTGGTAGGGTCGGGGACACTATTCCACATGTTGTCCAAATAATGAAATGTTCTCTGATGTGCCAGTCTTGTCCATCTTATTCAGCTATTTTTAGCTAACTAACCCACACATTATTACTGCTATTAGTTGGGAAGACAGGAGGACTGGCTGTTTGGCTCTTACGTGCCGGGGGTGGCATGGTTTCCCCTTGCTCTCACTACAAAGAGAAGTCGTGCCTTCACCCACCCTTATCTAGCAAGACAGAATTATTTGATGCTGGGGCTAGTCTAATCACTAAATGCATCTGAGGTCTGAAAGAGATTGCTAGTATTTCTTTGTAGGACAAACTGTTGTATGGGCTTTTCCACCATCTATCCAGCATGTCACAGGTTTAAATTGCATTGTTGCAACTTTAGCGGACTGCAGTTCAGTTGCTGGCTTAAAATTGGTCCACTAAACTTTCCTTGGTTCACACACATACATGCTGTTACCTGAAAAAAGACCAGGTAACCTAGGTAATTCATTAAAAACCACCTTGTATTTCAAAGATAAACAAATTTAGGAGGACAGACAGGTTCATCTGGCACTTATTAAAGATGTTCCTTGCACAGAACACAAAACAGCCCGCAATCATTTTCTTCATACAAATAAAGGGAAGAAAATGGAGAGGAAACATCTATCCCCTTATATAACAACACCTCCACATAGGGAGAACCTTAATGCCCACACCTGTTTCATGATGCAGGAGAAGCCCATGACAGCAAGAACTTGAAAAAAAAAATCATTGGCTATTTGAAGAACAATCAACACTAAAGATATGCATGGTTTCAAACCATTTCACCAAACAATTACAAGAGAATTCAATGACATTATTCTACAACTCTGTTTCCCTTTGTTACAAAATAACAATACTGTTTTTAGTCCATTTCTCCTTAGCCAGACTGACAGAATTACAGGTTGACATGACTGTGAAATTTTATGATGTATCATGTTAACTGTGCCAGTTTGATTAGCCTTGATTGGCAGCCACTACCTGCACAGAAAGTTAAATAACTCAGAGATATACAACCAGTACATAGCACGTGTCTCTTCCATTAAAATAAATATACAGATTACTACAATAACAAGAAAAAATAATAGCAACAATAGTAGGCAGTACATGAAAGAAAATAAATGTAGGGTTGAATGTTGTAGGACTAATTAAATCTTGCTCTATTTTATAATACTTAGTGTTCCACACTTTTTTTAAACACACGCTATAAATTGTTACATGTCTGAAAAAACTGAGACCTTTTATTCCACACACATGTTATTTGTAAATATTGTACTACCCTCACTGAGGGACTAAACTTTTAAAAACTAAATTTAAAAACCTGGAACACACAGCTACTGTGTCTGAGCTATTATATCACAACAATGCTTCTCTCCTAAAGCATCCTCATTTGTTATCTAAACAGAAGTTGAAATTCTT
This sequence comes from Rafetus swinhoei, assembly GCA_019425775.1. Classification (NCBI taxonomy): domain Eukaryota; kingdom Metazoa; phylum Chordata; order Testudines; family Trionychidae; genus Rafetus; species Rafetus swinhoei. Next base: position 85,876,211 of record CM033446.1, on the reverse strand, counting down.
TTACACTATGAAACTGGAAGCTATACTGTAGTGAATTAAATGCAGAAACTGTGCTTCCCCCCCGTCTTCCTAGTTTTGAATTCAGCCAACAGTTCAATGTGGATGTGATTGGTGGTTATCACCCTATAGAATTAATTAGATTCATACCACAAACCTCTCATGTTACCAGACGCAATTACACAATACATATAGGACTTCCTCTGCACGTGATTTAACGAGAAATTGGGAGATTAAAAAAGCTGTTTGTAGAGTCCTTGGAACTTACACAAAACAAGTCTTCAAAATATTTATAAGGCAGGTCATTACAACCTTTCTTCCCTTTATAACCTAAATATCATGTGAGACCTACTATCAGGAAATGAATATATTTAAATATGAAGATTTACCTATTGTTTCCATATATTACCAATTTATAACAAGGAATTTCAGGTACACATTTTTAGCCACACTCTTCAGTTATTTGAACCTTCTGCTAATAAGGGTATTATTGAAATGACGAATTATATTTCTAGCCTGGGGCTTCTTTTAAAGACAAAATTCTATTTACAAATTATTATTTTTATGCCACTATCCATAAATCTGTAGGCTTACTAACCATACCACTCACTAGTTACGGAAGCAACCCACTTCTAGACCATAGGAAGCACTACTGGTTTCATAGGAAGCACTACTGCTGTTCTGCTAGCAGAGGAAATCATAGTTTTATTGAAACTTTTTGCTGTGTTTCAACTCTTTCCGCATTGGACAGCTGATTACTGAAAGGGGATGTGGGCCAATACCTGAACTTAGAAAAAGTCTTTTTAATTTTCTGTGTTAATCCTATAAATGTAGTAAGAAAGTAGTAAAAAGCAGTGCTTAAAAGATACTGCATAGAAAACTAAAATAGAACAATGTTATGATTCTTGCACATAGCTAAGGATTCTAATTAGCCTCCAGTGCAGTCTCTCACATTCATGTTATAATGGTTCATAACAGTATGAACTGATTCCAGAGGGATGTTTGGCACAGTCAATCACTCATGCCTATTTTCTCTTTACCCAAGGGGAGACAACTGCCCTGGTTGACTAAGCTTGTAGACCACTGGGAGCTGATACTCCTTCAGCTATCAAGCCCTTTTGGACACACTTCTTTATCTGGCAATAAAATCTTTAAAAAGCTTTCTTCCCTGGTGAGATGCACATAGAATTTGTATTTCTTTTTGCCTGTAAATGCAGTCTGGAAAAAAAAGTAAGGAAATCTCTTACTTTGGTATTACTTGGATGAAAAAAAGATAAATAGAGCTCTATAAAAATTGAGATCTGATCATAAAGAGAATGCCCTATATATGCTCTAGTTTATAAAAAGCTCATAGAGAATAGTAGAATAAATTTATAATTACAAGAAAGACAGCTCACAAACTGTTCAGCATAGAGCTCCCTTTCCTGAGAATTAACAGGGGTCTGTAATTATCAGAGTTAATATGTTTTTGAGGTAGCAGATCTTGCACAATGTGGAGAAACGGTGAAATATATGTTTTAGAAATACATGCATCTCAGTTTACCAATATGATATTATCCTGGCTAGCTGCAAATTCAGAGATACCTGCTTTATATCTGCAGGTATTCACATACACGGATATGCATGCGGATATCCGCAGCTCATTTTTCTGGCTATGGATACAAATTTTGTTATCTAGAAAACTGCAAATTTGTGGACATCCACTTTATATCTGCGAGTATACACACCTAGAGATGTTAGTGCAGATATGTGCAGCTCATTTTTGCAGATACAAATGTTTTTATCCACACAGTGATCTAACTGTTCCACAGAATGCCCACTGTCCTCAGGGAAACAACCGGGAAGATACCAATCGGAGAGTACCTGTGGCCTGGCTGGAAAAGTTTACTTTTCCCAGGCTGATTCTAGGATCAAAGGGAATACTGAAACCTCAAAAATGTAGCATAGGCCGGAAAAGGAAGGGGTTGAATGGGTTGTCAGCACTGACAGAATTTGAGAAAGACACATACAGAGAAAAAGCTGCAGCTTATTTTTCAACTCCATACAAATTTCAAAATTACATATTCAGTTTGTAAACATGGAGGTAAAATTCCCAGTTTGCAAGGAAAGATGAATGTTTAGGTAAGGAGAAAAGCAATGATAAACCTGTTCTGTTTTCATTATTTTGCATGCTCTGTATCTTTGGGTGAGTTAGGGTGAACGCTTTATTTTGACAAACCTGTTTTTGGCTCATTGTAATCAGGTCACTAGTCCCCGGCCCACAGGAAAAGGGGCTTACAGGTTCCAAACATGTTAGGCCTGTAATGTTAACACAGCTCAGAAAGAAGAGGGCTGCACCCCAGAGATCCATCTACAGTAGCAGACCATGGGGTTCCACCCTTTGAGAGAGGTGCAGGAAGCCAGGCCTGGCACCCTGAAGGGTATACTCGGAGGCACTTAAAGGGTCTAAAGCACAGGTAGCCTTGTAACCATGACATGTGGGGTCATTCCTTCCTCTCAGATACTGCCATCCAACTGATCATCCCTCAAAACACTCTCACTTATGTGGGTGCCCTGCGGTTCATTTTGTGATCCCCTTCTGTTCAATGTCAGCAGTTGAGACTGGCATTTTGAAGCACAATGTCTTCCATATACTGATGACGCTCACCTTGTCTGTTTCCTTCTCTTCCAATTTAGATTCTATAATTTATTCTTTTGTCAGATCGTAATGCTGAAAGGGAAAACTGAGTAAAAGAGAACTCGGCAAACTGAGTAAAAGAGAACTCGGCATAAGTCAGTCTTCATCAGCTGGGAAGACATAGAGGTGGAAACAAGGCACCAGTTAGGTAGGGTCAGGTGGTGGATTGGAAGATGTGCTCCCAGGCGGAACTCTTAACGGCCCAGCATGAGTGTGGAATGTGAGTTCTGCAGACAGGTGCTTCTCCCAGCTTATGTCTCTGAGGGAACGTCTAGACTACAAGGCTATTTTAGGATACCTTCAGTATCCTAAAATAGCTACCCAGCATCCAAGGAACGCATCTGCTATTTTGAAATAACTTTTAAAATAACGGACGCTATTTCGGCATCCCTTTAAGCTTTGTTCAACAAGGAATAAGGGATGTCTCAAAATAGTGCTTTATTTTAGAGTCAATGTTATGTTTACAAATAGAGGTGGGGCAATTAAGAGTACATCTAGACTGCACTCTAAAATCAAAATAAGATACTCAATTTGCACTATGCAAATTGCATATCTATTTTGATTTTATTTTGAAATAGGCTATTTTGAAATTTTGGCGCATGTGCACGGTGCCAAATTTTGAAATAAAACACTATTTTGAATCTAGGCATAGTCTAAGATAAGAAAGGGCTGGCTGGTAATCACATTTAGGATCTGGAAGTCATTAGATGAATCTGTAAAACAGGAATCCATCCCTCTGCTGCTTGGGTGGGGATGAAAAGAAATGCAGGGCACTCAGAAAAAAATACAGCCAAGCCCTCTGAGCCAAGCTTAAATTCAGAAAAGAGGAAGATGTAAGGGGCATAAATGAAAAAAAGGGGTCAAAACCCAGGTAAGGGATAGCAGTGCTATAGAGAACTCCCCATTCTAACTGTGGTACTTATGTGACCCCATCACTGCTGTACTTGAGCACCCCACCTCACACCCCCTCGGTGCGGTAGAGCAGTGTTGTTATCACATTGTACAGATGGTGTACTGAGGCACACACAAACTGATAGATTTTCAAACATATTTAGGCACCTAGTGGGATTTCCAAAAGCACTTAGAAGGTTAGGTGCTTTGTAAATCTCACTAGATGCCTAGCTGCATCTATGGGTGCCTAAAAACCTTTGAAACTCTGTTCCTAAGACACTGAACTGAGGTCATGCAGGCAGTCCATTGAGTGGAAGGGGGCGAGTAGAACCCAGGTCTCTAAGGGTTAGCTCCCTATCCACTGAACCAGCCTTTTTCTCTACTTCATGATGCAATAAAGAGGCCTCTGATGGATGGGAGCAAAACCAAACAAGCCAGTTTCCTGAGACTTCAGCAACTGGTCCCAGGAGATCAGGAAGGATGTCATGGCTGACATTATGAAAAGCAGCCCAGAGGTCTGGAAGGATGAAGAAAGAAAGAGAATGAGAGTTAGATGAGAGGAGAGCACTTAACTGCCCATAAGTGGCAGGTTCTGCCCCAGGCAAAGTTGTATAAAAAAGCCTGCTGGGCAATTTTAGATTTTAACTGAAAATCATTTTTTTGTTTTGTTATTTTTGTTCTAAGTTTGAGAAAAAGGAAGGCATGAGAAAGTACTGAATGTCACACAGATACTATTATACATGAAATTCTTAGGGTTTCAGCTATATTCAGGACAATTCCAGAACAAAACAGAAATTGTATCCACAGAGTCCATTAGGTCAATTATTATTGTTATGATTTGTGTTACTTGCCGGATACCATCTGTGTGCTCAGCATCATTCAGAATATGCCAGAAAATGTAGTCCCTGAGCCAATGCATATAAGATGTGTAACTCTGTGTAAGAGGGCTCAGTTATTTAAGTATTAAGTGTATCGTTATTGACCACGCAAGTTATCACTTGTTCATGGTGATGATTCTATTGATGAGTGGAGGCACTGATGGCAATATAATGTTTATTTAATTAAGATTTGACCCTCCAAATTTCTTTCAAGAGGAAGAGCTGCTTAGAGCTCCTGTGTCTTATTTTCCTTTACTGCTTATAGTGGTCCTCAGAAGTCTCAATTTTTTCTCCAAATTTAACACGTGGAATTTTCTTTGTGTTTAATTTAAAATATTCTCCTGTGAAAACTTCAGGTCAATCAGTATAGTGTTGTATTTAAGACTCTGTTGCCAAATCTTGTGATTTTTGTAATGCATCTTATAATTATTTTTTTCCTTAAAGCCCCAGCACCTTGAGTCAAGTGATATGTGATTATTTCAACCTTCATTCTTACAGAAAAAAATCATTTTTGTGGCTGTGGAGGAAACTTCAAAATGTGACCCCCAATGCACTTTAAAGGCTCAAAAAGCAGAATATAAACATAATTTTTAGAAACCCAACAAATATATTATTTGTACATAATCTCATTATTTGCGAGTCAATCTCATCATTTTTGGTGATCCTGAGTCTTGATTTTTGAACATTTGAACATTTCAATACTATGAAAGTAATTTGAAAGTGTCAATTTTGCTACTGTTTAAAGTCATTTTCTACTCTATTTTTTGTATGGTTGGGGGGGGGGGGACATTAGAGCCACAGGCAAGTGCAGTATAAACTCACGGTGCCTTGCCTTAATAAGAAGTTTCCAAAAGTTGAATGATTTAGTCCAAGCTTAATGAACTGCAAAAAAGTAACAGAAAATAATCTAGATTTTTCTAAAATTGTTGCAATCATATTCCAGAGTGAGTAACAAAATAAGTATAGCCATTTAAATTTAAACCTAATCAATGTCCCTTAATTGACTTTGACACAAGATGTTAGAACAGGTAAGTATTAGAGCTGAGTGGATCTAATTTTTATTTAATTTTCTTTCATTATACAGGAATTAGAAATTATTATCTGACAGGAGTACTGTATCTACAATAAACCCAAGAGTTGTCAGGTGCCCAAGCAGCCTCTGGATTCATGGTTAAAGTTCCCTTTTCCCACCCAAAACAAAATAGCACCCCTGGAGGGAAAGCAGCTACAGAAGTAGGCTGAAGTAATATCAGCCTCAAGTATTGAAAGTATATGCTCACTCAGTCAAAATGGTCAAGGCAGAGGGGTTCCATTGGAAATATAACTGCTACTGGATTCTCAAGTAGTAGCGGTGATCTGTAGCACTTCTCAAAACAGAATAAATTTTTAATTGAAACTTCTATGGGCTCCATTTGTTTTGGTTTGGTATGATGAAAATGGGAGTGAAATATTATGGAAGGAAAGCCTTTAATAGGTATTTAGAGAAAAATTAATCAACCTTATAAAAGTGCTACTTAATGGATGAAGTGTCTATTTACAGCTATTGCTTTGGTGGATTTCCTGAATTCATTTTCTGTCTCTTCTAATACAAGATTCATTTGGTTTCCTGTTTAATTAGATTTTAATCATATCCTGACCAATCCTGCATCAACTCAAACTAAAATATTGCACCCTCCAAACTAGTATCAGAGTAACCACTGCCTGGAATCCTTTTCTGTCTTTGATGGTTTGTTATTAAGAAATAGTCAATTAAAATAATGACTAGATAATCACTTCCTTAAAAACTTGGGAACTTTCCCAAATCCTGTCATTTCCAGATCATTTATATGAAAGTAGAGTTCCCATCTTAATCATTATGCCTAAGAGAGTTGAAATTTTAGTCAAACATTTGATATTTGTTGGAAGTCGTGTTTCTACTTTTGGCAAGATTACGTATAGGGATCTCATCCAAATCAGATTACATTTTTCTGTTCACTGATTTCTTTTATAAGCTTAACTTTCCTTCAGGTAGAAGTGTAAACAAACACTTTTAAGGACAGTCTTTTAAAAACCTAAAGATCTCCTCTATATAATTAGTTTGCAGCTAATTAGAGAATAAGGAGGAATGTGTCTCTTAAGCCAAATAACTTTGAGAGTTGAAAAATGTACTAGAGGAAATACACATGATAACATTAACACAGACAGAGACACACACATGATAACATGATCTGATTAAGGTTGCAAACAGACAAATCTATGACAAATCTGTTTGTATTGTGGAAGTGCAAGGCACAGATTGATAATTAGACTGAACTAGAGTTTTGCAATTAAAAAAAGACATTTAGCCTCTTGTTCTGTTTGAAGAGTACAGTGTGCCTATATACAGCAACACCTATTCTCTGAGCACAGAATGAGAATTAGCCAGTAAATCCAATAATATTGTGGTGTTTTAAAATGGTTCATTTCAGCAATTTAGGAATGAGTATCCACTTTTTATTTTATTTTGAATATATCAGTAATGGAGTTATGTGCTGTTCAAGCTACAAGTTGAACCTCTCTAATCCAGCACTCTCTGGTTCGGCAATATCCGTGCTCTGGCATGATTTTAGTTAGCAGATGTCCACTTATTATGGCTATGGCCAAGTTTGTTTACAGCCACCAGTCCTGGCTGTCACTGTTCTGTGCTGTTATTTAGCTCTGATTTGCCCCTAAATGTCTTCTAAGGACCCAGTAAGCAGTTAATGTGTTGGTACTGCTGCTAGACCAGGTCTGAGCAAAATACGGCCCATGGGCCGGATCCGGCCTGCCAATCCAACGGATCCAGCCTGTGGATGCAGCGGGGAGCACCAGGCAGGCTCCCCTGCTTGCCCCACAGCCCTGCGTGCCATGCAGAAAAGTGGCTGCCAGGCTCCGTTTCTGCTTTAAAACTGGAGGGGAGGGGGGAAAGTTTCAGGAGCCACCTTGCCAGAAACCAGCCAATGGGAGCTGCTTGTTGGAATAACAGGCAGCCAAGAAGAACTATGCTCCCTCTCCTCGGCTCAGTTATTCAATGAAGCACATGGCTAGGGAAGCAGGCCGGCTGGCTGGGAAAAGTTTTAAGCTCTGCAAGCCTTAGCTCTGCAGGCAAGTCTCTTGGCCACAGCCTGCTTCTGGCACCCCAGCCCTTTCCTGCTCCAACCCTCTGCCCCCCCCCCCACTCAACATACCCAAACCCTCTGTCCCCTCTTACACCCATACCCTCCCAGATCTGGCACCCCAGTCTCCTGCCCCAGATCACAATACCCTCCTACCCTAGGTCACATCCCAAACCCCTGCACTCCAGTCCCCTGCCCTAGGTCACAACTGCCTGCTTTATCCCAACTCTCTCCCAGACTCCAGTCTCCCTCTTGCACCCCATTCCCTTACCCCAAAGTTCCCTTCTGCACCCAACCTCCATCCCAGACCCCACATTTCCTCCATTAATATCATGGAAGAGGTCAGCCCTAGACCACTTTCCAAAATCTTTGGAGTGGCCCCGGTCAAAAATTATTGCCCACCCTTGTGCTAGACAATATGGCTGTGTCTACACTGGCATGATTTTCCGGAAATGCTTAAAACGGAACAGTTTTCCGTTATAAGTATTTCCGGAAAAAGAGCGTCTACATTGGCAGGATGCTTTTCGGAAAAGCCCTTTTTCCGAAAAGCGTCCGTGGTTAATGTAGACGCGCTTTCGAAAAAGCCCGATCGTCATTTTCGCGATCTGGGCTTTTTGCGAAAAGACTGCTGGGCTGTCTACACTGGCCCTTTTCCGAACAGTTTTCTGGAAAAAGGACTTTGCCCGAGCGGAACAGCATAGTTTTTCCGGAAAAGCAGCTGATTTCTTACAGTAGATCGTCAGTGCTTTTCCGGAAATTCAAGGGGCCAGTGTAGACAGCTCACAGCTTATTCCGGAAAAGCGGTTGCTTTTCCGGAATAAGTGGCCCAGTGTAGACACAGCCTATTGGTCTCCTGTGGTCTAGCAAATTCACTGGTTTGGCACCAGTCATCTTCCAAAGATCCTGGACTAGAGAGGTTCAACCTGTACCAAAGTTTAAAACAGAAATCATGTGCATAACTTACATTTGGAGATTTTTAATGTTAAAGGTCTTTTTTGACACTGTTCTTCTTAGCTAAAAGTTACTTCTTCAACAGATACTGAAGCCACTAAGGCCATCATTCTGCTTCTAAGGAAATAAGACTCCACTGCAATCAATTCCCATTGTGCCAATCCTCTAGAAATGCAATCATTATAACCTACTAGACAGGAGTTAACCATTGCATTCTAAAGAGTTCATCACCCACAACAACTCCTCTATTCTGGCTAAGAATGGAGGGGAATAAAAGAAGGCACCCTGTGGGGGCAGGAGTAAGAGAATTCCACTGTGATAGTGTAACCCACACACCTGCTGGATGTGGTGTACTGTCCCATGTAGTGGCACTTAGACCACTTACAGAAACTTAGCTAAAAAAAACACCTTAAAAATATCAATGATCCTGTAGCACCTTTGAGACTATCAAAATATATATAAATAGTATCATGGGCACAACTCACTTCTTCAGATATGGAGCAAGGGGCCCAGAGTTTGAAATGTAAAGTAGAAAAAGGAAAGAGAGGGAGGAAAAAGGGGAAAAAACTGTCTATTAAAGTGTCTGTGCTTAATAAAATTAATAGGATAGACCGTAAATGCCTGATACTTAGCTTTTAATGTTATTTGGGTGTTGAACATAATAGACCATCCAGTTCATGTCTTTGTTCAAGCCATGTGAGATAGTATCAAATTTGCATATGAAGTCTAGTTCCACAGATTCTCTCTCTAATTGATTCCTGAAATTGTTTTGTAAGAGAATAGCCACCTTTACATCCATTAATAAGTGCCTGAGTAAGTTAAAATGTTCCCCACAGGTTTCAGGTTACCATTTCAAATATCTGATTTGTGTCCATTAATCCTTTGTCGTAGAGACTGTTCCGTTTGGCCAACATACTTGGCAGAGGGGCATTGCTAGCACTTGATGGAATAAATCACATTAGTGGATGTGCAGTTCTATAAGCCTCTGGTGTGGTGGCTTATGTGGTTAGGTCCTGTGATGATGTCGCTTGGGGTATGTCTACACTACAAAGTTAATTTGAACTAACAGCCGTTAGTTCGAATTAACTTTCATAGGCGCTACACATACAAACCGCTAGTTCAAACTTAATTCGAACTAGCGGAGCGCTTAATTCGAACTAGGTAAACCTCATTCTACGAGGACTAATGCCTAGTTCGAATTAAGTAGTTCGGAATTAAGGGCTGTGTAGCCACTTAATTTGAACTAGTTGGAGGCTAGCCCTTCCCAGCTTGCCCTGGTGGCCACTCTGGGCCAAGCCAGGGGAAACTCTTCTACCCCACTCCCGGCCCCGGAGCCCTTAAAGGGCCACAGTCTGGCTACGGTGCCCGTGCCAGGTGCAAGCCTGCCAGCACCCAGAGAGCAGACCCTGCACCTGGCACGGCATGAGCCAGCCACCCACTGCCACCCAGCCCTCCACCTCTTCCCAGGACCAGGCTGGCGGCTCCCAGGAGCCTGCCCGGGGCCACGAGAGGCGGGCGCCCACCTGGTCTAGTGCGGAGATTGTGGACCTCATCCAGGTTTGGGGGGAGGCCTCCAACATCCACAATCTCCGCACTAGGCACAGGAAAGTGGCCGTCTAGGGCAGGATAGCTGCCAGCCTGGCCACCAAAGGCCACATGCAAACCCAGGAGCAGGTTTGCATGAAAATCAAGTTGGTCCAGTGAGACCCCCGACCCTGAGCCCTGAGCTTAGAACATAAGAACGGCCGTACTGGGTCAGACCAAAGGTCCATCTAGCCCAGTAGCCTGTCTGCCGACAGCGGCCAACACCAGGTACTCCGGAGGGGATGGACCAAAGACAATGACCAAGCTATTTGTCTCGTGCCATCCATCTCCAGCCTTCCACAAACAGAGGCCAGGGACACCGTTCCTACCCCCTGGCTAATAGCACTCCATGGACCCAACCTCCATGAATTTATCTAACTTCTCTTTAAACTCTGTTATAGTTCTAGCCTTCACAGCCTCCTGTGGCAAGGAGTTCCACAGGTTGACTATTTGCTTTGTGAAGAAGAACTTTCTTTTATTAGTTTGAAGCCTGCTACCCATTCATTTCATTTGGTGTCCTCTAGTCCTTATATTATGGGAACTAATGAAGAACTTTTCTTTATGCACCCTCTCCACACCACTCATGATTTTATATACCTCTATCATATCCCCTCAGTCTCCTCTTTTCTAAGCTGAAAAGTCCCAGTCTCTTTAGCCTCTCTTCATATGGGACCTGTTCCAAACCCCTAATCATTTTAGTTGCCCTTTCTGAACCCTTTCCAAGGCCAAAACATCTTTTTGAGGTGAGGAGACCACATCTGTACACAGTACTGAAGATATGGCATACCATAGTTTTATACTTCCCCTCCTCCTTCTTCCCTGGCTTCCCCTTCCAGCTCCCTCCTCCCAGGTTTCCTCCCCTCTCCCACCCTCTCTCTTCCCCTCTCCCACCTCCTTTTCCCAGTCTCCCCAGAGGTTAATCTCCCCCCCACCCCAGTTTTGTTAAATAAAGAGAGTTTCTATTTTTGAACACACGTGTCCTTTATTTTTTACATCAGGAAGGGGGGCTAGGGAGGGGTAAGTGGAAGGAGGTGAGGGAGGAATGGGGCACGAGCCCCCGATGGGGAGGACTGGGGTGGCTCTGCGGGCTCCTCGGGGTGGAAGCTCTCCTGCAGGGCCTCCTGGATCCTGACAGCCCCCCAATTGATCCCCCCGGATGGCAGCCTGCAGCAAATGCTGTGATGTGCCAAGTGTGGGCACTCAGGGCACTCCAAGACAGGACTGCTTTGCTGTCCTCATCGAGGTAGACAAGCAAGCGGGGAACCCTGAGAACTGTCTGTCCGGGGTGGGGTCGGTCCCTTTAAGCACAGCCCTCGGCTAGCCTGAGGCAGCAGCTCCATACTCTAAGTCCTAACCTGATGCCCTGCTGGAACTGGTTCCGGCCAGCCTTAACTTCGGTTCAGGGTCCACTCAATGTGGACATGCTAGTTCGAATTAGCAAAACGCTAATTTGAATTAGCTTTTAGGTCTAGATGCACTAATTCAAATTAGCTTAGTTTGAATTAACTAATTCAAATTAAGTTAGTTCGAATTAGTGCTGTAGTGTAGACATACCCTTGTATATTTGTGTGGACAGAGTTGGCACCAGAGTTTATTGCAAGGGTGAGTTCCTGGACGAGTATGATGGAGGTGTACTGCATGATTGCTGGAAAGAAATTTGTTTCATGTTCAGGGATTGTCTGTAGATCATAGAATACTAGGACTGGAAGGGACCTCGAGAGGTCATCGAGTCCAGTCTCCTGCCCTCATGGCAGGACCAAATACTGTCTAGACCATCCCCTGATAGACATTTATCTAACCTACTCTTAAATATCTCCAGAGATGGGGATTCCACAACCTCCCTGGGCAATTTATTCCAGTGTTTAACTACCCTGACAGTTAGGAACTTTTTCCTAATGTCCAACCTAAACCTCTCTTGCTGCAGTTTAAGCCCATTGCTTCTTGTTCTATCCTCAGAGGCCAAGATGAACAAGTTTTCTCCCTCCTCCTTATGACACCCTTTTAGATACCTGAAAACAGCTATCATGTCCCCCCTCAGTCTTCTCTTTTCTAAACTAAACAAATCCAATTCTTTCAGCCTTCCTTCATAGGTCATGTTCTCTAGACCTTTAATCATTCTTGTTGCTCTTCTCTGGACCCTCTCCAATTTCTCCACATCTTTCTTGAAATGCGGTGCCCAGAACTGGACACAATACTCCAACTGAGGCCTAACCAGATGTTTTCAGACAGAATAACAACAGCTCATTTAGATACTATGTGTATAGTTGGCAATCTGTTTTACAATGTGCATTATTTTGTATGTATCAATACTGAATTTCATCTGCCATTTTGTTGCCCTGTCACCCAATTTTGTGAAATCTCTTTGTAACTCTTTGAAGTCTGCTTTGGACTTCACTATGTGATGTTGACAATTTCTGTTTTAATGGTCATTAATATTCAAAAGATTAACCTTTGTTTAGGAAAGTATCAGCCTGATCCCCAAGGCCTGTGCAAGTGAGGGATCGTTTTCCAGGATAGGTTGGAGATTGATAATGATGTGCTAAAGGGGTTTAAGTTGGGGGCTGTAGGTGATGACCAGTGGTGTTCTGTCTTTTGTTTTTGTTTTTGGTTTTTTGGGCCTATCTTGAAAAAGCTGATGCCTGGGTACTCGTCTGGCTCTGTCAATCTGTTTTTTCACTTCCCAGGTGGGTATTCAGGTTTTAAGAATGCCTAATAGAGATCCTGTACGTGTTTCTCTCTGTCTGTGGGACTGAAGCAAATCTAGTTATATTTTAGGGCCTGGCTGTAAACAATTGATTGGGTAATGTGGCCTGGATGTAAACTAGAGGCATGTAGGTAAGTATAACAGTCAGTAGGTTTCTGGTACCAGGTGGTGGAAATGTGGCCATCATTTAATTGTACTCTAGTGTAAAGGAAGTAGATCTCTTGTATGGCCTGGTCCAGGCTAAGGTTGATGGTGTGGTGGAAGTTGAGAGCCAGCCGGCTTTTACCTCAAGCTGTAGAGGCTCATGAACTGAGTTCCAGAGGACCCAGATTCGGTTCTGCCTGTCGGTACTATAGTAGCTACTCCCACTGAGAGTGAAAAATGGCTTTCTAGTGCCCCAAAAGACAGCTAAACGTGCCCTCATGCAACTGCAGAAGGCAAAGAAAGGCTCTCCCACAATACCAAGTTGATCTTTTGCTATATAGAGACTTTAATGTTATAGCAAACCACTGTCAATAGTGAATGTTTTTCTGTTAAAAAAAATTAACACTTCACTGCCATCCTCCACTGAATAAGCAGGCCAAACATAAATATTTACAAACATAAATAAAGAGATTTTAAATGACAGTGGAAATAGAAATAGGAGGAAGGCTTCCTTTCTGCTTATTGTTGCCTGGATTAATAATAAGAGTGGTTCCCAAGCAGGCAAAAGTTTGATGGATTTGAGTCAAAAGAGCTATGCTTACTTACACTGGAAATTAATTTTATTTGCATTCTTCTGCATTTGTATAGATCAACTTCACAGCCAATGAATGACAGTAATAGCCTGAGTGAAAGGAACTTTCCTATGTGGATTGCCTAAAACAAAGAATTACACTTATAAAACAGCATTTTAAAATAGACCACATTAAAAAGCTTTACACACTAATAAATGCAAATTGTCTTTATTCCCATTGTTCCCATCTATTCCCATTTTTATTATCTTTATTCTATTAACTGTGAACATGGTAACTCTCCCCAGCCTCCAGCAGTAGACCTGCAAGCATACTGCATCCCCACTCCTGACCTGCTACAGGCTAAACACACTAACAGACTAGTTAAAAGACAATTAATCCAATTTCACATTTCCTTGCAGCCGAAAAATTTCATGTTACTTCAGTCACAGTGGATGGATGCCAAGTTCACTGGAAACAACCCTGCTGATTTATCCAGTCCATTTTAATACTTTAGAAATACTGCTAAAACATGGCTGTCCTAATTACACAGGGATCAGTGCACAGTGTCCCTCTCACCCAGGATTCTCCCAGAAGGGCTGCAATCACCTGCATTCCCCCTAATTTCACCATGCAATTCCAACTAATTTCATCCTACTACAGTGCTGTCAGACAACTCCCATGTCTCTGCGGTTTTAATCGATTAGCTCAATGTCTCTATAATGCATCACCAGCTGCCAGGCACAGAACTGGACGCTTTGCAAGCATTTCAACTAAAAGACAGTTTAATTACTATACCAGCATCTCAGAGGCATAGGCACAAAGACTTGGAAGGGAATTATTAAAATATTTGATGTCAACAAACCACTTCATAACTGAGCAAACAATGACAATCAAAAGACTAGAAATAAGGAGAAAGTCAGATTTAAAAATTGTAAGTGGCTTTTTTATAGACTCTAATGTATTCAGGCAAATGGACTGGTATAAGTATTACTGTTTACACAATGCAATTGTGCTTTACGGTAATTCCTTTGTGGAAAATAGAGACATGTTTAAAACTGACACTTCAGTAGCACTAAGTTCCAATGCTCAGGAAGGACACCTTGCATTAGGAAACAGTTGAAGTAAATGTGAGGGGAAAAAAATGGAATCCCTTGAATACATGAATTACATGAACTAGGCTGTACACTCTGGTTCATTCATCGCACAACTTCGGTACATGAGAACTCACATGAATGCAATGATGGATCTGGTGGCTATTTAAAGTGAACGGATAAAAAACTGAACTAATATTTACATAATCTAGATCCAAGAGTGAAGTTGTACTTCAGTTTAAAAAGACAAAATGACTATAAGAGTATGGGGCAAATCCATTTTCACTTTCGGGGAGGCTATGAAAGGGTTATAACAGTAAAAAAGCCAATTTTCGGATAAGTAGGGAGGGATCAGGGGACCAAACTACAGAGAACCGACATTGTATGATTCATCACCCTTCTCACATCAAAATGCTTCAGGACCCAGCTTTACTGGGACTCTATGTACAGGAGGGCAGAGTGGAAAAGTACGCCCAGGAGGGAGTAGTGACAAAGGATGTGCCAGTTAGTGTGCACAAAGCCTCGGTCCACTGGCCCAAAACTTCACTATACACATTGACACTATTAGTAGTTGCAGCCAAACTGCATGTGCCCTGTGCCTCAATATATGTATATCACCGTGTATGCAAATGCAACTAGTTTAGGACTGGGTTTAAAACCATGTGTTCAACTCTAATTGGAAGTGTATCTGTGACCTCCTCCAGAAGTTGGAAAGAACAGAACTGAAAGAAACTGCATAAAGATTTATAGCCATTCTGGGTGGGAAGAAAAGGAAAGTAAATAATAGAGAAAGACAGTATGGTAACATGAAGGTAGTGATTTGGCATTTGAGACCTGAACTCGTAACATTTCTGTAATTGCCTGGTTTATGGTGCACAATCTGATATTATGTAATTTGGTTATTTCATGCTGTGACAGTGCCTCAACCCTCTGTTCTTCCCTAGTGCTATAAATAAATCAAACTGAGCTTTGGGACCCATAAACCCAGGCCTATTTAATTTTAAAAGTAGAAAAATCCATAGATGTCACATGGCCTAATCTGCCCACCTCTCCTCTGCTGCAACACACAAAAATTATTCTACCTTGAAACATGTTTCCTGAGCTTCATTGGCAACTCTGTCCCACACACTGAACCCCTCATTTGTGTCCCCACCCCAGAGCTTGGGGGGGGTCCACAAAATCCACGAACCCCAGAAATCCAGCCCATTGGAAGCCCTTAACTTCAGTCCTCCCTGTCCCACCCTCTCTCCCCGTGGGGCTGAAGCACCAGAGAAGTGAAGTGTCTCAGTTGGGGGCCACATCAGTAAGGGTTGGGTGTTTTTGGAGGGTTTTTTTTTTTTTTTTTGCCTTTCACTTGTGTGGTCCCCAACTGATTTTTCTGTGGGTCAGTTGCCCCAATCCAAAAATGGTTCCTCACCATGCCATAAATAAAGAAAACTTGGAAACCTTTTGTGATGGATGTAAATTAATATTTTACTTTATTTAAAATGAAGTTTGATAAACTAACATGAGAAAGTAAAAGCACTTAATCTATTTAATAATTTAATATTTTCTTTCTTCCTGGTTAAATTAAACCGTTCTCCCCAGCTGCAGCACTAACAAAACAGCTCAGGCATAATTATGTAATTAACGGTGAGTTTCCATTAGCAACTGGTGCTCCATGGAAAGTTTTGCATTGAGCCAGGTGGGCCAACGGCCAAAAAGTTTGAGAACCCCTGCACTAGAAGACTATAGCATGGCTAATATGCCAGCATTTTCCAACTGCAGTCACATGAATGTAAGACATTATGACAATCCTTTCTATTCACACTTGCTTGCTTAGGACATAGAGTCTAACTTCTTTGCTAGAATACAGAGAGGACCTGAGGTTTTGCGTGTCTTCCAGAAGCTATGGCATCTAGTGACTACAACATATCCTCATAATTTCTTTTTTGCTGCTTTATAATGAGGAGAGAACCACTTCTTTATTAATAATGTCCACAAACAAATGTAGGCACTCTGCCCCAGAGGATATCCATTGAATTTTCCAATGTCTGATTAACAAGTGCCTTGAGACTGTCGTTCCCAAGGCTATCAGTCTTTTGTTCTACTTTCCTTAAATTTTGTCCAAGTCCAATTTAATGAGTGTTTCTTGCTTTCCCATTAAGTTCTTGGCTGTTCAGGGCACAAGCCACAATACAAGATTTAACTTTTTAAAACTGTATTTACACATTTAAATTACAATTTTCCAGAAACTTAAAAAACAAACTTAAAAAAAACCAATTGAGCTGAAGTACCTACTAGTCCTTTGAAAATGTGTCTCCAGATGGCGTGACCCTATGTGCAGGAAGACTCTTTAAATATGAATTCTATCTCAGATTCATTTAATAATAATTTGACTTCACAGGAAGGCAAAAGTATTTAATTCATTATCAGCCATCTCTGATTTAGATCTATGAATGTGAAAATCTCTGTTACTAATTTTAATTGCACTATTCCCTCTCCACAGGCAACTGTTAAATTGGGTTGGTGAAATAGTAGTGAATCACATCAAAGTAGTAGAATACATTTTATAATATATCTAAATAAGTATCCCATTTTCCCAGCATGTTGCTGTGTATTTTAAGTATTAATATTATAATTCCAGTTTAGAAGGATGTATTTTTATTCAAAATAAATTTTCCTCATACTGTATTTTAGCACTATTAAAAATCAGGCTAACTTCTAAATGGGTATGAAGTGATAAAGGAGCACCATTTACCTCTAGAGCCCCAAGAAAATACGTTTACCTAGTCATAAAACACTCATGAAAGGAGCTTACAGATGCAATATCATTTTGATGCAATAATGGTCCTTCCAAATAAATCCCACTTTTTATTTTCTTCAGATATAATGTTTACTACTTGGATCCAGGTTTTTGTTTGTTTGTTGTTTTGTTTTACTGTATTCATAGATGTTCTTGTTACCATTTGCAGCCTCATTTTCAAAATACAGATTTAAAAGCCAACATGTACTTTGCATTAATTATGGGAAAGGTTTTTGTACCCAGGGCAGACACAAACACTGCTACAGGATATGCAGGGGTCAGCCTAGTACACTTTTCTCTTATGTGTCTAGGGGGGTTTCAACGGGGCTTTAAGAAAGGGGGTCTGCAAAGTCCCAGTGCTTCAGGAAATGCAGCAGGGAAAGGCAGTAACAATAGAAAAGGCTCCTCCAATTAAGACACAGGGTTATGGGGGAAAAAAAAGACATAGCATATGTATGGAGTAGATTTCTTTTCAAATCCCATACAAGGGAGTGAGGTACCATTCCTGGGCAGAGAACTTGAAGTCTAGTAAAGACTTTTAGAGCATAGAGTAAGGACAGAGATTACCTTGGAGGTGGCATGAGGGAGAGTGGCAGGTCCCTTTCCATACATGCCAGTGCCAGACGTGCACAATTCTCCCCTGATGATGATACTGAACAAAGCAAAGGGGGAACATAGGCTTTTTCAAAACCTGTCCTATCTCACAACTAATGGGTAAAATGATTATATTGCCTCCTTATCTGTGGTCAGTGACGTCATTTGATGCTTTGGAAGCCATGGCTAGAGAATGCAGGCCAAGGGCAATATTGGCAAAATGTGAGTTCTGCATTCTTATTGCATCCAGTGCATCCCAGGGACTTTATCATGCTTGGTGTTCATTTTGGAGGGTGCAAATATCCTGATAAAGCCTTGTTCATGGGGTATGTTGTCTCATGAAGCTTTTGAAGGTCCATGTTGGCGTGCTGTGTGATACAGGACAGCCTCAGACATAATCTCAACATCTTGTTATATTCAGTAAGATTAGAGACAGGCAACTGTGAGTACCTGCTTTGGGCATTTTAGAACCTAGCTAAGCACTTCAAAGCCCCTCTCACCAAAGAAAAAACAGAAGGTTTAATGTAGCTAGGGATTGAACTAGACTTAGTTCAGGATTTCTCGATTACCTGCAGAGAAGATGGAATTGGTCATGACACTTACATGGGCTCTGAAAGGGGCAATTAAAATTACTCAGAGAACTAAAGAATGGTCCTGGGCACTCAAACTTGGCATAGTAGGTGGTACATCCCAGTCAGACATTTTGTGCCCATCAGCCTCCTCTAGAGTATGAAAATCTCACCACCTTATCAGAATGATAAAGGACATGAAGGAAGACCTACCTGTGTGCGAAAGATTGCTTAAAGAATTTTAGTGTGATTTTAACATGGTGTTAAGGACTGGTGGCTCAAAACTGAGCTGCACGTACAATTCGATGTTTTCTTTGGAGGAAACCGGTGTGTGCAGTGGTGTCCAGAAAGGTAAGTGGCTTCGCATATTACAGGACACATCATATCTTCCGAGTTTTTCCTATACTGGTGACAGTCACTAACTGGGGAGAAAACTTTGAGAACAAAAAATTCTATTTCTGGTGCGACAACCAACCCATGGTCCATATATCCAGTCAGTGAAAACTGCTCAGGTGTTGCTGGTGATCTCGATTTCAGGGCGACAGATTCTGGGAAATCACCCCATTGGCTAGCTGGGATCTACAGGCAATGCTCCAACAACTGTGGAACCTTGACTCATGACAGCTGGGTAGCGGTCAAGGACTCTGTTGCCCCACAGACTCTGACGGCCTATATGACCAGCTATTCAGAGTTTGCAGAATTTAGAGCACAGGAAGGACTTCATTTTGGTTGGCCCATATCAACATATCAGGTGGCTCAATATGAGGTGCTTCTTACCCACCATAGGTGGACTTCCTTTGCTATCTCTGGCCAGCTAGTGGGCCTGTCCTCCTGGAATAGGTTGGAGGCTTTCTCAAAGCTACACTGGCAATTCAGAGCATGGAAACTCTTAACAGGGTGCTCCAAGAATAATGCCAGGTTTCCCATAACACTGCAAACCCTGACAGAGTAGTCAAAGGGTCAGCCTGGAAATGCAGTTATAGATAGGTCCCAAAGAGCATTAATCATAACAAATATGCAACTGCTGTTGAAGGCACGTTGAGATGACTATGTGTGTCCCATACAGGCAATAAGAACCTCACAAAATCTGGGCCTACAGCCAGGCCTGCTGTTCATACAGAGAGATGGCAGCTTTCTGACAAGGCACCAATTCAGTATAGTGCTAAGAAAAACCTTCCACTACTGCAATGTTAACCTGGGTAAATTTGGCACTCATTCTTTCAGGACTGCGACAGCAACATCAGCATCTGCAGAGAGGTTTGGCCTGCAGCAGAGCAGGCACTAGGGTACTGGAAATCAAAGTGTTGCAGGACTTATGTCTGTACCAATGAAAAAATGGCATAGAACGGCAAAACTTAACTGACGCAATGTGCTTGTTTCGGAAGCTATCCAGAGCATACGTTATGCTTGGATCTGTGGGCACTCTAAAGTGCATTGGGCCCTTAAGAGTACAGTCATGATGGCAACCAGATCTCAGCTGGGTTTCAGAGCTGAAGCTGTTCACATCCAGAAGAGGCATGCCATGTAATCAGCTCATGCCACTTCAACACTGCCTGACAGGCAAGGGTTATGAGCAGACTCAGGCCATGTGAATGAGTCTAGAAATAAACTAAATATGGGGATCACCAAGGTATTCCTGGAGAAAGGGGGTTCGGTAATACAGCACAGGGACATCCACTGCAATTGGATGGATGTTTTCAGAGATGACGGCGAACATCTGACAGATGGAGGGGCTGACATATGGCTATGGAATGTGCAGGCAATGACTGTGAACATCTTGTGATACCAGGCAGAGTTGATGGGTGAGAAGCAACCAGACTAGCCGCCGGCCCATTTCCAGTGTGGGTAAGAGAATAAAATGAATGGTTCCAAGAGGTAAAAAGACCTGAGAGTTTAGTTATGGGCCTCAGACTCATGTGATAGGGTGAAAAATTGTGGCCTTTGTGGGCTGATGATGTCAAGCCTTGTTATACTCATGGGCTATAGCCCCCATCCTGCTGCTCTCGCTTGTGGGGATGAGGGAGGATGCTAGGACTCAGAGAGGGAAGAGTCCTGAGGGCAGGCTGAGGAAAGTTTACCCTGCATTACGGATTGTATGGTAATGAGTAGTGTTCCCTCTAATGACTTCTATCTATGTGCCGAATAAATTTTGTTATATGCACTAAAGCATACACAGATGTGATTCACCAGTAGAAATACATGATGCCAGCTGTGGGCACTCTGCTAATCAGTTGAGCAGCATGAATCTCTCCTGGGTGGCCATCCAAGTGCTCAGCTTAGAGAGAACACTGGTAATATGCGCTGTAACCCTGGTGCCAGATATGAGCTATATGATATGAAGTTTGGTAAGCCATGCACTGAAACCAATGAAATATCTGGTATAGAAGAAGATGGGTGATCTGCAGGAAGTGCCCTGTGTTAAAGTTTAATAAAGTTTAATAAAATGCTGCTTACTTCCATGCATGTGTCGGTCCTCATTTTGCTGGTGTATCCACATCAAGTATGTTAATAATTAAACAATTTACATACTTGTATTACAGCTGGCCTCTGCTCACTTGTGAACCTCAAATCAGACAAAAGTAATCTTGCTTCTTTTCAAATACATTCCTCAACTTTTAGCACCATATGATTAATAACAAAAATAGCAAGAATTAAGTCATCTATTCAAGACAGCATGCAACAACCTACCTCAACACAGAAAAACTGCTTATTAAACCAGCAATTGGGGAAACCAATTACAGTTCAAATCTTGGAATTCTAAATGCAATATGGAATCTTGACTCCATATTTTCAAGGGGCTACCACGCACCAAGTCTTGTCATACATTTAATAGTCCATTCAGACCTTCACGCATACAGCTGGGCTGTGAAGAGCAGCTGCAGTTCCTTCCCGAGCCACTAGCATCAAGGCAGCCAACTGTCTCTGTCTGTTCCCGTTGCTTACAACTGGTGAGGGTGCCATAAAACTCTGTGAGAGGCAGAGGCAGTGTTGGCAGGAAGTGGGAGGCCAATGATACAAGAGGGCTGAGAATGGAGAGGATTTAGAAGGGTGAGACTGAATGGGGAGCTATGGAGGATGAGAGAACAGTGAGTTGTTTGAAAATTGACAGAATGGAGTACAGAAAAGAGACATTGAAAAGCAGCAGTGGCAAAGGGGGAGGAAAATTATTTGCAAATAAGATCATTAAATAATTTTCATAAAATATTGTGCACATAGCTGCACAAACAACATGTGGGAGGTTACTATGTTTTCAATAACATCCGATTTTACAAAAAATTAAATACATAGCTTCAAATACAGCTTCACTGATGTAAAACAAATATATGAAACTCTCTTTCGGAAAGCTTAGAGAACTCCAAAATAGGTGAATTCTGAGTGTTTTCTAATTTCACACTGACTATCTGACAGTTCCAGATCTGACTTCTTGTTATTAAAAATCTGGAAACAATTTATGCAAGAGATGTGGTGTTGAAGTGTCTTTGCAAAATTCTGATTTAGGCAATTACATATTTGATATTCTTCAGTTTCAATTATACATAGTACTCTTCTACATTTCCAATTCTAAATTATTAGTACATTGTATGAGTGCTGTTAATCAGCTACTGTACCATTTTTAATTCAGGTGGCATTTCTATAGTAGGTCAAATAATTCCTTCATCTTTAAGGGCAAATCCTGACTGTAAAAGCTCAAAGGGGCAGAAGAAGATCTGTGCTGCATCCAAGTGATGGTGAAGGCAATGTTTAGTAGCAGTTTTTACTGCGACTTTACAAAAAAATCATAATACATATATTTTTACAGACTGATCAAAACTGCAGTAGAGTGCTGTCAGTAGGCAACCAGGCAACCTCAAGGCAAAAAATTTAATGGACATCTGAGATTGCCTCTTAAACTTGCAAATGTTTATTTGTTTGCTTCTCTATTCACATAGCTTACCAATACTTGTTTACCAGTACCTTTTGAAGTTTATCTGATTTTCTTCAGCTCCTTTAAAATATTTTTTGAAAATAACTAGTATTATCTTAGATTAAGTTGTAATGCTCTATCTCCCCAAAGTCATTATGATTTATGAAGAAACCACTGTAACATAGTATTTTAACAAGAGACACCATAAATTCAATTTTGTGAATTCATTGTAAAAACTGTCTTCACTTAAAAGTGTGTAACTATATTAGTTACAGTCCATGCCAATATGGTGAAAGAGGAGAGAGAATAGTGCTGATTTAATTATGCGAATGGTATTCTTGTAAGTGTGAAAACAGATGGCAGAAGCAACAAGCGATGGATGACTTTTTAAAATCAAATACTTTTGAATAAATATTTGTGTTCAAAAGCAATAAGCAACTGCTGGAAAAGGGCTGTTCTCAGATTATCTACTTTTCATGTATGCTGCAAATATCCAGTAAAATGACCTCAAATCTGACCTTCTGTATTGCCCCTCCCTGAAATAATGATTCATTTCCCAGACTACACAGTGTAGCTACTCTCAAGGCATTTACTGAGCAAAACTGTTCAGTGGTGTTGCAGACTGCCAGATTACACATAACAGTCTTATAATATGGCTGACTGGAACAGGCCTCAAAGATAGTACAGAAAGAAGCTGAAGTTGGTTCCCAAAGAAAATGTCAAGTGACTGTACTGGTCTAACAGTCCAGCCACTGGTGTAACTAATTAATTGGCCATGTACACCTTGAAAAGTTAAAGCAAATGAACTCTATGCAAATAAATATGTTGGCCCACTAGAAATATCTAATAAAAACTGCTCATCTTCTCACAAACCTTTTAGTAGTGATTAGGAATGAGCAACTTTAAACTACTGAATATTGCAGATCATATATTAATGAAACTTAAATAAGCTAAAAATTACGGCCTAATTTTACGAAGTGCTCTATTACTGAAAATCAGATCATTATGCTATGGTTATAATCTTATTTTGATAACTGCTTTTGTTTAATTTTACCCCAAATAGCTTATTAAATCATCACAAGTTAAATTTAAGTAAGTTTACAAGTTATTCATTATATATGTGGCAGACATACCTCAATCTTAATGCAAATATGATATTAATGAACTTAGTATAATTTTTGTTAGGTCATTAAACTTCCCTGTGATTTTTACTGAAGCTTAGGGATAAACTATTATTGCTTTCATACATAGGGTGTTTAGAAAAAAATTCCTCCTCTCTATCTGTATACAGATAAACATTTTTTTCCTGTGGGACAACAGTGACATCATTACATCACTCTGTGTCCCGCTGCCCCTCCACCCTCAGCCACATGGCTGGATCCCTCCCCCCTCAGTGCTTGGGCAGGGGGCAGAGCCAGGGGTGGCACAGCATCAGCCCAGCCACCCCGGTTGGCCAGGGGAAGAGAGCCAGGGCTGCCGTGGCCTTGGCCCTCCCCGGCCGTGGCCTGAGACCAGCCCTCCCCAGCGGCTGGTGGGAGAGCTGGGGCTGCCGTGGCCTCAGTTGGCTGAGGGGAACCGGGGCTGGTACGGCATGGCCTGGTCCTCCCCGGCACCTGGGGAAGGGGGGGAGAAGAGCCAGAGCTGGCATGGTACAGCCCTCCCTGGTGGCTGGGAGGGTGTGGGGGGAGAACCAGGGCTGGCGTGGCCTCAGCAGTGGGCAGGCACAGCTGGGGGAGTGTGGCCGGTCCAGCCTTCCCTAGCGGCCGGGGGAGGGGGAGAGCCAGGGCTGGCATAGCCTCAGCCCCTAGTTTGGGGGAAGGGGAAGAGCCAGGGCTGCCTACCACAAGAGATGGGGTTTGGCGAGCTTAGCAAGCAGCTGGCGCACCCCCTAGTATGAATATATTTGTATTTGTTTAATTATATGAAATATTCCAGTTAACTAATGGAGATCTAGGAGGCTTCCACTTTATGCCCCCAGAGAAAAGTAAATGTCAGGAATATAACCTTTCCATAGCCATAAAATCACCTTTAATACCCATGAGAGTGTTTATTATAACTCAGGAAAGCTGTATTTTAAACTTTATCTTGCTTATATATTGTATGACAATTTACTTTAGATTATGTTTTGGAAAATGGATAAAAGATTGGGTATTACAGTTGGTAACATATAGAATGTGAGTTGTAACTATAATGATAGCAACTGGTAAACACAATTTCTTCAAAAAGAAGTAGCACAGAAGATCCTTATCAAAACAGAAAATGTAGGGGCAAAGTGAGCCCCCTCTTTTATTGTAAAGCATCTAGGAAAAATGCATACAATTGGAAATGTTTTAAGCCCTTGATTTCTTAAAGCTACCTACAAAATTCCTAAAACAGTTCCTAACATCATTGCTATGTAAATGGTAAAACTCTTTATGAACTAACCTGAAATCTAATGATCTTGCTACACTGATTTCTAATACAAGAAACCATTTGTGTCTAGTTTATATTAATGGAAAAATAAATTAATTATTTATTGCCAGTGCTGAAGCAATTCCCTCATCCAACTCAGGAAGACCAAGAGTCATCTTTCCAGAAATTGTCAAGTACATTCAAAAACTTCTTTAATATCTATTTAAAGACTCTCTTTAAGAACTACTGATTTTTAAAAAGACTATTTAGAGAATAAAAAAATATAAAAAATCAAGAGCATTTGGATCTTTTGAAAACAGAATTTAATTTCATTTTTAACCCTAATAAAACTCAATATCTCAGACATAAATGGAATAAAAAGAAAGACTTAAAAGTCTAATTTTTAGAGTGTTCTGAGAATTCCTCATCACAAGGACAAGGAAATATAAATGTCAAGAAAGAATTACAACCTTAATGCATTATATGTATTAGGAAATAGCAGTAAGATGAACAGCCTCCTAAAGACCATCCACAAAGGTACTGCTCCAATAAAAGAAGTTAGCAGCCAACTTGAATCAAAACAAGCCTGAAGGAGAGATGTTTCCTATAAATAAATGGGACTTGGTGGGAGAAGAGTAAAAAAACCTCTGAAGTGAGCACCGATAACACACTCCCTACTACCCTGCCCCAAACCACGCAACATTTATCACCTTATCTTTTTATCTCTACAGGTAAAATGTCATGACAGCAAAGAAGAAAAGATTAAAAAAGAAACAAACCCTAAGAAAACCTCCCCAAGACTTTCACATAGATCGATGAGAGAAAGTTAACTAAACACCGCCAAAAGACTAAACTTAAAAAAACTCAGGTAATCATTTTATTGAGATATGCAAATATTGTAACATAAAATATTAATGTTTTATCCTGTTAATCACCAAATGGTTAAGCAATGTATTCTGGAAGAGGAGACAGGAGCTAAACTTTGATAAAGAGAGAAATAGTGAGATTTAATTGTGCTTAAGTTTCTGAATATTCTTAATTGCCATCTCTCAAGACAGCTCCTTAAATGACTTCTTTTAAGCATCTAATTTAAATATTTTCTTCAATTTCATACGATTTAGTTATGATTGCTTACTTTTCCCAGTTATAACTGGCTTATTAGCACTAATAACTAAACAGATTTCACCTGCCCTTAAAGAAAGCAGTTTTAAGTATCTAATAAGAGACTATGACTAAATTCACAATAACTTTAGAAAATGGCATACTTAGGTCTTACCTTACCAAACAAAGAACACCCTCAGTAGGCAGTTCACACTTATAGGTGTTATCCCTGCTAAATGTTCTTCACAGACAAGCATAAAGAAGAGATTCTTAAAAAGTAACCAGTTTATTACTAATGTTCTATCATTTGTGTTGTTTTAATATTTTCTTTTTCCCAATTTTCCCCTATGCTCCTGCTAGCAACCATTTTGCAAGCACAAATATGAAGGTGTAAATCATATTCTCCAAAAAGGAGGCCAACCCTCTAAAATATTTATCCCATAAGTAATGAATTTAGAAAGACTATTATGTACTATATTGGTGAAGGTACTGAATGTATACGATTCCTCCTCTTCAAGGCACAGTGTTCACAATTACTTTATTTAATTAGTGGAACATATACTGATAGGAGTCTGAGCAGAAACAATAATTTTATTATGAAATGTAGCTATCTTTTTTAGTCTTTAAAGAATTCAAAGTATGCAATCCTTCACATTTATGAAAGAAGTTTGGATGAGATACCCTGAATAATTTGGGAGCATCTGGGTTCTTTTACCCTGCTTACTATGAAAAAAAAAAAACCATCATTCCCTCTGGGTGACATATTTATGTAAATGCCTTATAAACATATTTAATAGTTTGACCCTATGCTCTGCAAATTCAAACGCTTATGACAACTAGGCTATGGATTTTCTTTAACACTAAAAGGAGATGCAGAGATGTTATACATTATTTTCTAAAGGCTATAGATACCTCATTGTTTAGGCTGGTAATTACAA
Organism: Rafetus swinhoei; assembly: GCA_019425775.1. Lineage (NCBI taxonomy): Eukaryota > Metazoa > Chordata > Testudines > Trionychidae > Rafetus > Rafetus swinhoei. The sequence goes on along the minus strand of CM033446.1, from coordinate 85,849,327 downwards.
AGCAGCATTTGAGAATCAGGTGCCCAAATTAATGGTTCATTTGAAAATGACAGCCTAAACAATGGAAACAAGCATTGATACTAGGAAAAACTGACCCTGACTTGGAAATTCTGACTCTACTGAAGTCTATGACAAAACTTCTTTGACTTCAAAAGGACCAAGATTTCATTGTTTATTTATATTCATTAATATTTACTTTTCCAGTTTTTCTAATATTGTTAAGTATGATATGATAATTTAGGGAGGAAAGCAAAATTCCCTTTACTTCTATTAATTATGTCAAGCGTGAATGTGCATTTCCTCATGTTTGACTGAAATCACTTGATTTGTGTATCCACCAAACTTCAAGGGATCTGGAAGAAAATATGACCTTTTAAATCTTTGTATGGAACTCAGTCAATTATACCATACAGTGCACACAAACTCTGTGTGTGTGTGTGTGTGTGTGTGTGTGTGTGTGTGTGTGTGTGTGTGTGTGTAAACAAAAATAATTACTGAAAAGAATATGGTATTTTAACTGTAACTTTTCCTTTTCATGGACTCAAAATCGATAGATGATGTAATACCAACATAACAACCTGAAAATAATGGAAAGAGATTTTGTGTGTGTAAAAATTGAAAGAAACGGGAGGAATGACAGCCTAAGTCAAATATGTTTCATTGATATTTTTGAAATAATTCAATATTATAAAAAGAGTATGACATAATTGGGAAGGGCAGGAAACGGGAGGAATGACAGCCTAAGTCAAATATGTTTCATTGAGATTTTTGAAATAATTCAATATTATAAAAAGAGTATGACATAATTGGGAAGGGCATATTACTATAGTTTTCTTTACCAATGTATTAATTTTTATACAGTAGCTCATAGAAATGTTAGTAGTTATTTCTTGCATCAGATGCACTAAAATTTAATTACCTATCACCAGCAAATATGAGTATTTAAACTTCCACTTTCTGTCAGAATGTCTCTCTACCAAAAAGCAAAGTGCATAAAGACAAATGCACAAAAATCGCTTTGTATCTGACTGTAGAACATATGTAAAACTGCCTATCTGATGATACAACTTCAATAGTTAAATACTAAATATTCTTCATTGTAAATTTGTTGTCAGATGCTTATTTATTCTGTCAGTCATTTAGTATTTCTGAAATAGAATCATTTCTATTGTGCAGTTTAACATTCTTTAGCAGTTTACAACAATCTACATGAGAGAAAAAAATCTAAAGCTGTATACACTCGCTTAGTAACAGCCTTCAGCAAGTTAAAGAATTGCTTTAGGCTATAAGGCTTATTGGATAAAAACATCAGCCTTTCACCTTCAGAATCACACTTCAGGTTTGTCCTAAGGTCCAAAGTGAAATGTATTTCATGGTCTGAGTTCAGTCCTCTGGGGATTATTAAGCCACATTCGAAAACCACTGCAAATAACATTTTAGTTTAGCATGATTGGCAGGTCACTTAGGAGAGGCCCTGTACTGCTCTTTAAAACTATATTACTTTTGATGCCCAGAAAGGACAGTTTTCACAGGTCAAGTTTCAGAACACTGGTAGCAAGTCTAAAAGCCTACATCAAAGTTAGCTCTACCATACCCAGTCTGTAAGTAAATAAAGAAGAGTTCAACTTCTAATGCCATAGTGAACAAACGGAACAATAATATTAAAGGCCATTGGCTCTTGGTTTAAATCAATATTTACTTGGCCTGTTTTCCCAACTAACTTTTACACTTTATAAATGAATATTGACTTACACCTAAAGATTGACCTGACCCAACCCAACATGACCCCTCCCCTTTTTCTACCCTTCTCTCTCTCTCTCTCCATCATTCTCTCTTCATTACTGACACTAAGGATCTTTTAGAAAGAGAAAGGTAGGTGACATAATATCTTTTATTGGACCAACTTCTTTTGGGGAGAGACACAAGCTTTTGAGCCACACAGGAGACTTGCAGAAGAGCTTTGTGTGGTTCAAAAATTTGCCTGTCTCACCAAAAAAAGCAGGTCAGATAAAATGTATTAATTCCTCACCCACTTAGTCTCTCTAATATACTGGGACTGACCACATTGCATACTGAGGTTCTTTGTCTGCTTTCCTCCTACAACCCTCCACCTGTTCCAGTGACCCAATTTCCTCCTGACTCATTACCTTCCTTACACCATTGTCCCTTTATACCTTCTCTACTTAATCTCTCATTCTCATCACATTCCTTCCTCTCATATTCAAAACATGTTATGATTTCTCCATAGTAAAACAAAACTAACACAAATTTATCCCTATCCAAATATCATCTCCACAATCAATGCTCATATTTACAGTCACTGCCACAAGTTCCTCCTCAGATTACTCCTTGGTCCCCTCCAAACTGGTTTCTTCAGTTCCACTGAAACTTTTCTCATGGTTTTTAACAACCTGTTCCAGTCCGTCTACATTGCAGGTTATATGTGGAAGATATTCTTCTCCCTGACTCTCAGGAACTTCCCAGCATGCAGCTTGGTCACTCTGACAGTGTGTTTGAAAAACATATGAGAAGCCCTAACTATATTTGATTTTAAAAAAATGGAACAAGTTAGCAAAGACTGATAAGGATAAGATAGAGTCTGCAGAAAGGAAGATTCAACTGTTCTTTGCCATTTGTAACCAAATACATTTTTTAAATTGTAACCAAGGGGCATGGTTAATAAGTTAGTAAGGCAATTCAGGGTCTAAGTAAAATGAAGTGCAGGAATTAAGCCTTTGATAACAGCGGTCTTAAGATATATAAATATCAGCATTTGGCTGTAAACACTTCTGGGAGAAGTATCACACTACACCTTATTTTAATACTTTGGAGGCTTCAGAGAATGAACTGATATTGAACAAACCAGTGCTAAATATAAACATTCTGTTAACAATGTAAAGTTCTGCACTTTTTAGAAATGAAGTAAATCAAGCACTGTTGGCATTTATAATGTATTAATATTAATCAATAAATGGTTACTAACCACTCATAAGAATGTAATTCATTATTCTCATATTTTTTTCTTCCAGAATGTAAGCAGGAAAGTACAAACATACTTCTTCTAACTGATTGCTACAAACATACTTCTTCTAACTGATTACCATTCATTAAACTTCTTTCTTAAGTAAAGATGATATCATCTTTGCTACATTATTCCAGCCAAAAGAACACAGAAAGCAGACATAGAAAGATCAATTTGTAAAGGAGGCTGTAAACTACATGGGCAGTTAAAAAACACTAGGGAGTCTTTTATACAGTTCACTTTATTAACCACAATGTCCTAAAGTGGGTGAAACCTACTTAATGAACACCTATACAATATACCTTTTACGTAACAGTTAATGAATTTCATGGAAACTCATTGTCTCTTCAATATACTTTTTCTTAAAACTATGTAACCAGTTCTAAAGTGAGAGTTTTTGACTGATTGAAAACAGCAGGATTTGACCCCAAAACTAATGACCTACATGGTCTATTTTTTTGTAGGAAATAAAAGGGATTTTTTTTTGGAAAACAAATAATGATTCCCCAACTTATATCCACTGTTTTGGCTCAATGGGTATTCCTGCTTCCATACTGGTCAATTACATAATTGCAACCAATCAACTGAAAAGTGCGCACACTAAGCCTTCCTTCTTGATTCCTTATAATATAGACGTAGAAAAAAAAAAGAAAACAGAACAATCTCAACACTAGAGAGTTCTCTGTACTTGTTTATCTGAATCCAAAAAAGAATTTATGGATTTTAAAAAAATCTTTCAAAATATTAGTTCATTATATAGAGAGACAACTGTTCATCCAAATGTAGCATCTGCCAGTCAACAAACATCAAACACATCAGAAAGCATTGTAGTCAAATATATTGTAATACACTTTGAAGTCATTGTTTACTTTGCCAATGAAAAAGATAGAATTGTTATTTTTAGAGTAGAACACATGCTTTAATGTCTTCCTCATCTTTTCATGGCTTCACTGGGCTTATCCAAAAGCTTTAATATGGATGAAAAACCTTTTCATAGGGACAAAGTCAAGAAGTCTACATATGACTATCAAGTTCATCATGTATTTACTTATTTTCACTGGGGGCTTGTCTTGATGGTGCGCAGATGACATGGTTGTGATTTCTAAAGCACATGAATGTACTGGGTACTAATTGGTGAGGGCAGATCCTGATAAAGGTTCTATAATAATCTTGAGACTATAAAAACACAGTACAGAACATTTAGTGCACACCAGCAGTGTAAGCATAACATATTAGTGTGCTTTAGAAATTCAAAATTCTCCAACTGTCCGTACAAAAAAGCAAGCACATTTTGGAGATAGACACAGATATTACTAAAGGAAGGTACAGTCAATAGGACGCTTCCTCTTCACGTGGCTCCCATTAGCATGTTTTTAGTTACTGTCCCATAATCAATTCCAAACATTCTTTGCATGCTATATAAATTGCCAAAATTCAGGAGAGTTATAACTCTGCTTGGAAAGATCCAGCCATTATCAATAACTGCATATTCTGCAAGTTAAAGAGATAAACCATCACAAGTCATTGACTCTTGAAATATCTCTTTGGTATGTCTGGAGCATTTTCCAAGTCAGGAGCAATTTACAACAACAAAACTGTTTGGAAAAGTGATCACAATACCACTAAACAAATTGTTCTAGCCCACCTGTCTAAAAGTGCCCTCTAAGGTGAATAATAAGTCCAGCAACCTTATCTATAAATGGGTATAATAAATAATTTCTCATATGTAAATGATTGTTATAGTTTCTTATTTACCCATTATATACACTATAAATCCACACAAAATGCACAAATCCACTCAACATGCAATATTTAAGATATGGGATCACCATGGAATATATACTGGCATTATGATAGGAATGCATAATAAGACAGTAACTTTCTTAATGGTTCCTAAGATTCTGTTAGGTTGGGTTGGTTTTTCGTTTGTTAGTTTGTTTGTTTTGTTTGGACTGCCACTGCAGTTGCTGAACAGATGTTTCAGAGAACTATCTGCAATGACTCCACAATTTTTTTCTTCAGAATTTTTTTGCCCAGTCACCTGGTTTTGTTAAATACCTTTGTAACTCTTCAAAGTCTGCTTTGGACTTAACTATCATTAGAGCCCTGAAAGGATACAAATTGCTATCTGGAGGTGTATGATCCCTGACAGGAGATGTGGCTGGGGGCAGTACAGTTGCTCAGACAGAAGGAGCTGCTTGAAAGGGGGCACTGGCTCTTGGTAGCGGTGGCACCATGTTCTTATTTAGCTACTATGGTTCTTGGGAGCAGAGCCACTTAGATCAGGAGATACTGATTTCTATCCATGGGCAGAAGTATGTATCTGTGCAGGTCTCTAACTATCTTGAGTAACTGTTGTCCACAAACTTTGCCACTTCACTATTTACCCCTTTTTCCAGTGTTCCCTGAACAACACCAGTAGTCCCTGAACAACAGACCCTTGGGAGACATCACTAGTTACCTCTGTCCATTCTGAAAACTAACCATTTACACCTATCCTTTGTTTCCAGTGTTTTAAACAGTTACTGATCCATAAGAAGGCATTTCCTTTTATCTGATGACTTCTTACTTTGCTTAAAAACCTTTGGTGAGGACCTTGTCAAAGGCTTTCTGAAAGTGTAAGTACACTACGCTCAATGGGTCACCCTTTTCCACGTGTTTTCCACCTCAAAGAATTGTAATAATTTGATGAGGTATGATTTCCCTTAAAAAAATCTGTGATTCTTCCCCCAACCAATTATTTTCACCTATGTGTCTCGTAAGTCTGCTCTTTATTATATAAGTTGAACCTCTCTAGTCTAGCAGCCTTGGAACTGACCGGTGCTGAACCGAGAATTTGCTGAACCACAGGAGGTCAATATTGTCGAGCCATATTACCAACACTTCCACTGCTTAATAGGCTCTTAGAAGACATTTAGATGCAAATTAGAGCTAAATAATAGTATAGAACATTGAGAGCCAGGACTGGTGGCTGTAAACAAACTTTATGGGAAACAAACTTTACGCAGGAAACTTGGCCACACCCATGATAAGGGGATACTTGGCTTACTAAAATCATGCCAAACCATGGATGTTGTTGGACCTACAGTGCCGGACTAGAGAGGTTCAACCTGTAGTTTCCACCAATTTGCTTGGGATTGTAGTTATGTTTACCTGTAACTGCCTGGATCACCTCTGGAGCCTTTTTTAAAAAATAGCATCTCATTAGCTATCCTCCAGTTATTTGGTTTAGAAGCGGATTTAAATGATAGGCTACATACCAGAATTAGTAGTTCTGCAATTTCACATTTGAGTTCCTTCCGGACTCTTGGGTAAATACCACTCGGTCCTGGTGACTTATAGCGATTTATCAATTTGTTCCAAAACCTCCTCTACTGACAACTCAATCTGGTACAGTTCTTCAGATTTCTCACCTTAAAAAAAGGGTTCTGATGTGGGAATCTCCCCCACATCCTCTATAGTGAACATCAATGCAAAAAAAATCATTTAGTTTCTCTACAATGTCCTTATCTTCTCCCAAGTCTTTCTTTAGCACCTCAATCATCCAATGGCCCCACTGATTGTTTGGCATGTTTCCTGCTTCAGATTTACTTAATTTCTGAGTCTTTTGTTAGCTGCTCTTCAGATTCTTTTTTGGTCTGTCTAATCATACAAGTTACCTAGAAGTTACGTAGAATTTAACTTCCAATTTTAAAATTATGCATTTTTGCCTCTAACCATCTATTTCACTTTGTTGTTTAACTATGGTGACACTTTTGTGGTCCCCTTACAATCTTCAAGTTAAAAAAATCATATTAACTAATCTGAACCCCTTAAGGTATATTTAAAAGTTTCGATGATCCCTGCAGGCATTTCACTTTTTGTGTCTGTACCTTTTAATTTCCATTTTAGGCAGGTCTCCTTTCTAAACTAAATGCGTCTGTAGTGGGCTCCCCCCCCCCCCCCCCCCCAAGGATGTTAAATTTAATTATATTGTGGTAATTATTACTGAATTGTTCAGCCACATTCATTTCTTGGACTAGATCCTGTGCTCCATTTAGGACTATCTCAAGAATTGCCTCTCCATGGGAGGTTCCAGGACTAGCTGCTTCAAGAGCAGTCATTTATGATGTCTACAAACTTTCTCTCTGCAGCCCATCCTGAGGTGATATACACCCAGTCAATATGGGGATTGCTGAAATCCTCTATTATTAGTGAATTTTCTATTTGTATAGCCACTCTAATCTCTCAGATCATTTCAGTCACCAGCTCCAATCTTGGACATGGTGGTCAGTAGTATACATCTAGTGATATAATGGTTTAGCTTCATTCAAGATTTTTACAATATATGACTCTATGTTTTCTTTCACATGGGGTATGTCTAGACTGCAAGCGCCTTTCAAAAGAAGCTTTTTTGAAAGAGCTCTTTCAAAAAGCTTCTTTCAAAAAAGAGCATCCACACCTCAAAACCGGATCAAAAAAGCAATCTGCTTTTTCGAAAGAGAGCGTCCAGACTGCATGTCCCTATTCTGTGTCCATACATGCCTTTTTTCAAAAGAGCTCTTTGGAAAAAGGCATTCTGCCTCGTAATTTAAAGTTTACCAATGTTGAAAAAAAATGCCTGCATTCTTCTGATTTAATTTCGAAAGAATGCAGTTGCAGTGTGGACACAGGTGAAGTTTTTTTCAAAAAAGGGCAGGTTTAAAAAAAAATGTAGTCTAGACATACCCATATAGTGCCATTCCCACACCAGAAGACCTATTCTGTCTTTACTGTATATTTTGTGCCCTCATATTGTCCCCCAAAAAGCTCCACTGATCATCATTGTTCCAACAAGTTTCTGCAGTGCCCATTATATCAATACACTCATTTTAATACCAAGAACTCAAATCCAGCCATCTTAGTATTTAGACTTCTGTAAGGGAGTGAGTTGTGGGTCTCTATCCAAGATAGGCAACAGCAGAAGAACTGGAAACCTGAGTATGGGTAACCACTGAAGAGAAATATTGGTGCAGTTTTCCTGAACTCCAATAATATGCAATTAAATATGTTTCGTAAAGATGTTTTCATCTGGCATGATACTAGTCTGTATCATGAGCCCAATCATCACTCTGAATTTCAAAATCCAAGCTGTGCAATTGATGGGAAGCCAATCAAAACATGCACTTTATATATCATTATCCATCCAGTTCTTCTTCAGTCAATACATTTCCTAAGCTAGCAACTTAACCATCAAATCAAATTAGCCACAAAAAAGAGAAGGGCAAATAGTGGGAGACTATGTCAAAATATTTCCAAGTTTTTATAGGCTTTAATGGAGTACGGAATGTGGAGAGTACCAATATAGTATAAACTTCAGTCAATCTTGATGTAGGAGGGCAGAATTTATTAAAAATGTAATGTTCTAAATAAATGTTAATAATGTTCTAAATTAGTTGAAGTTGTGAGTTGAATAAAGTAGCCAATCACAATCTGCAAACTACTGGTATTAAACATATCCTCGATTTGTGTTGCAGGATGGCAAAGAGGAGTCTATAAGAAACTGTAATTGGTAATGAATCTCAGAGGGTTATGAAGTGGGTTTTGCCCATGAAAGCTCGTGTATTTTGGTTAGTTTCTAAGATGCCACTGGACCATTGTTATTTGGTAAGTCATTCTTTCAAGAATGGTACCTTCTCTCCTTCATATTACAAACCCACAATGGATGACATTCACCCTAGTCAAAGAGTCTGGATAAGATCTATATACCATTTAAATTCCACTAAAAACATCAAAACAGATGGCATGTGGATTTATGAGTAACACAGGGTATGTCTACACTTGCAGCCTAATTCGAAATAGGGCTGCAAATGTAGGCATTCGAAATTGCAAATCAAGCCCGGGATTTAAATATCCCGTGCTTGATTTGCATCTTCCCAGCCGGGCGCCATTTTTTGAAATTGACAAGCCTGGAATAACTGCCCGTGTCTACATGCGGCAGTGAAACAGGCGTTCAAAATAAAGCCCTATTTTGAAATACCTGTTATTCCTCCTGCAATGAGGTTTAACAGGTATTTCGAAATAGGGCTTTATTTCTAATGCCCGTTTCACTGCCGCGTGTAGACACGGGCAGTTATTCCGGGCCTGTCAATTTCAAAAAATGGCGCCCGGTCGGGAAGATGCAAATCAAGCACGGGATATTTAAATCCTGGGCTTGATTTGCAATTTCGAATGCCTACATTTGCAGCCCTATTTCGAATTAGGTTGCAAGTGTAGACATACCCTTAGACTGTAGTGTAGTGGAAAGCAGAGGTGATGTGTAGGAAATAACAAGGTCAGATTACTTTTTTTTTAAGTGGCAAAAAAAATGAAGTTACTTAAGGCAGTGGTTTTCAAACTATGGGTCGTGACTCAGTGCTGGATTGTGGAATGTGAGGCACTGGGTCTCATTGCTTCAGGGTGCTTAGGTGACCAGAGGGAAGTACTAAGTCGGGCTATTCGCCTGTCCTGGAACTGCAGACGGGCAAATCCAAGAAGCAGCCCACAGGCCTGGCTCCTAGGTGGGTGGGGCAAGGGGGATGGTGGGGAGAAGAGTGCATAGGGCTCTATGCACTACCCTTGCTCTGCTGGCTGCTTCTAGGGCACAGCATGGTCTGTGGTGCCAGGAGAGGCAGGAAACCTGCCTTAGCATCCGTGGTGCACTGCTGACCGGGAGCTGCTCAGGTTAAGCTCCTCCTGCCCCCAGTCTTGATCATCCCAAAGACGAAGACCCCTCCTACCTCCAAAGCTCTCATCCTCAGCCACACCCGGGAGCCTACACTGTGGTCAAATTATGTTGGGTCACAGGCATCAAGAATTTTCTTCAACTGGGTCACAAGAAAAAAGTTTGAAAATCACTGACTTAAGGCATGAGACCTTCATTCTTCCAGTATGAAAGAATAAAAAATTATGAAATAGGTGGTGGCATAAGAAATTTATAAATATAGGAAAGATAGTTCCTTCTTTATTCTTGTTGGGTGCAGCTATATTGATTATTGCATAGAAGAAAAGGAGATTTCTTCATTTTCATTAACTCCAATTCAGCCCCCAAGAATATATGAAAAGAAAAAGCGAGAAAAATAAAAGCAAGTGGTGACTGGAATGCTTTTAGATGAGAGAGGGTCTGGAGGGAATGTTTATTTGGCTGCATTTCCCTGATTGACAGGTGTGTAAATATTGTAAAGTGTTCGGGCTAAAAACAGAATAAAAGTTTTTCCATCTATTTTTCCTCAATATTTTCATCACAATTTGTTAATCATTTTTAAGTTTGCACATGTAGCTTATAAAGTGTTATTTATACACAGGGAAAGTAAAAGGATTATTTTGACTGGAGGAGGGAAGTGATGCATGCAAGGGACAGCTGGAACATTTCTGAGGCAGCAGGTTTTTTCTCAGTGTGCTACATATGTGGATTCAGTCTTGGAATTGCAATAACATGGTAGATAATCATAACAATCCATGCAAATTTCATTTATACACATGTGATCAAGCTTTTTAATTCAGGAAAGAATAGTTCCCATTGCCCACATCTGCTTCTCCAGATGAGTGACCCTTTCCTAAATGCTACTCATAGTTGACTTTTTTAGATATAGCATATAATGGCAAAAATTTGGTTTGGGATTAATATACTTACTTCACTACTATATACAAAATATTTAACTTTAGTTTAAAACAAACAATACCAGTGTTCTAATCAAGTTTTATGAAGGCAAAAGGGTAAAATGGTAGAAAGGAAAACTCAGTGAGTTCTACTGATAAGCAAGATTGATTACTTCAGGTGTCTTTGTGTTTACCAACAAAAGTAGTACACAGTAGCATTCTAGGTTTATTCCAGCTGAAAAATGAAGCAGAGTTGGTAGATAAACTATCTACAAAATGATGCCTTTCAGAGTACAGTATGTCATTTTGTGCTCAAGATCTTATGCAGCAAATCTGAGTAAATTACTTCTTTAATAAATCAGTTTAGTACTTACCATATTTTGCTAATTATTTCAAAATACTGCCATCCTATGCTATTTATATGTTAATTTTTGTATCTTAGAAGAACAAATCTGCAGATAGTGGATTGGTACTTTCAGTAAACAATAATATGGTATATATACCACTACTGGGGGAAACTACTTAAATTATAAGACAAAGTACTCATTTATGATTTGGATGAGGCTAAATATTCAATATCTAGGACTTTGTATCACTAAATACTGATATCCTTCAAAGAACAAAGATGGAAAAATGAGAAGCCACAAAGTAAAGCTGAAAAAAACCCTGAGAAGCCAGATTTGTAACCACAATCAAGCATGAATAATTACAAATTTTGAATGTAAAAATCATTCAAATAAATGTAACTGATGGATAATCCTCACAGGGTGCAAGTCAAAGTAAACAGACAGTCCACTTTAGAAAGTGTCTAGTGAATTGATTTAACAAGTTTAATGCGAGCATCAGTGTGGGGCTATTACTGATCGTAAGCTTTACTGATGTTATTTGTTCGCTTGGAAAAATACCGCTCTCTGGAATGAGCACATTAAGGCTAAAATTGCAGAGAAAACCCTATTACAACTTTATTGCTGGCAAATTGGAACCAAACCTTGTCTGTATATCAATTACTTGAAGTTACCACAGAGATAAATCCCCCCTTTTTTTGTATAGGCTCAGTCTTGAAGACAGTGATGAGAAACTCCTTATTATACTCTACCAACGTCTCTTGGTTTTCTTAGCAATTTCAAGAAATTGTCAATTAAATTCTTTTTATTAGGTTCCAAAAGCTGGTAAGTCAAACAGAAGTCTATCACAAGGCTTGTAACAGCATGTTATTTAGACACATTTCAATGTTTCACTCTTTCATTATCTACGTACCCCAATCCAATTCAAAAGTTCTTAAAAAATGAAGGAGTTTTCCACCCTGCTGTCTCAGGGATTCAGACAAATTTGGAGTAATATTCATTTCTTGTAACAAATGCTATGAAGAACCCCATTTTTACTTTAAAAGGGGACATAACATTATTTGCATGATTTTAGAAAGTAATAGATTCGCTTGCACATTCATTGACACAGAATGAAAGTCTTCTGTGCAATTACACATGATCAACACACTTAAAATCTTTCACAAAATAAAATCTGCCAAATATTAGCACAAACATATCCATTAATCTGCAGCTACTTGCTTTTTACAGTTTTAAAAATAAAATTAACTAGCTGTCTAGATGTTGTATGCAATGTAGTTGTAACAGTGACAGGCCCAGGATATTATAGAGAGAAGGTGGGTGAGGTATCTCTTTCCCTGGACCAACTTCTGATGGTGAGAGAGATAAGCTTTTGAATCAAACAAAGGTCATGTCTCCTTTCTCTGTGTCTCTTGTGTGGCTCAAAATCTTGTCTCTCTCACTCATGGAAGTTGATCCAGTAAAAGATACTACTTAGCCCACCTTGTCTCTCTAGCTATCGATATGGAAGCTAGAAGGGAAGTTACAGAATCACGAGGAAGTCATACTCCTTGCTTCCTGAGCCAAAAGAAACTAAATGCTTTTAGTCTTCAGGAAGAACAAAAGAGTTAGGTTACAGCTTGTAGGAGCAGCACAATAGAGAGTCATATGGGTAAGCTACCAAAACAACTAATTCCCTGACCTCCCAGCTACACATATGGTGCCAGAGGAAAAAAGGGAAGGAAAGAAAGTAAAAAAGGAACGTAACTCAGATGAACAAGTGCAGCTAGTCACTTTTCAACTGCTTAGCACTTCAGTATTTCCATAGTATTCATACCTGTTAGGAATATACGAAATAACAGAATCTAGGAATATAAAGGGGTAACTGGTTAACGTGGTAAGTATCACTGGCCTGGCCAGGCTGGAGCAGCCCCCTGCTCATGATGCAGCAAGCCCAGCCGGGCTGGAACACCCCCCTCTCGTGGCACAATGCAGGCAGGCTCAGCTGAATTGGAACAGCACCCTGCCCATGGCATGACGCAGGTGGGCCTAGCCAGGGTGGAACACCTCCCCATTCACAGCATGGCCTGGTGGGCCTGGCTGGGCTGGAGCAGCCCCCTGGTCGCGGCGTGACACAGGCAGGGCTGGCCAGGCTGGAGCAGCCCCCCTACCTGCGTCACAGTGTGGTGGGCCTGGCCTGGCCTGGCCTGAGCAGCCATGCCTGCAGCACAATATAGCAGGCGTGGCCTGGCCAGGATGGAGCTGCCTGCGTTGTGGGCAGGGGGCTGCTCCAGCCCAGCCAGGCCTGCCACCTTATGTTGTAAATGGGGGGCTGCTCCCCAGTTAACCCATTAAACATAGTGTTTAACCAGTTAACTTTTAAAATGACAGTTTACATCCCTAACAGAATCATAGGACTGGAAGGACCTCGAGAGGTCATCTAGTTCACTCCCTTGCACTCATGGTGGAACAAAATATTATCTTGCTATTTGACCTATCCTCAGAGATTAAGAATCATTTTTCTCTCTGCTCTGTGTATTGAACTGTTAAGTATTTGAAAGTTGTTATCATGTCCCTTCTGTCTTCTCTTTTCCAGACTAAACAAAACAAGTTATTTCAATCTTTTTTGCAGCTCTTCTCTGGGCTTTCTCCAATTTATTCACATCTTTTCTAAAATGTGATGCCCAGAACTAGACACAATAGGCCCACTGAATATGAGCCCACTTTCAGCATGTGGTAGTGCATCAGTTAAGAGATACTTAACTACTTACTCAAGGAATTGTATTTTTCTCATATGGATGCTTTACAAAAGAAAGTATTATTTTGCAGCACCCCAACTGTTTTTCTTCATACAACTAAATTCATACAATTTTCCATAATGATGATAAAAAAATTTAGAGAGAGGCAAAAAAAAAAAATACTGCTTGAGAACTTATTAGACTTTGATTTAAGGATATGTATTTGTATATCTTGATGTGCTGTTGAAAATTTGTGTTTTAGCTGTTATAAAGCTCTAACTTTTTGAATCTCAATGTCACCTCAAAGTCACCTCTCTCATGGTCTGAACTGCCTCCCCCTTCCCTAATTTTCTGCAGCATAAAAATTTAGATTGAAAAAATAAATGATTAACAATAAACACAGATACTAGCCACCAAAACTTTAAAATCAAATTCTGCGCAGCCTAAATGTCTTTAACACAAGCATTCTCTCAAGACTAGTATGTTATAAATTTAAAAATGCGAGCAAAATAGTAACATAGGAGCAATAATGCAAGAAGTGCCAAAACTTACTAATACATCACAACTGCATTCTTAAACATCGCTTTTGGTTTTGCTCCCAGCAGCTTTGTAGAAATTGCTGCTAAGCCTAGTTTCACATACAGCCTTCCAAAGCATTCTGTAACATCCTGACTATTTGGTCACAGGCTAATGACATTTGAAGAGGAAGAAGGTCAAAGCTATCATTATGGTGGTGACAACCAATCACAGTGGAAAAAATAAGTTTTATTTATTACTCTTAATACAAGAAACCTTTACTGTGGAATATAATTGTACTGTCACTACACACCAGAGATTTTTAATCCCCAATCATTTCAACATATTTTACAGTTCATTACCTTTTCAGTTAGATATTGCAAGAAAGACTCTCCTGAGTCTATACAAAAGCATTAAAAATCTACTTTTATACTCATATTCTACCTATATGCTGGAAGTTGAACCACAGAACCAGTTGAAACTGGTATTATTACTTTAACCAGAACCAAACCTGAATCATAATTTTCCCTACTACTGAACTGGAACTGAATGGGAAAAAAATGAACTATGGTAAAATAAAGGTTCAGCATTTTTTACGCTCAAGATTTTTTTTTAAAAAAAGACTGATCTTATTTTTAGTATAAAACAAGAAAACAAATAGGCCTGTGAGAGCTATCAGAAAGCCCTGCCCAAGTACAATGAGAAAAAAAATCAGATGAGTAGGGAGACCACTCCCAGAAAACTAAAGAGGGAGAAGGGAAGTTTAGGAGCTGCCTGCACCTGACAGGAAGCCACAGAGGGGCTCAGAGATAGAGAAACCAGACCTGAGATTCCCTACTCTGGGGAAATAAGAGGTAAAATAATTTCTTGTCCCAGATATTAACAATAACTCTTCAAGCCCTCAGAAAAATGTAATGGCTCCCAACATTCTCCCTTTGGACAGGCTTCCTCCCACCCATCCCGAACCTCTGTGACATCTCCTCCCTCCAGTTGTACCAGCTGAGATGGGGCATAGGCCCCAAACTCAAATTTATCCTTTCACCACAGAGGTATAATATGACAAAACAAATATTAGAAGATATCATTTTAGTTCACTCAGATTACTTATTAAAATATTTCAGAACGGAAGCCATGTTAGTTTGTATCTACAAAACCAACATGGAGTCCTGTGGCATTTTAGGGCTTTCCTATGCAGAAGATCGACGCTGTCACAGTTCATCTTCTGGGATTCAAGTTAGTGGGTCTAGTGAAAATTTGCTAATTCAAACTGAGAGGGCACTCCCATCAGCACCAGTAGTTCTGCTCCTCACAAGGAGTAAGGGAAGTCGATGGGAGCATGTGCTCCCGTCGACCTCCTGCTGTGTGGATAGTGCCAAAACATAATTTAAGATACTTCAACTCCAGCTACATTAATTATGTATCTTATATTGACTTTCCCCTTTATTAATTATGTGTATCTTAAGTTGACTTTCCCTTTTAGAGTAGACCAGGCTTAAGAGATTAACAGATTTATTAGGGCAGTGCAGTCATTGTGAATATTTCTCTGAAAATATCCACTCAATGTGCAGTGTCAGTCAAAAAAGCAAACAATGTGACGAATAATTAAAAAGGAAATAGAGAATAAGACAGAGACTATCTTATTGCCTCTATCCTAATCCATGGTACACCCACATCTTGAATACTGCATACAGATATAGTTGCCTTGTCTCAAAAAAGGTATATTGGCATTGGGAAAGGTTCAGAGAAGGGCAACAGAAATGATGAGAGGTATGGAAAGGGTGCCATTTGAAGAGAGATTAAAAAGACTAGGATTTATAAAAGAGGAGACTAAGGGGGGATGTGATAGAGGTCTATTAAATCAAGGCAGGTATAGAGAAAGTGAATAAGGAAAAGTTATTTACTTGTTTCCATAAAACAAGAACTAGGGGTCACCAATGAAATTAATAAGTAGCAGGTTTAAAACAAACAAAAGGAAGTTTTTCTTCACACAGCGCACAGTGAACTGTGGAACTCCTTGCCAGAGGATGTTGTGAAGACCAGGACTTAACACAGTTCAAAAAAGAACTAGATAAATTCATGAAGATTAGGTCCATCAATACTTATTAACCAGAATGAGTAGGAATGGTGTCCCTAGCCTCTGTTCACCAGGGGCTGGAAACGAATTACAGGAGAGGGATCACTTGATGATTACCTCTTCTGCTCTCTCCTTCTGGGGCATCTGGCATTGGCCACAGGTGGACAACAGGATACTGGGCTAGATGGACCTTTGGTTTATGGCCAGTATGGCCATGCTTATGTTCTTATGGCATAAGCTGTCATGGATAAAACCCACTTCAACAGATGAATTGGAGTAGAAATTACAGAGGCAGGGGTAGATATAAGAACAACAAAAGAAGTTTCTTGTCAACTATAGGACCACTGTTAATGAAGCTAATCAAGTCATTCGCAGCATTTGATGCGGAGATGTGAATATTAAGCGAGGGGAAATTCCAGTTCAGCTATCTCCCTTTGTAATCCAGTTTTAAATTTCTTTTTAGAATGATGGCTACTTTTAAATCCATTACTGAATGTCCAACGAGGCTAAAGTCTTCCACAACAGGTTTATATGTGTTACTTTTCCTGATGTCTGATTTGTGTCCATTTATCCTTTGGCACAGAAACTGTCTGGTTTTTCTTTCTTTCTTTCTTTCTCTCTCTCTCTCACACACACACACACACACACACACCCCTTTAAAGTCCTGTGTGGATGTATCCACATCTGTATCCACAAAAATGAGCCATGGATATCTGCACTGACATCAGCAGATACAGATACCCATGAATATAAAGTGGATGTCCACAAATTTGCAGGGTTTTCTATACAAAATTTGTATCTGCATCCACATCCATATCCACAAAAATGTGCAGATATCCACAGGCACATCCGTGGCTGTGGATGCCTGTGGATATAAAGCGGATACCAGTTCAACTACCTGCCTATATGAAATATGTAAGGGAAACTCTTGCAGGGGTAAAATGTATATATTCTGTATGGCATTCAGAATAAATAGAAGTGGAAAAAAACTGATTGTAAACCTCTAGTTAGTTTTTAAAATGTTTATCATTTTGATCATGAACTCCTAAAATACAAAATCTGTAAGTAAGCTATTTGTAAGAATTTGAATGTGCTACTATGATACACAGGATACCAAAGTCCTGGCTAAACAAGATGGACTATATATATCTTCCTAATAACACATGAAACTCTAACAAACAAATACGAAGTTATGTTGCCTCTAGGAAAAGATTACCTGTTATGAGTCTCATAAGTTCTAATAAGCGTCACTGTGAAAAGGTAAGCAATTGTATCACTGTGAATTTTGTCCTGTAAAAATCTATCATATGTGGTCATTTTTCACCCTGTATAGGTCCCAAGTCTTTTTCTGTGTTGACTGAATATAATTTAGACTTCATAACAAAAAAATGACACCCCCGACATTGCAGAGGTTGTCTAGTTAACTAAATCACAATGTGAAAATATAATTTTGTGTACCTGTTTTTTTTAAAAATTGCCTTACTAGCCCCTATAATGCTGGTACAGGAAAGCACTTACTGGAGCTGGAGAGAATCTATTTTCACCAGTTCTTTTTTTTTTTAAATCTGTAAACCTATTACAATCTTCCCTCCTCATAGCTATGCCAAGCAAAAAAATAAAAACCAAGCAAAAACCCCACAAATAAAAGAAGACTGTCTTTCATTCATGTGATTTCAGTAGAATGCTTGAGTTTAAATAGTTCATCTAAAACACACACTGTGCTTATTCATTAAGGATTGTTTCACGAAATATTTTCTTTCCAGAAACAAACTGTCCATGCTTCCAGAGAAATCAAATAAAAGTATATTTCTCTAGTAAGGTAGAAGATAGATTTTTTTAGAGCATTTCAGAACAATTCACTTGTAGAAAGGCAATGCACAACTAAAGCAGAGTTTGTTATTTTCATCTTGCCTACTCAGCTGCATGAATTCTAAGCCATAAGACTTATATAACACAGTTTTAATCATCAGTCTATTTGAATTTATCCTCTATAGCATTCAACTGCATTCTTTCAATTAATTTAACTAGCAGGAAAAAAAGAAGGAAAAGAGAGTTACTCCCCTGTGCAGTAACGAGGGTTCTTTGAGGTTTGTGTCCCCATGGGTGCTCTACTCTGGGTGCTGGTGCATCCTCATGCTGGTGACCAGAGATTTTTCTAGCAGTGCCCTGCCACACCGTGCATGCACTTTAGCACCTCCTCATGCTGTTGGTGTCCATTAGGAATGCGTACAGCGTGGCCCCTCTGTTCCTTCTCTACCCTGGTTGTAAGCCACCAAAGAGCTCCAAATTACGCCAAGGAGAAAAGGTAGTGGAGCACCCACAGGGACACATATCTCAAAGAACCCCCATTACTGCACAGAGTGAGTAACTCTCTTTTCCTTTTCGAGTGATGTCCCCATGGGTGCTCCACTCTGGGTGACTACAGAGCAGTTTCCGCATCGTGGAGGCGGGTTTGGAGCCCTGCCTGAGAGTGAGGATAGTATCACTTGTCCTACTGACACTGATGGAGCAATTACAGCAGTGAGAGTGTTTGGCAAATGTATGGTCAGATGACCAAGTGGCTGCCTTGCAAATGTCCTCTACAGGTACATCCTTGAAGAAGGCTGTTGAGGATGCAACTGCTCTCGTAGAATAAGCAGTGATGGTGTCTGGCGGTTGCTTGTTGTGAATAGTGTAACATATATGAATACAAGAGAAGATCCATTTAGATATTTAAGAACATAAGAATGGCCATACTGGGTCAGACCAAAGGTCCATCCAGCCCAGTACCCTGTCTGCCAACAGTGGCCAATACTAGGTGCCCCAGAGGAGTGAATCGAACAGGTAATGATCAAGCAATCTCTCTGCCATCCATCTCCACCCCCTGACAAACAGAGGCTAGGGACACCATTCCTTACCTATACTGGCTAATAGCCATTTATAGACTTAACCTCCATGAATTTATCTAGTTCTCTTTTAAACTCTGTTATAGTCCTAGCCTTCACAACCTCCTCGGGCAAGGAGTTCCACAGATTGACTATGCGCTGTGTGAAGAAGAACTTTCTTTTATTTGTTTTAAACCTGCTGCCCATTAGTTTCATTTGGTGGCCCCTAGTTCTTATATTATGGGAACAAGTAAATAATTTTTCCTTATTCACTTTCTCAACACCACTCATGATTTTATATACCTCTATCATATCCCCCCTTAGTCTCCTCTTTTCCAAGCTGAAAAGTCCCAGTCTCTTTAATCTCTCCTCATATGGGACCCGTTCCAAACCCCCTAATCATTTTAGTTGCTCTTCTCTGAACCTTTTCTAATGCCAGTATATCTTTTTTGAGATGAGGAGACCACATCTGTACACAGTATTCCAGATGTGGGCATACCATGGATTTATGTAAGGGCAATAAGATATTCTCAGTCTTATTCTCTATCCCTTTTTTAATGATTCCTAACATCCTGTTTGCTTTTTTGACTGCCGCTGCACACTGCGTGAACGTCTTCAGAGAACTATCCACGATGACTCCAAGATCTCTTTCCTGATTAGTTGTAGCTAAATTAGCCTCCATCATATTATATGTATACTTGGGGTTATTTTTTCCAATGTGCATTACTTTACATTTATCCACATTAAATTTAATTTGCCATTTTGTTGCCCAGTTACTTAGTTTGGTGAGATCTTTTTGAAGTTCTTCACAGTCTGCTTTGGTCTTAACTACCTTGAGCAGTTTAGTATCGTCTGCGAACTTTGCCACCTCACTGTTTACCCCTTTCTCCAGATCATTTATGAATATGTTGAACAGGACTGGTCCTAGGACTGACCCTTGGGGAACACTACTAGTTACCCCTCTCCATTCTGAAAATTTACCATTTATTCCTACCCTTTGTTTCCTGTCTTTTAACCAGTTCTCAGTCCATGAAAGGATCTTCCCTCTTATCCCATGACAACTTAATTTACATAAAAGCCTTTGGTGAGGGACCTTGTCAAAGGCTTTCTGGAAATCGAAGTACACTATATCTACTGGATTCCCTCTTGTCCACGTTTGTTGACCCCTTTCAAAGAACTCTCATAGATTAGTAAGACGTGATTTCCCTTTACAGAATCCATGTTGACTTTTTCCCAACAAATTATGTTCTTCTACATGTCTGACAATTTTATTCTTTACTATTGTTTCAACTAATTTGCCCAGTACGGATGTTAGACTTACTGGTCTGTAATTGCTGGGATCGCCTCTAGAGCCCTTTTTAAATATTGGCGTTACATTAGCTATCTTCCAGTCTTGGGTACAGAAGCTGATTTAAAGGATACGTTACAAACCATAGTTAATAGTTCCGCAATTTCACATTTGAGTTCTTTCAGAACTCTTGGGTGAATGCCATCTGGTCCCAGTGACTTGTTACTGTTAAGTTTATCAATTAATTCCAAAACCTCCTCTAATGACACTTCAATCTGTGACAAGTCCTCAGATTTGTCACCTACAAAGGACGGGTCAGGTTTGGGAATCTCCCTAACATCCTCAGCCGTGAAGACTGAAGCAAAGAATTCATTTAGGTTCTCCGCAATGACTTTATTGTCTTTAAGTGCGCCTTTTGTATCTCGATCGTCCAGGGGCCCCACTGGTTGTTTAGCAGGCTTCCTGCTTCTGATGTTCTTAAAAAACATTTTGTTATTACCTTTTAAGTTTTTGGCTAGCTGTTCTTCAAACTCCTTTTTGGCTTTTTTTTATTACATTTTTACACTTAATTTGGCAGTGTTTGTGCTCCTTTCTATTTACCTCACTAGGATTTGACTTCCACTTTTTAAAAGATGCCTTTTAATCTCTCACTGCTTCTTTTACATTGTTGTTATTCCATGGTGGCTCTTTTTTAGTTCTTCTACTATGTTTTTTAATTTGGGGTATACATTTAAGTTGGGCCTCTATTATGATGTCTTTGAAAAGTGTCCATGCAGCTTGCAGGGATTTTACTTTAGTCACTGTACCTTTTAATTTCTGTTTAACTAACCTCCTCATTTTTGCATAGTTCCCCTTTTTGAAATTAAATGCTACAGTGTTGGCCTGCTGAGGTGTTCTTCCCACCACAGGAATGTGAAATGTTATTATATTATGGTCACTATTTCCAAGCGGTCCTGTTATAGTTACCTCTTGGACCAGATCCTGCATGCTACTCAGGACTAAATCGAGAATTGCCTCTCCCTTTGTGGGTTCCTGTACCAGCTGCTCCAAGAAGCAGTCGTTTAAGGTATCAAGAAATTCTGTCTCTGCATCTCGTCCAGAGGTGACGTGTACCCAGTCAATATGGGGATAGTTGAAATCCCCTTCTATTATTGAGTTCTTTATTTTGATAGCCTCTTTAATCTCCCTTAGCATTTCATAGTCACTATTACTGTCCTGGTCAGGTGGTCGATAATAGATCCCTACTGTTATATTCTTATTAGAGCAGGGAATTACTATCCATAGCGATTCTATGGAACATGTTGATTCATTTAAGATTTTTACTTCATTTGATTCTAAATTTTCTTTCACATATAGTGCCACTCCCCAACCCGCACGACCAGTTCTGTCCTTCCGATATATTTTGTACTCCGGATTGATTGTGTCCCATTGATTGTCCTCACTCCACCAGGTTTCTGTGATGCCTATTATATCAGTATCCTCCTTTAACACGAGGCATTCTAGTTCACCCATCTTATTATTTAGACTTCTAGCATTGGTGTACAAGCACTTTAAAAACTTGTCACTGTTCATTTGTCTGCCCTTTTCTGATGTCTGATTCTTTTTTATGTGAATGTTTTTTGTCTGATTTGGCCCATACTTTATCCTCTTCCATCCTCTCCTACTGACTAAAAGCTAGAGCGCATTTGTTCATTGTAGGACCACTTGCCTTGCATTGTCTGGGGTCCAAGATGGGTCCCCCACCCCATGAGAGATGTGTCTGTCATTATGGTAACCATGGGAGCGGGCTGTTGGAAGGGCACGCCCTGTAGTATATTGTGAGATTGTGCCCACCAGAGTAGGGAAGTGAGGACGTGCGGTGGCTTTGAGCTTTGAGTCCCTGGAAAGGGTATAGATCGTAGAAAGCCACACCTGTAAGCAACTCATGTGCAGTCTGGCAAGTCTCACCATGTATGTGGTTGCCACCATATAACCCAGAATTTTGAAGCACTCTCACACTATGGTAGTTGGAGATGTGGGGGCCGCGGCTATTAGGCCTGGTAGGATCTTGAATCTGTGTCTGGGTAGCATTGCTGTGGCTGGTAGTGTCAAGGTGAGTTCCTATAAACTCTAGAGTTTGTGTAGGGTTGTGTGTGGATTTTTGGTAGTTTATGTGAAACATGAGATCGAACAGCAGAGAAATGGTTATGACAACCATGCACTGGGTTTCCTGAAATGACGTGCCTTTTATGAGGTTGTTGTCAAGGTATGGGAATATTATTATTCCCTGACAGCGGAGGTGTGCAGTTACTACAGCCGGAGTCTTTGAAAAAACTCTCGGAGCTGCTGAAAGGCCAAATGGGAGGACACAGTATTGATAGTGTTGACTGCCAACTATAAAGCGTAAAATGCATCTATGCACCAGGTGGATCATGATGTTAAAATACGTATGTTGTAGATTGAGAGCCAAGAGCCGATGCTGGAGTCTGCTATTATTGGCAGGATCCATGATGGCTTTGTCCATCAGAAGTGCAATCCTGAATGAGATAGGAGGCTGCAGGGTATGCAAGAGTCTGCACTTTTGATCTTGCACCTCCTGCAGATCACATTCTTGTGCCAGAGCCACCCTCTTAAACAGTTCCTAAAACTGTTTAGTATCATCTGTTGGTGGTGGAGTGGTAGAAATCATGACCTTATCCGGTGATGAAGAGGAACTGTGGAGTGAGGATCTCTCCTCTCTTTCAGAGACAGGGACCTCCTCTGGTGACTGTGGGTTTTCTGAGGAGTTTGGTGCCATGTACCTGAGTGTAGGCTGAGAACAGCAAGGTCTCTTGGCCGATGTGGAAGTATCAGTGCGATGGCTCCTATGAGAGGACCAAATGTCCCAAGGATACCATTGGCATGGGTATGGCCAATGGTGAAAATGCCAGTGAGGCGGCAGAGGAGGAGGATATGATGACCTTGTAGAGTGTAGCTCCCACAGTGGATGTCGCTGAGTGGAACTGGAGTGTTGCAACAAGAAACAAATATGCTGACCGCTGCCTGAGAGCTGGTGACCTGGGCAAGTGTATGGAGTACACCAACAAAGCTGGGAAGGGCGGTGCCAAGAAAGCATGAGCTGTCACTAATGGGCGCTTGTGCGATGGTGCCAAGCCTGGGTGTGTAGTGGGCAGTGCCAAAGGTGCCAAGGAAGGCATCAGAATCAGTGCCTGAGGTGGAGACCTCTCAGTACAGGGTCTCTTTGGTGCTGTATCTGGTGCCATTTCCCGTTCTGTTTTGTGCACCGACTTGTGATATTTAGTCAGCAGGGTGGAAGGCGGTGCCGGTGGTGTCACTGCTTGGGCTTGGAATGAGCTCTCTTGGGTGGCACCAAGTGCCATTCCTGAGGTGCTGGGCTTGTTGTCCATGCTTACCCTAGATGAGCTCAATACCAGAAGCAGCGATTTCACTGGAGAAACCTGGGTTTTCACCTTTGCTTTACTGGACGAGGTAGAAGGATGACCTTTGTCCATACCCCTTGGTTTGTCTGCATCTTTGGTGCAGGGTGGCAAGTCGTCCCTCAAAGGTTGCAGAGACTTCTCATATTGGTAAGTCTTCAGTCTATTAACGTGGTCTCAGCACACTCTCACACTCAGGTTGGAGCAGTGCGAGCATTTCTGTGTCATGGGTGTTTCACTGAGGCACTTTATGCAGGATGAATGGCCATCCGAAGCAGACATAGCTTCTCTGCACAAATCACAGCACTTAAAGTCTGGGGAACTGGGCATGTGGACCAGAAAAGCAATGAAGAGCTGTTTTTTGGGTTTTGGTTTTTTTTTTAGTAAATGGGGAAAAGTGTTTTTTTTTTAAACAAGGAACTGGATAGGAAGGGGTCAAAAACTCAGAAGTGAAGAACTTCTGACATTTTTCAATTTTTTCTCTCATTTCAGATGAGGAATGGGCGAATGAGAGGAGCTCCATCTGCTGCCGAGGATGGTAGAAAAGGAACAGAGGGACCACGCTGTGCACGTGAACCTAAAGGAGTGCCTTGTGCACTAATGGCACAAGGAGGCACTACAGTGCATGTGTGGCACAAAAGGGCACTGCTAGAAAAATCTCTGGTCGCTGGCATGATGACACACCAGCTCCCAGTGTGGAACACCCAAGGGGGCATCAGTCGAAGAAGAACTTAATGTTTACGGAAAACTTGGTGCACACAGCAAGACAAATAAGACTGACAGAAATGGGGGAGGAAATTGAAGAAAAAGATTCAGTCTCAACATGTGATGGTGAATTTTAAAAATGTGAAGGGGAAAGAAAACAGGTAAATAGAGAAATAAGTGGGACATGATCAAACTTGAATTTTCACTACTTAAACCAGTTTTATGCCAGGAGAGTTCCACAAAATCAGCAAAGTTATATTGGCTCAAAATGAGAGTCTTAGAAAATCTGGTCACATATGTTGAAGCATCATGCTGAAACTAAACTTTCACAATAGATAGCAAGTGTTTTATTCAATAATCCAGAAACCTCCCTCATCAATAGTCTGCAGTTAAAAACAAGGGTAGAATTTTAATGAGAAATATGAAGGCCATGTTTAAAATGAATTTAAAATAAGGTGAAATATAGCACCACTGAAGTCAATGAGAGTTTTGCTATTGCCTTCAATGGAGCTGGATTTCACCCACAGAATGAGCATTCTGTAAGTAATTTAAATGTCCAACATGCTTTTTAAAAGTGAGATGAAGATGAAACTAGATGAATTTCAGAGAGAAGCAAGTTCAACACTATGTCCAGAGTGAAAACATAAATTTTTGGTCAATTCACAAACAATGGGCCCAATGGTCCTTTTCTGAAATCAGTACAACACCAAGGAGTTCAAAGGAGTTATTCCACATTTACACTGGGGTAAATGAGAAGAGAGTTAGGCCAAAGAGTAGAATTCAAAGCAGTTATCATTTTTACTAAAACAAACAAAATATGTTTGACTGATGTTTTTATTAATATATGATAATATATTTTTATTGGAAGCTGGATGTCATAACACAAAATTCAGTTCTTATATTTTGACATTTTCTAGATGGCAAGATTCTGCTTGATGTCACCAAAATTGAAGAATCAATTAAGAATCAAGGCAAAAGCTGATTTTCTCAAAGATATAAAGCGCACCAAACTCCTGAAGTCTTACATTTGAAGTAATTACTGTTCTATTCAGGCCCCATTGCCATGGTATCTGATTGCACAATTACTAATATATTATTTGATTGTTCAAACTTTGTCAAATTTAAGAACATATGAACGGTCATAATGAGTCAGACCAAGGGTCTATCTAGACCAGTATTCTCTCTTTCAGCAATGGTTACTGTCAGATGGTTCAGAGGGAATGAACAGAATAGGGCAATTTATCAAATGATCCATCCCATGTTGTCCAATCCAGGCATCTAGCAGTCAGAGGTTCAGAATTACAACACTGTGAAATTTCAGATTTAAATCATGACATTTACAATTTTTACAATCCTGTGGTTGAAAATTGACCGAAATGGCCCATGAGTGTGGTAGAGCCCTAACCACTGATTGACCTGTCCTCCATGAACTTCTAATTCTTTTTTAACCCAGTTATATTTTTGGTCTTCACAACATCCCACAACAACAACTTCCACAGGTTGACTCTGCATTGTGTGAAGATATGCTTCCTTACATTTCTTTTGAACCTGCTATCAATTATCACCCCATGGATGACTTCTGTTTCTGTTGTTATGAGAAGATGTAACAACACTTCTTTATTCATCTTCTCTGTACCACTTATGATTTTATAGACCTCTAAGATATCCCATTTCATTTGTCTCTTATTTAAGATGAACAGTCCCAATCTTTTTAATCTCTTTGTATGGAAGTTGTTCCATACCCTTAATAATTTTTGTTGCCCTTCTCTGCATTTTTCCCATTTTTGAAATATCTTTTTTAGGATTCCCAAAAGAGCATTGTGTAGGTATACCATGGATTTATATAGTAGCAATATGATATTTTTCTGTTTTACCATCTATCCCTTTCCTAATGGTTCCTAATGTTTGGTTAGCTTTTCTGACTGCCAGGGCCTACTGAGTAGTTGTCTTGAGAAAACTGTCCAGAATGATGCTCAACTAATCTTGACTGATTAACTTTCTGAAACTTGAAAAGAATTCATCTGGCTGTTATTACTGCACAAAGTCGATCATAGAAGACTTTTCATGGGTAGTATTTCTTCTTAATTTTTAAGTGGACTGGACTGAACATTTCTCTATATCTTTCAAGTTTCATTGTCATTTTAGATAAAGAAATAACTGAAATGACCTCACCCAAAGCTGGAGGAAGGCCCCCTGAAACCTAGAAAATGAATATCCTGGAGCACTATAATCTACTATTTTAATATAAAGAGTTGATAACTTCTGACTATTTAGAGTAATTTTTGATGCATCAATATGTTTGTACCTTAAAGGATTATAAATTATAAAGTATTCAGTAAATGTCTCTGAATTCTTGTACGAAAACTCTTCCACATACAATACATTGCAAAACAATATCTATTATTCCTTTGTGTTGAAGAGGGAACCATCATTAGTTAAAGTATTATAATTGAGCACTTCACACTACTGTTTTTTGTACTTGAAAAATTGGTCAGAAAGAAACAAGTTTCTATGAAGTTCTGAAGGTGTTCTCCTTGGATCCATAAAAATGCCTTTCTAGAGACATAGTTAACCCTTTTATCAAAAATTATCTTGGTAAACTGGCAGAGATGTGAATATATGAGTTGCTTGGGTGAGAAATCAACAGTGTCCAAACAGCAAAAAAATTAACTGTTTGACTGAATAAACCAAGATTCAAGGAACTGGCTCAGTAACAGAGTATATTTGTGTTTTCTGTTCCCTTTTCTCTCCCCCTTTTTTTCTTTTTCTTCTTTCACTTATATTTCTTATTTCTTTCCTTCCTTCCTACTTTCATTTCTTAAGAATAATTTAGACTAGCCTATATCTCTGCAATGGATGAACAATTTGAAGCCACAAAGTGATAGATTGTATCTGACATATAATTGGATTACAGACTTGGTATATTTAATTTTTTTTTAAATATGTCAAGGAAGACAGCAAAATTGTTTTTGTCTTCTGAAGGAATCTTGCCTGGACTGGTATATAAGTATGAAAATCAGACTTATAACTTATTATTTAAAACTTGATAACTATTTTTATGTTGCATCAATATGTACGTTAAGAACCTTGTTTAAGAAAACTATTCACCATGAAAAGTTTTAAATGCACAGTATCAAAGAATAATTTTGACATTTTGATTCATACATGCTTATAAAGCTCCAAGACAACATGGTTTAATTATAAAACATATTTCTACTGCCTTAGTCATGCCAATTAAATTTGATTGGATACTTTCTTTATTCAACAAGCCCCTTTCATGTCATTTTAATTTACTGTCAAAGCAGCCTGAATATTGGAAACTAAATTATTTACTACAGCCCATAAGCCAATAATGTTCCATTTGTCTCGTACAGAGGGAGACTAGACTAACAAGATTATTAAGGACATTACTTGTAATAGCGAATGTCCTTCACTTTATTTGAGCTGCATGCTGTGCTTTCAGAGATCATACTTCAAAAGAGCTCCATTTCATTCCGTCACAGAGCCTCTGATACAAATTATTCTTTTCTAGCTTTGTAATACTCTGATCATAAAGAAAGTGGACCCAATATTGTTGGTTGAAAACAGAAGCTTCTTCTCTTCTAAGATAACTACATAGTTTATTTGTGCTAAACACCTTTGATTCACTCCCTTGTGCCAATGATGCAGAATGGGGAGAAATCAGATGAATTTATCAGACAATGGTAACATTTCACAGATTTAATTCACAAGGGCTTTGGTTATCACTGTGAAGATTGCAAACTAAATTCTGAAACTTAAATGCAGGTGATTAAATTAATCAAATAGATTCTTAAAAATAGCATGTAGGGAATGCACTAGATGTAATGTAGGACTTTAGTAAAACATCAGACTCAGTATTTCACAAAGGGCAATTGAAAATATAATTAAAATTGACTTGGATAGAAGTCTGTCACACAGACTGGACACTGGATTCAGGACCGTTAGCAAAGAGAAAGTATGCATCACAATCAAGTTGGGGGAAGATATCCTCAGGCCCAATACAAACAATACAAAGGGAGATAGGGAAGTGTTAAGAAGGTGGGTAGGAACCTAGATGGTCATACATTCACTGCCTCTGTTGGCTGAGTACACTGCACACCCCAGGGGCTCTCTCTATTTCTGTACTCTTTCCTCAAGGTTCCTGACTGCCTTCTTCACATTCCCCTCTATTCAAGGACCACCTGCAATTCCTGCCCCACCTTCTCCCTCATGCCAGGGCTCTGTGTTTTCTCTATTTTGCTTTTTCTGTACAAGCTACATGCAGCTCTCATTTCACTTCCCTCTTCTCACCTTTAATTGCACCTTTTCCCATCAAAGCAGCTTTGCTGTGTGGCTTCTTCCCCTCTTACTCCATGTCAAGATCATCTAATATCTCCCCGCTAGGATTCTATTTCCTCCTTCTCTTCCACTAAGGGTTCTATGTGCTCCCCATTCCTCCCTCACCTTACTTGGGTCCCTCATTGTCTCCTGCGATCAGGGATTCTACAGCCACCTCATTCGTGCTTTCCCCCATGATAGGGGTTCTATGTTCCTCCTTTTCTCTCTCTGCCTATATTAGGATCCCTTACATACTCCCCCCACTAGGAACTAAGTGTGGCCCCATTTTTAGGTCCCCTGTTTTCACTCCCATTTTCCCCATCATTATCATTTATCTTCCTTCTGAGAGAAATAAACCAATCAGTCAATAAGTATTAAACTTTATTGGGAGTATGGGCAAAGCTGAGACAGGTATAGGGTTACCCTGGCAGGTGTTAATGGGTGTCACCAACCAGTTGTTTTACTTCTAGACAAAGCAGTGGGACTTGAAGCAGTGGCTCCATTAATAGATGACAAAAGCTCCATGTTTGCCCCATTTTTCCTGTTTTAATGTTCTGATTTCCACCCAAATCAACAGAAGTCTGCCTACTGAGGTCTAGAACATTCCTTGAAATTTCTGAATTAATCAGATGCAGCATTCAAAAGTTTTCATCTTACAGATGGACGTGCAGAGGTGAGTTGAGCTTACTGCCCCAAAATGTTGGACAAGACAATTTATCTCCATTTGGGAAAAAAGCAAGCTTACTTATTTCAAGAAAAATAACCCAAAACAATGGAAGGAAGATACAGTACATGATACATTGCCCCAAAGAACCCCCAAACAATACAAAAAACCTTAAAGCATAACATAAACCCTAAGGGATACTGAAGACTAAACATAGGATAAGAGCTTGAAATATATACTTTAAAGTGGTACTTATGAAAGGCATATGGACCAGGTTAAAGATCTGAAAGCACTCTACACAGATAGGGGCATATTAGTACAAGAAAAATATTAACAATACAATGAGGGCTCAGTGATGACCAGAATAAGTGGGCGCACTTATAACATTAATAATAATTATAATGGTAGCATCCAAGACACAATAGGTACCGTACAAACATTTAAAATAGCTAAACTGCCCACCCCAAAAGTCTGCACTCTAAAAATAACATGAATAGAAAGCCACAGAAATAAATGAGGAGGAGAATCAGGGGACACAACATCAAGAATATAATAAATTAATACTATTTAAGTTGTTTTGTACTCAATAGGAAATCAATGGAATTACCACTGAAGTAAACAGGGTGTACTTTGAATTCCCACCATCTTGTAGTCCCTGGGATTGACTTGCATAAGCAAGGGATTGTAGGAATGAGTGTAAAATGCCTTAGTCTATGTAACAAGGACCTAACACAAATTCTTCTCTTGCTTTGCTAGTTTACTCGCTCAGGACATTCAGCAGTTAGTTACTGTGGGTTTTCAATGATGCAAAAGCAAACTATTCTGGAATTTGAAGAAGTGAAGAATGGGGAAGGAGAGAGGCAATGCTTTCTTGATGACAGTGCTTCTTATGATAGCAGAGAGCACAAGGTGACAATTTAGTGTTCCAGCACAGATTTACTCAATAATGGGCAAATATTTCAAAGCAAACACAGCTGTAATGTTTATGTTAAAAACAATAGGCTATGACAGCAGTCAGACATTCTACATCCTTCAAGTGTTGAAAATAAATTGTTTCTTCTCACACACAGGAGACAGAGATTACTAAAGTGTAACATGACTGAAAACTCTTAGAAAATGGTCCTCTTGAAGAAGAATTTGCTTTCTGATATGAGTTTAGAGCATCTTTTGAAGAAACAGCCATCCACTAATGTGTATTGTTTTAATTATTTAAAAAATAATATGGAAGATAGTAATCCTGTCAGTAATATCTGGATATTAGTACAATAATTGTGAACAGGTAGTTATTGTGTAACATTTTTATTTACAGACCTGCAGGGGAGTTACATATATATTTAAATGCAAAATTTGGCAATGATTACTACATCTTAGTTACTTCTGACAAACTGGCAGTCCTCACTCAGAAGAAATTCCCACTGAAATATGGGATTTTTTTCCACAATAAGGATTGCACAATGTGATCCTACATAACTGGACAGAACATGTATTGAATCAACTTCTCTTTTCATTTTGTATTTCAGCATCTGATTTAGTCTTCCATTTTAGATCATTTGACTCTGTAAAAACTAATTATGAGATACACTAATACAAAGAAAAGGAACTAACGTCATCATATTTTCCAACTATTTTAAAATTACAGGAAGGAATCCACTACATCCAAAACATCCTTTGTGAAAAATTGCACTAAAAGTATTAATTTATTTCAATATGTGTAAACTTGTGATTTTAATTTCTTAAGACTTTCATGCTTACCATGCAGCAGAAAATTAAACTTAACATAGTTAAGATAATTCAAACTACAGTATTTATAATTTGTTGTTGTAGACATCATTCTATCAATAGTGATTAAATCTAGTAATCTCTGAGCTACTCAACCTAAACCTTACCCATTTAAATAAATATTTTATTGCCACCAAAGCTTACACTGAGTTCTAAAAATAGATATACATAAAAAAGCCACAAAGCTATATTAAATAAATGAAACATTTTTAAAAGAAGATACACATCTTGACTCTAATTCCCTTGCAGCCTTCATATAGGTGGGTCTTTTCAACTATCCACAAAGGACATACATGAACATTTCCCAACTCAGGTCCCATAGGAACAACTGGATTCAGGGTGTAAATCTCATAACGTAATGTAATTTTGTATGAATTGAGACCACAAATATTAAATATTAAGATGAGTCTAACAAAACTGTAATCCTTGTATACTTCCTGAAACTGTCTATCTTTTGCCTTCACATCACTTATATTTCCTCAGCTCATGAGCTGATCAATCTTTTAATCTTTTTTTTTTTTCCATTTTAAGAATTGTGCTAAGAATATGTAGGAATGGATTTTCTTTCAATGTAATAATGTCTATGAAGTATTTCATATTCACCTAGGTGTATTTTAGTATATATTCTGTGTATTAACATGTTTGTATTATATATGAATTTGTATATTATATGCAATGTTTTACATAAACATATAGGCAATACAAAAACTATACAAAACTCGTAACTGCTGAAAAATGCACGTATATTTACAAATTTGCATATTCAATACCACAGACATAAGTTTAGAGGCTTGTCTAATGCAGTCAGAAAATGTGACCTTATGTTTTGATATACAGGTATATTTTATATGTGCTTGATTTACCATGAGTAACTTCAAACTGGTGTAACTCCATTAATACAGTAAAATTAGGCTATGTCTAAGCTACATTCCTCTTTTGAAAGAGGAATGTAAATGAGGCAAATAGAAAGTGCAAATGAAGCGCGGATTTAAATATCCTGTGCTTCATTTGCATATTCACGTCCAAGTGCTTTTTCGAAAAAGGGTTTTTCGAAAGTGAAAACACAGTCTAGAAAGTGAAAGCGCAGTCAGGAATACGGGTTCTTTTGAAAAATGGTTAGTTTTTTTCGAAAGAACCCCGTCTAGACTGCGTTTTCACTTTCAAAAAACCCTTTTTTGAAAAAGCGTTCAGACGCAAATATGCAAATGAACCACAAGATATTTAAATCCACGCTTCATTTGCACTTTCGACTTGCCTCGTTTACATTCTTTTTTCAAAAGAGGAATGTAGTTTAGACGTGCCCATAGTGTAAAACTAGAGAAACTCAGTGGTGAATCAGGCCCTATATAGCTATTTAGAAGGATGTTCAACATGTAGTTTCATGGCGACCTTCTCTTACAGTGCATGTATGTTTGTATTAAAAGAAGAAAAGGATTAATTCTTCAACAGCCTCTGTATAAAAAAATCTGTGCATAAACTAATGTGTTTTTTCCCGATTGAACTTTATATGCCATGCTCCATTTTGACTGAAACAGTGAAATAACTAGCACGTTGCCTCTCTGAAGCCGAAAGCAATTTCCTTTTCTAATTTTAGTTATGCAAAGCCTATGGGCATCATCAGCATTTAGTAATTAGTTTTATAATTACTGCTGTTTTGCTCACTGTCATTCAATTTTTCTTACAACATGGTCTGGGATTGAAACATCCCACATCCACAGCTGTGTAAATTGCCATCCATTTATAAGACAAAAAAAGTAACATTCCAAATACATCATTATTCAGTCAAGAATGTGTTATTGGTACTTTGGTGATGCTTTGAGTACATAAGCTGCCCACTAAAATACTAAAAGAAATATAATTTGAATATCTATCAAATGCATTGAACAACATGCAAATCTGGAACATCTGAAGTCAGAAGTAAAAAGATTCCTTATTAAACTATGCTTTTGTATATTATGGACACTGATAAATGCATCTATTTTAACCAAGGCAAGATCTTTTTTTTCTAAGGGTTAAAAATGTAGGCACTGTACTGAAAGATACATCTGAGAAGTAGACAAACAGATTTATTGAATACTCGAGTGCAGTCATTTTTTCTTCCAAGAATTCATACTCAGACCACTGAACTGACAGTCATGCAAACATAAGATTAGATATTGATGTAGTGTAGATAGCATAAGCAAAACTGATATTACTAAATAGCAGATTACTTTGTCTAATGAACATTTCTTAAATTTACAATTCTAAATATACGAATCTGTTTTAGTACAAGATGTTGCTTTATATCCACTGGAAAAGTCAACACTCAATTTTAATACTGCTGTGCTCCAGCACAATTAGAGCATGTAACTTTTAGAAATAAAACATTAATACATCAATATATAAAAGACTGAGTGAATAAAAAAAAGGAGTAGTCCTGTAGCACCTTAGAAAGTAACACACACTTTCTCAGATAACACAGCTACCCCTCTGAGACTTTTAAACATGAGAAAGGAGTAGTTAACTGAGGTTAAAATGCCATATTTTGTAATCATAATGACAGCAAAGTTTCTCAGTAGCTGCAATCTTTAGAATTGTCAGTCCAATTTAAAGAATTCATTTCAATGAGTATGAGAGGGTCCTCCTAAAGGAGAATTACCTTGACTAGAAAACAAATGTTCACCCAGCATTGGGTAGATGATAGAGCATCAATAGATATTGTCAGAATTGTGCTTAATGGGAATACAAGTGACCTAAATTAGAATACAAACTAAGGTCAGGAATAAGACAGTTCAGTAGCAGCAACTCCCCCATTACAAGAAGAAAGAAGCCAAATAATAAGATAGTCCCTTCTTTTTTATATCATTTTTAGCTTTGCTCAATTAGGAGGACACAACTGCTAATGTAAAACTATAATACATAAAGGGAAAGAGTGTACCCAGCTCACTATTCTGAATGGGAGCAGCAGAGGTGCCCACTCATAAAGGACAATTTACGCTGATGCCTTTTAGAAAATGATGTTTGCAACACTGTTCTCCATTCTGTAGCATTCTTAACTGTGTCAGGCTATGTCTACAAGGATCTCCTTTCAGACAGCATATCTCTGCCACAGCCAGTCAAAAAATTTTGTTGTAAAAGTGTTCATGAGAAAATTATCTCTTTTTTTCAATCAAAAAATGAACATTTGGAACACTGATGTGGTCAAATATCTACTTTACCTTCAACATGGGCAGCAGCAGGAAAGCTTTTGTGAAGTTCAAAATGTAAAATTTTGATCACCCACATGAAGTTTGTTTTAAAAGAGATTTGCCTAGAAACTCATCATTAGAGTCTTGGCAACAGAATCCTCCCAGTCACTCAGAAACAAGACTCAGGCACCTGCAGCTGCTCCTGCAATCCTTAGGCTACTGCTGTGGTCTCCAACCTTTATACACCCAAGATAACTCTTTGAATTTAAGGGCAACTCAGAATCAACCCACCCCTTCCCCAAGTTCCGCCCAAGGCCCGCCCCCACATTGCTTGATCTCCCACAACCTCACTCACTTTCCAACAGGCCATTCAGTTTATGCCTCATTATCACCACCCCTGCCAAGGACCATAACCCCCCCAGTCCACTTCTAGAAACAGAACTATTACATAATCAACAATCAAAGATCACAGGAAACTGCAGAGCCCCACCACACTCTGTCCACTTCCTGCTTCTCCGTGTCCTTTCCTAGCACAGCAGAACCACAGTGCAGGAATCTCCTAAGGACAATGATTTGCATGGGTATTTTGGCCCTTTAAGCACAGTTCTGCCATGAAGACCCTGACAGCTGCCTTTGAAATATGCCTTTGAAGGGATGACACTAAGCTCTGTGCCAACATCCAATATGAAGGCATTTGGTCAGCTTGGAAGTGTAAATCTCCATATTCTTTTGGCTGTGATGGCAGAATTCTGCAAGGTAACATTGTTTTGGCAAAAATGGGTGTTTTGGCAAACAAAAAAAATCCTATTCTACCATTTTAAAAAGACAAAGAGTATGTCTGAACAGTATGCACCCAGGGCTGGCTGATGCCAGCTGACTCAGACTCAGTGGCTGGGTGGGTGGGCTGTGGTGCTATTTCATTGCTGTGTAGACTTCTGGGCTCAGGTTGGAGTCTGGACTCTAAGACCCTGCAAGGATCCCAAAGCTTGCGATCCAGCCTATGCCAGAAAGTCTACATAGCAATGAAACAGCCCCTCAGCATAATCCTGGCAAGCCAGCGTCAACTGACATAGGCTAGCCATGAGTGAGTAGTTCCTGTGGACATACCATAAACCATAATAATACTATGTGAATTTGTGACACCTCTGCCCCCATCATGTTAAGTTAGTTAGTGGATTACCCTGAAACTATACATAATTTTCTCACCTCTGAGATATACAGTAGACTTCCGATAATCCGGAACCTATGGGACTTAGGTGGTGCCGGATTATCAGATATGCCGGACTATCAGGAGGTACTATAAGCAGGTTATATATATACTGTATACATTATATACTATATATAAAGTGTTCTTAACCCTTTTTATTGTACATACTGTACACAGTATACTGTAATGTTTTAGTTTTTTTAAGCCTTTTTTACCCTTTTTGCTCAGTTCAGCTGCTGCCGCTGTTACCTTGTGACTCATTTTTTGCCGAAGCTCACTCACTAGGCTCTTGCCATTTTGATGCCGGACTATCAGGAGTGCTGGACTATTGGATGCCGGACTATTGGAGTTTTACTGTATTAATATTATTATTGAAATGTAATGAAGAACATACCTGCATGAAAATAGTTTATACAGAATATGAGAAAAATTGTGATATTTTGTTAGGTGAAAAGAACATCACATACCATGCTTTTCATGTATTTGAATGACATGCTACATAATGCTTCTCAAATCACTACTAAATGTCTCTTTTATTGCTGAGAAATATTATATCACGGAATGACTGGTATATATTAGTATCCTGTACTATATTCAGTGTATCTGCAATTCATTCAGATAACTGTCTAATCTGCAGATGCAATCGCTGAACTGACTGGTTGCAAATGCAGGTTCAAATAACTATGTTAACAATTTTGTACCCACAATTGTAAAGGCTACTTTTGAAAGTCTGGGCCTAAATATCAAAAATACATAAAAATCATCTATGTCCTTCAGAAGTAACCAATATACTGTATCTGACAAATGTATACCATTTTCACAGTAAAATAAAAATTCAAGGTTCATTATGAAAGGAGTGCTGTCCAATGGGTAGAGCAGGACCAGGAAACTTTAAGTTAAGATATTTGAGTTCTAATCTCAAATCTGCCACTGACTTGCCAGGTTGCCCTGAGAAAGCTGCTTAAATAACATTTGCAAAGTGCTTTCAAATCTTCAGACTACAGTTCTTACAGAACTGTGAGGAAGTAATATTGCATGTTCCAGAAAGACTCTCCATTCACAGAGTATTCCTGCCCATATGTCTGAAAGCTAATGAAGATCTCCTAAGTGTTATGGGGGGGTGATATAAGAAGTGTGAAAAATAACACCTACCACAGATCTGATGAATCTTAGGGAAAATTTTAAGGCATTTTTTTGGGGGAAAATTAATTCAGGACCTTACAACTTCACCAATATTTAGTGGTGATCAGAAACATGAATTTCTTCCTATTTTAATTGTCAGTGACTATTAATCCCAACTGTACTGACAGTCAAAGGTTAAAAAAAGGAATATATTAGCATCATTGTCAATCATTACATACAGAAGAATAATTAACTCAGTATGTTTATTTATCTACTTTTGCTACTTGATTAAACGAATAATTGATGACAGGTTCCTTGTTTTCTTTTTTTCCTTTTTGTCAGTATAAATGATCAGTATGAAACTAAACGGAGGCATTAAAATTAAATAATTAGTAGAGTAAAATACACTGTAACTTGTGCTAGGAAGCTTTCAACTTTCTTTTTGTTATATTGTAATCTAGTAAAATCCATTTATATATCAATATTACTGGCAGCCATAATGTATAATCATGCCATTACAGTCTCTCTCTGTGACATCCTTATACTGTACAGTAATATTCAGAGCTACTTTATTTAAAAAGCAGATTTTAAAAACTTTACACAATATCCTTTTATATAGAAATTATAGAAATTATATAGAAATTATATAGAAATTATCCCAGAGACAACATTTTCCAAAGAAGCAAGTAAACTATGAGAGAAATGATGCTGTCATGCTGTGCTGAGTGGCTCATGACTGAGCTTCTACCTTCAAGCAGACACCCTACATAGTGGAATAGTCTATCATAGTACCACGTGTGAACTCTCAGGCAACATCTGCACTGCAAGGGTGTGTCTAGACTACAGGGATTTTTCGAAAAAGTGGCCTTTTTAAAAAAAAAAAACTTCCCCTGCGTCTAGACTGATGCCACGTTCTTTCGAAAGTAAATCAAAAGAACGCAGCAGTTTTTTCGACCATGGAAAACCTCATTTTACGAGGAAGAATGTCTTTTTTTGAAAGTGCTTATTCGAAAAAAGGCGCTATGTAATGCAAACTGTGCTTTTTCGAAAGAGAGCATCCAGACTGCCTGGGTGCTCTCTTTCGAAAAAGCAACTTGCTTTTTCGAAAGTACTGGTTGTAGTCTAGATGCTCTTTTTTGAAAGAGGCGTTTTTGAAAGTATCTTTCGAAAAAGCCTCTTTCGAAAGAGGCTTGCAGTCTAGACGCAGCCCAAGGTTTTTGAGCAGCAAAAACCTGTGGAGCATCCACACCTCAAATGCACTTTTGCGCAAGCAAATCAGCAGTAAAATGGCAGAACAGAGGGCTTTTGCCGGTGCAGGTAAACCTCCTTCTACAAGGCATAACTCCCTTTTGCGCTACAGCTATTGTGCAAAAAGGCAAGTATGAACGCTCCAGAGGGGTTTCTTGCGCAAGAAATCCCTATGGGGAAAAACAGAGGTGCTCTGATGGCCATTCTGTGAATGGCCATCAGAGCTTTCTTGCGCAAGAGTGCCCATGCAGTGTGGACACTCTCTTGCACAAAAGCACATCACTTTTGCAATGCGCTTTGAGGTGTGGTAGTGCTCTTGCACAAGAAGTTTTTGTGCAAAACCTCCTGCACAAAAGGCTTCTTGTGCAAGAAGCCTGCAGTGTAGATGTAGCCTCAAAGTGTTACAGTACCCTTACAATACAGCCGAAAAGAGTCTCCTTAGACACGCCAGTCTATTTTGTAACTCAGGCATGATGGACTAGTTCATATAGGATCACTTATACCAAAAATCACAAAAATTTCAGGTTTTTCCTACTCCCAAAAGATCAATCACTCTCCCAAACCAAGTTGCATCCTAGATCTCACAGCAAAGATAATGCTGGTAAACAATGTTAGAGTTAACTAACTAAAGGTTGGTTAGCTAGGGAAAAAAATGATTATTATTGGGAGGTTAAAGCAAGTAAAAGATGTTTACAGGCAAGTCACAAGTCTATAATTCCAAATGGTAGCAATCTACTGGTTTACCAAAAGTCTCTCACGGCTGCCCTAAATAACTCTGGGGATCTCTTGTTCAGTTGTTCTACTCTGCTTGAATCAAAACAGACCAGAGAGGCAGGATCTTTCCCTGAATCTGTATTTATAGCTTCATCTCACAGAAAACAAGCTGAGAGATTCGTCACCCATGTGGACTCTTTTTTTGATTCGTGGATAGGCAAGAGTGCATTTGGAGTCTGATATCTGAATATTACGCACCGTGAGCACTTGCTTCAAATGTGCAAGAACTAGTTAGTACTTTCCTGACAAAGTCCCTTATGTGCAATTCTTTCTCCTTTGCTGGGTTATTTAGTTCCAGGGGTATATACAATGTAAATATTTGCTATTACACTGTAACAAGATAGAGTGAGAACAATGCATGTAACATCCTATTAGTGTTCATGACGTTTAAACATCAAATACATTCTTAAATATTTAACAATCCAATCTATACAAATACACATTTGAATTGGCCTGGGATTTTGGCATGTCACATGTCCTGCCAGTGTGACAGATCTTGATGGATGGATGACTGTAGCTATGATCAACCCAGCCATACTACTAGCAGACTGGATCAGAGAGATATAATTTTGAATCTCTGATATTATTTTATTAATGGGTTCGTACACTTCAGTTCCAAGCAAAATAAGATTTAATGGTTTGCTATCCCCATCTGTAGAGTTAATCCTAAAATCCATGTTTGGGCCCATAACCCCAGGCCTCAGAGGTAAGAACTAGAGGTGCGGTGAAGGATTTTTCTGACTTGGGAACAGGTCACTGTCTGGAAAGTAAAAGAAACAAAGAAATTGAGAAGATATCCTGAATACACTAGGGAAAAGGACCTATAAGACTGAGGAGATGGCTTTCCATAAGGATGAATATGTAGTGTGAGATCTTCTTCCAAAAGTTGGGAAACAGTTGCCAGGCTGCTTGCTTTAGGAATGAAAAATAAAATTTACTTTTAGGAATACAAACAAAAGAAAGTTATCACCATTCCCAAAAAACTGGAACTAAGTATATATTTGGGAGGGAACCTCCTACGTGTGAAGAAGTGACCTTTTCCTGAAGAATAAGGCTTAGGCCTCTTGGCTGTTGCTTAACACATAAAAACTAGTTGAGTTCAGGATTTCTCATCCAAAACCTAGTTAGAGAGTTAGTAGCTGAGGAAAACTCATCGATTCACTCAAGTACTTCATGAGCCAAAGAAATTTTTTGAGGGGATGAAGACTATCTATTATTTCTCAGAGTCTGCCTCTAGTACGTCTTCTCCCAGCAGTGGGTAAGCTTTTCTCCCCTATTAGCATGCTGAGTTTCTAGTTTTGCCTGCTACACTCCAGATATTGTTTTTACCACTGCTTCACTCCACTGATGTAGTGAAAGTCCAAAAAAAAGTGAGAGTCAAAAAGCCCTGCTTAAGTTGCCCAAAGGAAAAGAGCTAAAATTAACAGATTTTTGGTTTTTTTTCTTTTGGCTTCTCTGGGCTAGAGACAAAATTGCATCCAGTTAAAGCCTCTGAAATTGCCTACCTGCTTGCTATTCTGAATGAGGCTGGCATAAAATTGGAGAAGCAGGAAAGGGAGCCCTAATGATCAAGATAATCTTGGATAGATATTGGTTGTCATCCTACCTGTCCGTAGAATTAAGTGTTATTTTATTATGGAATTTTGTAAATAAATCAACATGGCTTGTTATTTATATAGTACTATATGCATATTTAATGTTTTACAGACAAAGAATTTAGAACCTGTGGGTGCATAATTCAATGCTATTTCGAAATAGCTTATTTCATCATTTGACGCTGTCTACACAGCACTAAATTGCAAAATAAAGTGCTATTCTGGAACGTCCCTTACTCCTCTCAGAATGAGGCTTACAGGGGGGGTGTTGGAATAGCAAGCCCGAAATAACGGGCTTGCTGTGAAGATGCGGGATATCTATTTCGGGATACTCAGGTATCCCAAAATAGCGTTGCAGTGTAGACGTAGCCTAAGGGCTCATACCTGCAAACGTAAACTACCTGGCAGCATGTTTACTACCTTGATCACTCAAATTAAAATGCTATTTTTCTTCAAATGAAACACAGACGACAGTGTAATCCTCAAGATGTATGTTATTTGACTGCATTACCTTTTAGTTTGGCTAACCCTTGCCAGCAGAGGGAATCTAGAACAATCAAGAAGGAGAAAATTATTCTTACTCCCAACAGCAACGTAATTCAGAAAAAGGTCCTCTAATGTCCTCGGAATGAATTAAGTATAAGCCAGGAAATACTGAGTAAAGATCTGTTACCTTTGTACACAGCATTAATGAGAAAACGATAAGAATATTGTGTTCAATTATAGTGCCCATTTTTCACAAAGAAATGCAGAAAAAAACTGTAAAGGTTTCAAAAAAGAGCCACAAAAAATGATAAGAGTTCTTGAAATCATTTCTTACAGTGAGAAATTAAGAAAAAGCTCACTTATTTAGTTTATTGAAGAGACGTTTATGAGGATCAAAATACCTACATGGGGAAGAGATTTCTGACAGTAAACAGCTCCTTAATCTTACAGAAAAAAGGCATAACAAGATCCAATGTTTGGAATATAGAACGGGAACAACTTGCCTAGGCTATATCTACACTGCAGGGGTTTTTTCGGAAAAAGATACACAAATTGCAAACTGCAATTTGCGTACTTTTCTCCGCTTGTTTCTTTAGAAGAGGATTTTCCAATATTTGGCCTGTCTACATGTTCTTTCAGAACATCCCTTATTCCTCATAAAATCAGGAATACGGGGATGCTGAAAGAACGCGCTGCTTTTTCAGAAACTGGTCCGAAAAAGTGAACGCATTCCTTGGACACGGCAGAGTTTTTCTGGTATCCTGGAAAAACTCTGCAGTTTAGACATAGCCCTAGAGATTTAGTTGATTTTCCACCACTAATCAGAGCTAGATATATTCCTAAAAGACAAGCTATAGCTCAAACAGAAGTTATGGGCTTGAGGTAAGAATTACTGGTTGAGGTTTTATGGCTTGTGTTATGCAGGAGATCAGACTAGATGGTCAGAATGGTCCCTTTTGTCCTGAAAAACCTATGAATCTATACACGTGGCTTAATAAATGGCCTGGTCCATATATTTATTCAAGTGGACTCTATGAGGAACAGACTGTAACTGTGAAACATTGGTCCTTTCATTTACTTTTTTCTATATACACACTCAGAGACTGTTCAGTAAAATTTACAAAAGAAAACTTCATTTTTAAGTACTCACAGCAATACAATGGGGCAACAGAACACGAAGAGCAAAAAAGGTGGAGAAAGAAGCATAAAAGCCAGTGAACAGGATGGGAAGAATAAATTAAAAAGACTCTACTAAGGAGTAAAAAACAGAGAAGGAATTAAGTTATACGAAAAAATGACAAATAAAAGGGAATGACTAAAAGGGAGACAGAATGGATAGATAAACATTAAAGAACCAAGTGAACAGGAAATGGGACACTGTTCTAGCCTACAGAAAAAGAAAGCTAAAACAACATTTTTTCATCTATAAAATAGGACAGTTAAATGCATTTTAAAATTGTCAAAAAAAAAAAAAAAAAAGAAGGGAGATGTCTTCTTAGAGTGGCTGACCATTGGATTCTAAACAGCATTTGGATCTCATCACACAATACTTTTGGTCATATTTCCTGTGATTTTTTTCATTGGTTTATTTAGACACTAATGTTTATTGACACTTCCTTTTTACAACGAGGCTTAAAAGACCGGTCTTGGCCTATGAAACCTTCAGACAGTAGCCAGAATTTTTTAAAATACTTTTGATATACCTATTCAAGCTAATAACATGAAGATTTATTATAAAATGGATTTAGCAATATTTCTTTCCTTCCTTCACTTGGTAATCTTATTATCTATTCACTGTCAATCCAAATTGTTGTTTGAAATGCAGTTGCAGCCTCATTGGTCCCAGGATATTGGAGAGGCAAGATGGATGAGGTAATACCTTCACATAGATCAGCTTTTGTTGTTGAAAGAGTCAGGCTTTCAAGCTACACAGAG
Organism: Rafetus swinhoei; assembly: GCA_019425775.1. Classification (NCBI taxonomy): domain Eukaryota; kingdom Metazoa; phylum Chordata; order Testudines; family Trionychidae; genus Rafetus; species Rafetus swinhoei. The sequence goes on along the minus strand of CM033446.1, from coordinate 85,806,470 downwards.
CTCTTCTTCAGGTCCATCTCACCTACCTTGTCTTTACATTAACTCTAGAGGCATTCCAAAAAATCTGATCTCCTCATGTACAGAAATAGATTACATTTCACAGTGAAACGCTAACTAAATGCAGTAATCCTCTTAAGGCGGTGAGGATAGTCTTCTTGTTAAGCACAGGACTCAAAGTCATGGGATTGGGGTGCTATTCCCAGTTCTCCCATGGATCTCTTCTGTTATACTGGGAGACTCACTCTTCGTCAGTTTTTTAAAAGAACACAGCACTCAGCAACTGCCACTGGGACAACTACGATCAGATAACTAAAAAAAGGAAAGCATCCAAATTGCTGCATAGTTTTGAAAACATAGCCACTGATTTTGTTGCCTGAACAGGGTTTAGGGTCTTTTGAATTCTAGCTCCAAACGTGGTGCTGAGTTCTTTAGAAAATCTAGCCCTGAATCTATATATGCTTTAGTTTCTCCATGAGAAATGTCGTCATATTTCGTCTTCATCAAAAGGAAGACCATCAGTTGGCATTCGTAGTGATTCAGATTTGGAAGAAAAAAGGTAACGAAGAGCTGTTGTGATACTTCTAGGAATTTCATATTTATTCTCAAAAACAGAATTTCATAAATATCAACTTTGCTAATCCTCTTAGTGAGTATCATGCCTTCCTATAGTCTTATAATGATTGCTAGAAGTCATCTACTTTCACCTTTTAATACATGGGAAACTGCCTGTGTTCATAAAAAATTAACAATAATATATACTCATGACCCATCTAATGATGATGAATACTGCCTTTAGTATTTTCCCAGATGATGAAATGTGGCATGCAATTTTACACATTCATGTGACACCAACCCAGAGGGAGCAAAAGCCATAGTTTTCATTAGATACAAATGGAACCAGAAGTGACAAGTTGCCCATGCCTCTAGAAGCAGTAGGGGGTGAATCATACAGACAGACATGCTCATACATTGAAAATAAGACAAGGGCTTTCTAATGTATAATCTTGAGTATGAGTAAGACTGCGGAACAACTAGGGTTAAGTAATTTATGAGTGATTTGTCTCTTTTTCCTGAGAGAGAGAGAGACAGAGCGAGAGAGAGAACGCACTACATGAAAATTTGTAGAATCTTAAATTCTGTAAAAAAAAACCCCACACATTTATACAAGTTCCTGACAATGTGAAGATTATATATTATTCAGTTTTAGATGTTAAGTACAGAAACTTACACATTCTCTAAATTATAAAGTCATTTATGAGGGGTGTTCTTTAATTAGAGAGAGCCAACAACATGTCTTTACTGATCTCTGTAATGTCCTGAGGTCTTAAATACAGACTGAAAACACAATGAATCCATAGTCTTTTTTAATTTACTTTAAAGCCCTGATTGAGCACAGAAATTTAGTGGAAAATCAGTTTCCTTTCCCAGCTCACAGTGAAATACTAGCAGAAATTAAGCTATATTCATAGTGTGGTCAAACTGTGGTTGTATTTACAATATGCACATGTGTTTATAAAAATATACATATGGGCTGTGTCTACACTGGCACCCTTTTGCGGAAAAGGGATGCTAATGAGACACAGCGCAATTGCAAATCCGCGGGGGATTTAAATATCCCCCGCGGCATTTGCATGAACATGGCTGCCGCTTTTTTCTGGCTTGGGGTTTTGCCGGAGAAAAGCGCCAGTCTAGACGCGATCTTGCGGAAAATAAACATATTTAAATCCCCCGCGGATTTGCAATTGCGCTGTGTCTCATTAGCATCCCTTTTCAGCAAAAGGGTGCCAGTGTAGACACAGCCATGTTGTTCTCTGAAATATTTAGGTTTACCTAAGCCATCCTATTCTTTCCTTTTGACCAGAAGTATCCAATATAATAATTAGATGAGAACTAGAATTATTAATAAATTCATGTTTTTCATAATTCATTGCTAAGGTTAGACTAGTATTTATTCCAAATATCTAAATAACGACTCGTGATATTTATAATAAACATACATACAGGAAATACAAAATAAAATTTAAATATTTCACATAAAATGCTTATTTAAAACACATGCTTAAATCTCATTGATCTTAATGGAACTTCAGCATGTGTTTAAATACTTTGGTGAATTTGCACAAGGGCATGAGACTATCACACACAATCACCTTCTTCCAGAACTCATAAGAACATAAGAATGGCCGTACTGGGTAAGACCAAAGGTCCATCTAGCCCAGTAGCCTGTCTGCCGACAGTGGCCAGCACCAGGTGCCCCAGAGAGGGTGGACCGAAGACAATGATCAAGCGATTTGTCTCCTGCCATCCCTCTCCAGCCTCTGACAAACAGAGGCCAAGAACACCATTTTATCCCCTGGCTAATAGCCTTTTATGGACCTAACCTCCATGAAATTATCTAGCTTCTCTTTAAACTCTATTATAGTCCTAGCCTTCACAGCCTCCTCTGGCAAGGAGTTCCACAGGCTGACTACACGCTGTGTGAAGAAGAACTTTCTTTTATTAGTTTTGAACCTGCTACCCATTAATTTCATTTGGTGTCCTCTAGTTCTTCTATTTAGGGAACTAATAATAACTTTCCTTTATCGGCCCTCCACACCACTCATGATTTTATATACCTCTATCATATCCCCTCAGTCTCCTCTTTTCTAAACTGAAAAGTCCCAGTCGCTTTAACCTCTCCTCATATGGGACCCATTCCAAACCCCTAATCATTTTAGTTGCCCTTTTCTGAACCCTTTCCAAGGCTAAAATATCTTTTTTGAGGTGAGGAGACCACATCTGTACACAGTATTCAAGATGTGGGCGTACCATAGTTTTATACAGGGGCAGTAAGATATTCTGGGTCTTATTTTCTATCCCTTTCTTAATAATTCCTAGCAGACTATTTGCCTTTTGACCGCTGCACACTGTGTGGAAGTTTTCAGAGAACTGTCCACGATAACTCCAAGATCTCTTCCTGATTTGTCGTAGCCAAATTAGCCCCCATCATACTGTACGTATAGTTGGGGTTATTTTTCCCGATGTGCATTACTTTACGCTTATCCACATTAAATTTCATTTGCCATTTTGTTGCCCAATCACTCAGTTTGGTGAGATCTTCTTGGAGTCCTCACAGTCTGCTTCTGTCTTGACTATCCTAAACAGTTTGGTATCATCTGCAAACTTTACCACCTCACTGCTTACCCCTTTCTCCAGATCATTTATGAATAAGTTGAACAGGATTGGTCCTAGGACTGACCCTTGGGGACACCACTAGTTACCCCTCTCCATTCTGAAAATTTACCATTTATTCCTACCCTTTGTTTCCTGCCTTTTAACCAGTTCTCAATCCAAGAAAGGACCTTCCCTCTTATCCTATGGCCATGTAATTTACACAAGAGCCTTTGGCGAGGGACCTTGTCAAAGGCTTTCTGAAAAGCTAAGTATACTATATCTACTGGATCCCCCTTGTCCGCATGTTTGTTAACCCCTTCAAAGAACTCTAATAGATTAGTAAGACAGGATTTCCCTTCACAGAAACCATGCTGACTTTTGTCCAACAAATTATGTTCTTCTACATGCTTCACAATTTTATTCTTTACTATTGTTTCGACTAATTTGCCCGGTACTGAAGTTAGACTTACCGGTCTGTAATTGCCCGGATCGCCTCTAGAGCCCTTTTTAAATATTGGTGTCACGTTGGCTACCTTCCAGTCATTAGGTACGGAAGCCGATTTAAGGGATAGGTTACAAACCACAGATAATAGTTCAGCAATTTCCCATTTGAGTTCTTTTAGAACCCTTGGATGAATGCCATCCGGTCCCGGAGATTTGTTAACATTAAGTTTTTCTATTTGTTCCAAAACCTCCTCTAATGACACTTCAATCCGGGACAGTTCCTCAGATTCATCACCCACAAAGGACGGTGCAGATTTGGGAATCTCCCAATGTCCTCAGCCGTGAAGACTGAAGCAAAGAAATCATTTAGTTTCTCCGCAATGGCTTTATTGTCCTTGATTGCGCCTTTATAGTTCGATTGCCTAGGGGACCCACAGGTTTTTAGCAGGCTTCCTGATTCTAATGTACTTAAAAACATTTTGTTATTTCTTTTGAGTTTTTGGCTAGCTGTTCCTCAAAATCTTTTTGCTTTTCTTATTCCATTTTTACAATTTGATTTGACAGTGTTTATGTTCCTTTCTATTTATCTCACTAGGATTGGACTTCCACGTCTTAAAAGATGCCTTTTGTCCCTCACTGCTTCTTTTACATGGTGGTTAAGCCACGGTGACTCTTTTTTAGGTCTCTGCTATGTTTTTTAATTTGGGGTATACATTTAAGTTGGGCCTCTATTATGGTGTCTTTAAAAGTTTCCATGCAGCTTGCAGGGATTTGGCTCTAGCCACTGTGCCTTTTAATTTCTGTTTAACTAACCTCCTCATTTTTGTGTAATTCCCCTTTTTGAAATTAAATGCCAGGGTGCTGGACTGCTGAGGTGTTCTCTTACTCATATAAGTCATCCCAGGACTTAGGACACAAGTATTGCAGGAATCAGCCTTTACTGAGTCTCTGTCCAAATCCTTCACCCTAAGAGTGGTAGTATTAGAAGAAGCTTTTGGCCTGCTTAGAACAGGTCAGACTGAATGAAATGAGTAAGCATTTCAAGTTCAAGTTTTTCTCCAAATACAGCACTTTACAGATACCAACAAACTTCTTTCACTTTACATGTGAAAACAATGCAACTGTGATTTACTTTTTTCCCATTTTAGGTCATTAAAAAGCAAAAAGCAGAACAATCATCTTTGGGACATAGAACTTTTTATACCCCTTAACTGACAAATCACTTCAGGGCCATCATTTTAAAATAATCCATAGAACAGGAAACACATACATAATTTCAGATGTTAATGTTTCTAAAAAGGAAAACATTCATATAATGTGGACAAACTAATAATAAATCACGTGAAAACATTTTATTAAAAGAACTGGGGGAAAAAGAAAAAGGGGGACATTTAAGCAGAATTTCTTTTTGGAATCAATAGGGAGTTCTCCCTGAACATGATATAACATCTTCAGAGGGGCAGCCGAGTTAGTCTGTACAGGATAAACTTAAAAAACAACAAATAGTCTGGTAGCGCTTTAAAGACTTTACTTTGTCTTTAAAGAGCTACCATACTATTTGTTGGTTTTTAAGTGTATGATATAACATGACAGTGGTTCTCAAACACTTTAGCATGTGGCCCACCCTGCTCAATGCAGACCTTTCCATGGACTACTGGCCAACCACTCATGATGACAAAATAGGTGTAGGAGGGGTTGGGGGGTGTGAGAGCTGGCCAGGAGGTTGGGTGCAGGAGTGGGCTGGGGTTGGGGGATCTCTGGCAGGAACAGGGTACAGGATCTTGGAAGGAGGGGGTTTTCCTGCACTGCTGTTCCCCCAGTCAGGAGGAGGGGAAGCAGCAGCGCATGGATCTGCTTCCTTCTCCTGCAAGCCAGATCCACCCCACAAGGCTCTTTCCTCTCCCCCGCTGGCAAAGGTGCTCCAACCTTGTGGGGGGGCCACGCGACTGGAGGATCAGCGCGGGCTCCCCACTGCGTAGGAAGAGGGTGAACCCTGGACCTGCCAGACCACTAGTCGTCTGTAGACTACACTTTGAGAATCACTATAATATGATATATCATGATATAATCCAAAGAAATTAATTTAAATGTAATCTGAACATCCCTCCTGATTAATGTTCCCATCTTCCCTAAGATTGGAACATATGCAATTGTCATACCCCCTCAGCCACTATTAAATAACCATCAATGTTCTCAACTATGGATACAGGTACAGGTTATCTATCTCCTCTCCTTTGAAATTTGTGACATTAGCTATTTATCTCATGAGTGAAAACTGACAATGAGACAGGAATGGATGAGCTAAAATTATTAAAACGTTGGTTCAGATGTTGAAAAAAGACAGGGCCGAAGCTAAGATTGAGGAGAAGCTCTTATTTGATTGAAGCTTAGTTAGTTCCTTTTTCCTACTTTTTCTTTTTAATTTTTAAAATTCTTCAACGTTTTGTTTTTACCATGAAGACTGCATTGAGAATTCAAGAGTTCCAGCTGTGACATATAGAAAAAAAATGGCACTCAAAAAAAAAAAAAAAAAGATGGAGTAAAAGGTTGAGGACTGAACAGAGGAAGAAACCTTACATAGTGGTATTATAGTGAGAACCCAAAATACAACTCTATGGGTAAACAGAATAAATTGAAGTAAAGAACTTTAGAAAGATCATGAAAAAGCTAAAGTTGTGATGAGTGGGTCATATAAGAAAAGGAATGTGAATCGTAACTGCAACAGAAAGAAAGATAAGCACATTAAGGCCTGCAGTGATAAAGACAACCAACAACACACAGTCACATTTTCTACCTCCTTATTCTCAGATATAAGGGCTCTTTGATTACTCTGACGAAATGTAAGTCTTTAGTTGAAATGTGATGGATTAGCAACATTTAACTCTTAAAATACTGGCACTACATTGACTATATATTTGCAACAACATTAGTGTTTTACCAGCTGCAATAGATGTTTTCTGTCTCTGCATAAGTGCTCGATAGAATTAGTTATGGTTCAAATAAAGGAGGACATGTATATTTAGCAATCTTCTATGGCTTCAACTAGGAGGACATTGGAAGGACCAGGAAAGTGATAATGTAAGTGAGATCCTTTGTCTCGTGGGTCAGTGTTACATACAGTACTGATCAAAAATCATTACCAACTACTGTCTGCTCAGCAGGTTATGGAAAATGTGTTGGTGATATTAGGTCATTTCCTAGTGCACATATATCCACAACACCACAATCATCATAACTGACACCCCCATTGTTGGTCTCAGCAGGGAGCCCAAAGACTGAAATGGCATGGAGACAGAACTACTTTCTCACATATTTATCCCATTATACAAACAATGGTATGCTCCTATGGTGCTGTCAGTTTGGGTTGCCTCATGTTAAAGATGCACAGCAGAAATAGAAAAGGGCATGAAAGCCTGGAAATGAAAAGAGGGAATATGATTGTTATATAATATAAATGGCATAGAGAAGGGTAATTTCCACAACGTGAAAAACAGAGGAAGCCTTACATTAATAGGTAAAACAGTAAAATGGATCAATTGGATTTAAAAAAAACCCATTGTCTATGAAACTCACTGTCACTGGATAACGAGACAAATTTGGACTACACTGTATCATAATAGGGGCTTTGTGAAACCACACCAGCCAAGGTAGAGCAAAGGCAGAGATATTCTTCTTCCAGACATACACAGGTAACATGACCAATACACCTTCCTTCAGGTCACAACTGACTTCCAGAAACTGACCAATGTGTAAGGACACATACCTCTCTATACTCACAAGGGAGCAGAGAGAGAGCAGTACCTGCTCTCCATAATGTGCAAGGGCTGCAATTCTGCCAGAGAGGCTCCTTCAGCTCCCTTCCCCCAATCCTTGCCCATTTTCTTCACCCACACAAGGGACAGGAATGATTTGGCCCTTACTGAGTATCAGAAATGGCTTTAGATACTTATGGTCTAATTGTCAGTTACACTAGTGTCTTTAGGATTCTAGGGCACATATACACTGCAATAAAAGACCCATGGAACAGCTAGGACTTGGGCTTTCAGGGCCCGGGCTATAAAACTGTAGTGTAGACTTTCAGGCTTAGGCTGGAGACAGGCAGGGGGGCTCAAACTAGAGGTGCTAGGGGTGTCACAGCACCCCCTGGCTTGACGTAGTTTGCATCATAATCAGAATGTGTAGTTTTGTTCAATGGTTTCCAGCATGCCCTCCACTCCCTCCCCCCCGAAATGGTTCCAACACCATTGGAGCCAGGCTCTGAGAGTCAGAAAGGGAGAGGGGGGACTCAGAATTCAGGCTTTAGCTCAAGCCCAAATATCTACACTGCAATCTTTAGTCCCACAATCTGAGCCCTGCAAGTCAAGTCATTTTACCCAAGCACCGAGACTCTATGATGTAGGGTTTTTAGAGCAATGGTAGACATGTCCAGAGAAGTTAAGGGCAGGAGGGGCATTAGATCATCTAGTCCAGGAGTGGACAAGGGGCCTCCACAAGTCAGATCCAACCCACCAAGCTGGTGGATCCAGCCCGCGGCCACTCTGCTGCTCCCCTGCCAGTCGAGACCTGGGAACAGGGATTGCGTGAGGTCTCCTAAAACAACTGGCATTTCTCTCTAGCTGCCATGTGCTCCTGGTGGGGCGGGGACAGGGAGCAAGAGACTTTGTGCACTCTCCCCCACCCCCAGGCCCTGATTGGCCTGAGGACAGGGGGAGTGTGTGAAGTCTCCTCCCATTGCAGCGTGTAAAGGGAACCCGCAGCTGTTTTAAAACAGCTGGCAATTCTCTTTAGGTGGAAGTCGGGGGGACTTTACGCACTCCGCCACACCCGGGGCCAATCAGGAGATCCCAAATAGTTACTTCATGTTGGGTGCAATAAATTGTTAGAAAATTATCCTCTATCATTTTTATAAACTGTAATAATGTTTTGCTATTGGCTGCACAATACTTCCAACATACGTCTCCCAAAATAAAGTTATCCCATAACAACACAGTTCTTTTTTTTTACCAAACATCACAGAATCAACTTTAAATTTTAAATTCATCTTTAAATTCATCTTGGTTTTTGGTGTGAGCTGGTGGCCTGAACACTGCCATTTAAACAGGTTTTAAACTGAGCAAAGATGACACTTAAGGTATGTCTGTCAATACCACAGATTTTTTTCGGAAAAATGGTCGTTTTTCTGAAAAAACTTCACTTGTGTCCACACTGTAATCTTGTTCTTTCAAAAGAACAGAGGGGTTTTTCCAACATTGCAAACCTCTTTCTATGAAGAAGAAGCCTTTTTCCGAAAGAGCTCTTTCAGAAAAAGGCATGTGTGAATGGGGAAGAGGGAGTTTTGTTAAAGAAGAGGAAAGAGGAAAAGGCACTGGTGCCCTGGTGGCCACTCCGTCCATAGTAATCACAACTTAAATGTGAGACAGCATCCATTCAGTGTGGACGCTATCTTCCGAAAAAGCAGATTGCTTTTTCGATGTGATTTTGCTGTGTAAACGCTCTCTTTTAGAAGAAGTTTTTCCAGAAGATCTCTTCCAGAAAAGAAGATTATTCCAAAAGAAGCCTGCAGTCTAGACATAGCCTTAGACTCATACCAAAGCTTTTTAAACTCTGTCACAGCAACATAAAATGGACCGACTGTAAATGAAAATTGGACTCTTGCATGAATAAGAAAAGCGTCTACAACCTTGGTAGAATAGAATTAATATGACTTTCGATTCTTCATGTGAACAGCACCAAGTTAAAAATAACCACCAAGGGAGAGGCATTCAGATGGCAATTTCCCCTTTTATAACCATACTTCAGAATCAGCTGCATTGTGGGTTTTCCATTTTCATCTGCAGTAGCCTTTATAAGCGTAAAATTGAAAACTAGGTGCCACTTCTTAAGCTCTGGTGAGTCTCAATCCCTACATGGTAAGAGCAGAGAGACATTGGTACATGGTATAGGGAATCTTTTAACGTCTTCTCCTCTGGTCAGCTGATAAAATACACCAGTTTCTGGTACTGTTAACTTATTATCTTTCGAGATCCATAGAGACAAGGTAGGTGAGGTGATATATTTTATAATCACTTCTAAATTCACTTTTAAATGGATTGAGAAAGTCTTTCAAAGACACTTGAGAAAGGAGAATGTATTATCCTTTTGGGAAAAATATACACTTATTTAATATAAATATAGTAACAAAAAGATACTTTAATCAAAACATAGGTAATCCCTGCTGACATTTTGGATAACAATTATCTTTTTTTCCATTTTCCTTGCTTTCTCTTACATAACATCCAAAAACAGTCACTGGAGTATACTGGATTTGTATTGTTCATCCCAGAGTTACTTAATTTTGATTAATTACTTAATTATAATTAATTTTCAAAATTAATTTTTTACTTAATTCATGAGGTGCTTTTTTTTTTTTTTTTTTTTTTTTTCAGCACAGTAGACTGAAGGAAAATGAGGAAGTTTCCCTTCAAAGAAAAAAAATTAAATAAATAAAGTCATGGACTCATATCTGTTCAAAGGTGCCAACTTTAAAAAAAATAGAACTAAATTTGTCAATAGGATGTCCCATTTAAACAATATGAGTCCAATCTGGCAACTATTTACATACATTTTCAATTTTACTATAATGAGTAGTATTATTTATATTAAAAATTGTGTGCATCACATTTAGAAATGAGAGAAAATTATGGCTCAGCACTAAAATTTTACACTAAGTTAAGAAAAACAATCATTCTTTACTCTAATAGATTGTCCAGATTTTCTCAGGACTGAAGAAATTTAAGTAACAGTGAATTAATTATTATAAGCTATATTTTACCATCACACATGTTTGTCACTGAAAACTGACTTGAGAGGTCTGTTTTGGGTTGAAATACTTAGATGATGACTTTTGAGTTTGTTCCAAACTGCCAAATAGTATTAACTCCAGATTACAAATCAGTAAGATTATCCTGTTTCAGCCTGAGGAATGTCAAAAGAAGGTATAGTGAAGCTACCGTGGCATTCTTCACACAACATACCACTGCTCCAGCACTATCATTTGAAAACAGTTTAACAGAAGACCATTTCACACCTTAGCTGGAATTATTCATTCACCTTGCTCAATGGTAACAGATAGGTTGCGTCTTGTAAAAATGTATATCAAAATGTAAATATTCCAGTATAAAAACCTGCAACCAATTCTTCACCATTAGAGATCCTGGATAATCCCATAATTAATTCTGTTTCATAAAAATATAGCTATGTCACAAACTCATGATACATATTTCAGTTCCTATATGTCATGGTATTCAAAAGGAAATTGTACTCATAGCCCTATGAATACACTTGAAATTCCAAAGATAAAAAGAAACACCCAACATGAACAAAATCCAGTTTCTATCTAATGAATAATTTGAAGTCATCTTGGAAATTGGCCAGTGCTCAGGATATAAAAAATGGGCATTTATTTTATTACGCTTTGTGAATACCATATGTGAGTTAAAAGAACAAAAGTGTTTCTTTCAAAAGTATCACAAAGAGTATTCCATATACTGGCAAATGACAGGCATGCTGTTCAAGTGGAAAAGTTAACATCCATAATTTATTTGGCTGTGAAATACTACAGGAATATCACTGAAATAGCAGAAAGTTTGAAAAAAACCCCCACAACCCAGCTATGCAACATGATTTTACTTCAACAAAACACGTTTTATAGACCACAAAACGTGCATTCCCTAATGGACTTTTTAAAAAGATTCACAGTGAAAACAAATATAGCTTGTTGGAGAGTTGACCATATGAGTTCCCTGGACTTTTCTCTGTTTGTGATACTGTATCTTATATTAGGGTGAAACTCCCAGAATCTTGGAGTAATATTTCAGACAAACCATTGGGCACGCTGTCTTTTAGTACAAATATAAATATGATTCATAAATGCTCTCCCAAGACAGGAATATGACTGTTATAATTTTAGGTCACAGAAACATTATGGACTCTGTTGTGTGTGTAGCAACTGTAAGGTGCAAAATAATTTAAGTATAGTCACAAATAAAATCCCAGGCATTGGTTAAAAAATTACAACATCTTATGGAAAAACAGATGTGTAACCCCTCGTACTGCTAGATCAAAATTGTTAGAATTTACATTTGTGATACTGAGGGATTTGCTAGCAGTTGTTCTGTTTTACTCGTGAACAGATATTCACTGAAATTTGGGGATTTAGTAAAGGCCATATTATTTTGCCCTAAATTCTATATGGTTCAGTATATACTGTGTATACAAATATCTTGCTTATGCTTTGTTTTCTATTCTCTCTAAATAGATGTTTTAATTGATATATTTGTCTATATATTTATTGCCTCTCATAAGGATGCTCATCTCCTGATTTTAATCATTTTAATGTTTAAATTCAACTACTACAAAATGCACACATTGTTACTTACAATGGTTAATATTCCCAATTAATAATGTCTTAAACAATGAACAAAAAAAACCCTTTATTAGAAAGACTGAAAAATTATCTAGTTTTGGGAAATGTCAAACCAGTGACTATTGCTGTTAAGATTAATAAAACATATAATGGTTTCTAGATAGTCTCTAAACAAAGATTACTGTGAATGGAAAAGCGGTTTACCAATTGTTACCACAATGAAATATCTTTAAAGGTTACAATCATCAGTTATTTAGCTGAAACACTGCTGAAAATGGCTGGATATTTCTTGAATAATGCATAATGTTCATTGTAGACTTGATTTGTATTATAACAATACAAATATTCCTAAACTAATGGACAAAACTATCTGTTACTTTCCGATTGCTTAACATATCATTTCCATGAAATAATTGACTGGAAATAGTACACGGCATCAGCTAAGAGTTCTCTTTGCAAACACAACTTGAAATAATCTATATGAAATGAGCATAAAAAACCAAACTCCTCAGCCTTTATAGACTTTTAAGAAATGCTGTGATGAATCCAGGGCAGAGTAAAGGACCTTTCTGAAATACTAAATTAAAATGATTAAATTGCTGTACATAGTCGAGGACAAATTTAAAACTAAGCTTTGAAATTTAATTATTAACATGAACACATCATCACATTGGAAGGAGGTAGGGGAAGCAATTGCCTACACAGTTTAAGTTCTTCTCATATAATTTTCCAAATGCCTTTAGGGTCTATTCAAGAAATTGCTTGGGGATGCACAGAGTACAATATCTTGCATTTTATTGTAGGATTATGAACCACACTTCATGTGATGCTACAGGCTATTTATGTGAGCTTGTTTATCCATATGAACTTCTTCAAGAGCAGCAGAAAATGACCTTAATAAATGAAAATGAATTTCTTTTGATGTAATTTCGTGAATGTTTGATTGGAATGCATAACAGGTTTATGTTTAAGGAGAACTACTGAAGTAATAAAATATACACACAATGTACAATTGAACCTGCTTATAAAGAATTCACATAAAATGAAACTCCACCTACTAGTACAGTGAAGTAGACTGAAAGCGTCATATTATTTCAAGGCACTGCAATATGTAAAATACAATCCTATCCAGTAATAACGAAGTTTCACTTTGAAAAAAAAGACTTCTTGGTTCCAATGTGATCCTGCATCTTTGGAGGCATGAGACCAAGCACACAAAACTCTAAAATTGCAGCAGAAGAGTCTCCAATTGGGTAGAAAGCACTGAAATGCTTCCTGTTGCTTTTTTGGTAGGCAGAAGCAGCGGTGAACCCAGGGCTGCCATTTCAGATTCTGGAAGGGGGGGACTACGAGTGCATGTCGTGTTGGGCAAGGAGAACATGAAGTGATACCATGGGAGTGAGAGCATAAAGGAGCGGACTGAGGACAGAGGCTTTAATAGTGTTACTGAGCATGCTCGGGGAAGGGAGAACGTCCCCTTTGCCCCCACACACATCATCTCTATCCAGGGACTACTAAGGCACAAGGATTCCAAGATCTCTTTCTTGAGTGGTAACAGCTATTTTTGACTCCAACATTTTTGTATCTATAGTTAGGATTATACTTTTCCATGTTGAACCGTCCATGAAGTCAGAGAGCTTATATTTAAATATGTTCCTGTCTGACAGTGAGCAGTATACAAAAACATTTTTATTCCAAAATAGGACACTGAAAAAGGAAAGGGGATTCTATGAAAACTTACATAAGATTTTTTTACACCATGAGCAGGGACCTGCAGAAATCAGACAATCCGTACCACAGAAAAGCCTATACTAGCGTATTCTTTATCACTAGAGAACCGGTAACAGCATTATATAGAGAGGGTGTGTGTTATTTCAACAGGTAGATCACCGATGCAACAGACAATAGTGGGAAAATAAGCCACTTACTTTACATCCCTATTGTAATAGCCTTACTGTAATTAGCAGCTATCCCACTGCACAGCGAACACATATCATTTCATTCTGAAAAGTCTGAGAGTAACACTTCCCCTCCATCTCCACCTCATTCCAATGTAAAACTATGACATTTCTCATCCAACATTCTTTCTTCTAGCAAGAAGGGCAACTGAAGCTGCCTACATAGCCAATACTAGTATCAATGTACAAACGGCTATCAAATGCTGATGTACAAAGAGATTCCTATCTGTCCCACAGAGGTGGCTACTACTGATACCTCCAACTATGTACAGCCTTATCCTGTCTAATCCAGTCCAGTGTTTCAAGTGTATAACTAACAACAGATAGAAAATGAAGCGTTGATGATATCCTGCTCAATCTAGAATATGTCTCCTCTAAAGCATAAAACTTAATGGCTAAAATAAAACAGAATGAAATTCTGTTCTGCCAAAGGCAGACCAAAGATCTAACAACCACACTTTAAAAGGCTTTCAGTATTTCTAACTTCATTAAAAATTGTTACATTAATTGTAACAAAGGGAGATCACACTTGCCTGTGTGAGAAAAATAGGATATAAAGATGACACTAAAAATGTCAGTCTTAAAAATTATGCACATTTCCTGAAAAACTGTACAAGGGTGATTTTCTTACCTGGGTTCTGGGTTCTAAAGTAAGACTAACAGCTCCTGGGTTTGAGTGCTCCAATGGGTACACAGGTCAAAAATACCCATTTTAGTTTCCTGACTGCTGATTTGAACACACAGTTTAGATGCTCACATTTCAAACTTCGCCCATTTTGTCTAACTATACTAGTTCAGACATAAATTGTAAAGAAATAAAGGCAATTCAGGTCTTTTATTTGGTGACTGACAACATTTGAAGTGTTTGAATTTACTATTAATCTGAATTCCAATTTAATATACCATACAATAAATGACCCACTCCAATAAATGTTATCATGTTCCACCCCAAATCATCTTTTTATACAGTATGAAAATAAAACAAAAAACACTAACTGCAAATCACTTTAAATCAAACTATTTATCTCCATTTCCCAGAAACCTTACTGCTATCATAGTTACACTGACAAGTTTGTTTTAAAATAAAATAGAAATAGAATAAGAGGTTTATTTCACCTTCACATGGTGTCTTTCTCATGCAGACCTCAGATTTCCACATTTGTATCCCTTTAAAGGATTTGATATGCAGGGAAAGAAGAAAGGATGATGGTAAAAATTTCAATTTAGAGATTACCACAGGATGCCACAATCCATACTAAACAATATGCTATTTTCATACCTTTTACTGATGTGTTAGGTGGAGGTCCTTCCATTCTCAAGTTCCACGGAGGATCCCCCTGATTAGCAAAGTCCCTCATTTTCAGATAGCTAATTGTAAGTCGGATGATGGATGCCTTGTCAAGCTGACTTGTAATGGCTGCAGGAAGCGGCAACAATTTTGCCAACTCGTAGAATTCAAAATTTTCCTTTCCCCGGCGAGAGCGAGCAGCATCTCGGGACTTTTCCTTTCGCAAGGCTTGTAAACTGAAACAAACAAACAAAAAACAAAGGAGGACATTCGTCAATATTAGTGTTCTGCCACATTTTACCCACTTGCTTCCACTGATGGGCTCCTATACAAATTACTAACATTTTCCAAATGCTGACATGTACAGATACAGAATTTTCCAAGACATACTTCAACAATACTGTGCTCTTGGAATATTTGAGCATTAATGATGGTATTTTCCTTTCAGTAGTAACAAACAAGTAACCATTTGTAATTCAGTTCTGTCATCCCCTACTCATGACTGCCCTGACCAATAACCAGTTTCACCCATTCACATGGCAGCTGGATTTGCCAGGGTTTTCCCTGAATGGATTAAAAGGGCTCTTTACGCATCCTGACCAACCAACGTCCAACTATAACAAAGGCTGTACCTCTGGCACTTATTAATCCTCTTGAAAAACTGGGGGAAGAGAAAAGGGCCACTCACATTCTCCTCCCACCATCCATGTAGGAGATGCCTTATATAAGCAGTTTTCCTTCTCTGTGAGATATTCTTTTTCCCATTTAATTGTTTACTGTATGTTATTGTTAACTTGATTAACCATTTCATTTTCATTCTGTTTGGATCAAGCTAGACTTCTATTTGGGTTTCCACCAGCTCACGTTTTCTATATTGCAACTTTGGAGCAGATGTATTCTTTGCAGAGGGTAAATTTATTCCGTATTTCTGGCTGGAACAATAGGGAATCTTCCATAAATGTGGGATTCATTGCAGAGGCAGCGAGGGACAACCTCAATGGGGGAGTGTGGAGGAATAGAAGGGGGAGAAAAATTACCCTGGCTTTTGCTCTCCCACCTAGCTCTACTTTCGTGGCTGTTTGTGCCCTTCCCAAGCCTACTCTTGCCTCTGTCCCGCATGTGAATATAGAGTAACTGCCTCTTGATAGATACAGTTGTGCCCTGTCCCCACTCATTGCTAGGGAAGTGCCTGCTCAGAATCTGATAAGCTCTCATCTTCCAAAGTATCAGCCACTGGGGAGGGAATAACTAGAACTGGGAAGCATGAGGTGGAGTCAGAGGGGAAGCACAGTTGAGCTGGGACAGAGGCATGGATACAGAGGCAGAAATACAGCTCAGTCCTCACTGTGTTTACTTTGCACCACTCTGCCCCACCAGTTCCACTGCTCCTGGTTCAGCACACAGCAGTTCTGTCACTGAAGAGGACTGTGTGTGGTTCCCCAAAAGAGAATCTTTAACTTGATATCAGAAGCACCATATCCCACAAACGGGAATATACAGAGGCTCTTGAAGAAAAAAGGGGCATTACCCAGCTGCTAGCCCTAGTTGATTCTGACAAATTATGTCATAAAACACCACATTATATCTGTGAGAGCAAAGCTGTTTTAGGTAATTTAGAGGTTTCTAAGATGTACTATTTATAATCTCCCTTTCCTTCTCTGGCTTGCACAGCAGGACTGACGGTGAATCCGGTTTTACAGGTGGAGGAGCACAATATATCATTTTTAAAAAGTTATTCGTACTATGTACATTTCTACAGTTGAAATTCTATAAAATGTGGCAGAGGCAAAATACATGGTGGTATGCTGTGGTATCAGAGTTTTACTGACTCTCATTTGGGATAACTGGAATAACTCACGCATGACTTCAACATTCTTGTGGTCATTCCAGTCTTACACTAATGCACCCTTTCTACCACACCCAACATGTATTTTATGTATCTTTTACATTTATAGGCACATGCACACACACAGGCACACTAGACAGAGATCTGTCTCTTTAAAAGCTGCATAGTCACAGAGTGTGAAGCTTATCACTTTTGCAGACTACCATGCCATTTTTTAAAAGTTATAAAATATAAACATATGTGCAGACCTACATTAATAATTTAACAGACTATTAATGGTGTATTTACTTTCTACACTTGCCTCAGTTTGGACAATTAATCAATGAATTCAGTTTCAGTTTTCAGTCCTGCAACTCCGAGTTTCAAACAGAATAGATGAATGTTTATCTTTACACAAAACTGCTCCTGTTTGTATTTTGAAAATACAATGTTGGAACCCTTGTTATGTCTTTTCTTCCATATGAGTGTGCTAGTTTTTTGGTTTTTTTTTTTATTTGGACAAATTTTTATATGGTCCCATTAAACCCAGTTTTCAATACAATACAAGCATCCCCTCAGTGAGATTCTTTTCAAATGTCAGTTTTCACAACTTTGACCCTGCATAATTATACCAGCACTACAGGCCCCACAGTCTTTTAAAGTGACAGCACTGAATTTGTAATAAATAATGATTGGTTTGGAGGGCTACAGCAATAAAATGAAGCTCAAGGGACAGAAAGGTTGTTGAAAGTGTGATCTAATGGCTGTAGCCAATGGCAATGACACTGCATGTACTTTATTCTATTGCCCACTTTCATTAACTAGTACCAAAAAATGTAGAAAAATTCTCACAAGTTGTGCAGATTAATATTTGTAATGCTACTAAAATCCTGGCACAATAACACTTTTAATAATGGAGGTGCTGAAAGCAATTTTTACTTTTTATCTCCTTGCAGCCCCCCGCCACCTTGTCCCTGTTCATTCCAATGTTTCCTCTAATCTTTTCCATTCATGTGTGGATTTTTTACATCCATGTGCACAATAAATGAGTGCGCCAAGGTATGTGTGAATATGAACCACCAATAGAAACAAAAAACCTAGGTGTAGTTGCTCCTCTAATCAGCTGGGAAGCATTTAAAGCTCTCCTGAATGGCCACATAAGGACTGGGGAGTAGAAATCCAGGTTCAGGGCTGGGGCCCCATGTAAAACACAGGTGTGCTGAAGCACCCCTTCTGTATCTCTAGTTCCCGTACCTATGGTTTTCACAAGAAGGCCTTCAGACACTGCAAACCCCAGAATCCTACACCTTTTTGTTTGCAGCACTTTACAGTGTTGCCAGTGATCATCATACACACAAATTCAAGTAAGCATGGTTACAGGCTGGGGGCCGACTGGCTAGGTAGCAGGTCAGCAGAAAAGGACCTGGGGATTACAGTGGATGAGAAGCTGGATAGGAGTCAACAGTGTGCCCTTGTAGCCAAGAAGGCTAATGGCATATTAGGATGCATTAGGAGGAGAACTGCCAGCAGATCTAGAGAGGTGATTATTTCCCTTTATTCAGAACTAGTGAGGCCACATCTGGAATACTGCATCCAATTCTGGCCCCCTCCCCCCCCCCACTACAGAAAGGATGTGGACGCATTGGAGAGGGTCCAGCAGAGGGCAACCAAAAATGATTACGGGGCTGGAGCACTTGACCTACAAGGAGAGGCTTGAGGGATTTGGGCTTATTTAGTCTACAGAAGAGAAGAGTGAGGGGGGATTTGACAGCAGCCTTCAACGTCCTGAAGGGAGGTTCCAAAGAGGATGGAGAGAGGCTGTTCTCAGTAGTGACGGATGACAGAACAATGAGCAATGGTCTCAAGTTACAATGGGGGAGGTCTAGGTTGGATATTAGGAAAACCTATTTCACTAGGAGGGTGGTGAAGCACTGGAATGGGTTACCTAGGGAGATGGTGGAATCTCCATCCCTAGAGGTTTTTAAGTCTCGGCTTGACAAAACCCTGGCTGAGATGATTTCGTTGGATTGGTCCTGCTTTGGGCAGGAGGCTGGACTCGATGACCTCCTGAGGTCTCTTCCAGCCCTATGATTCTATTATTCTAATTAGTGAGTTTCTTAAGCCTGTAATAGAAATATGGATTTCATTTATTAGTGGCAAATCCAGATACAGTAATACTTAATAGCTACTAATGTCTAATCATTTTATATCTAATCATTAAAAACAGATAATTAAAACATTTCTATAGTCCCTTTCATCTAAAGATCTTGAAGTGCACTATAAACATTCTTTAGTTAAGCCTCAAAGCAACTGTGTCATCTGAGAGATATTATTTGTACAAAAGGAGACATACAAACATAAAACATACAAAGGTTGTGTGAGTTGTGCTAGCTCACACTGTGAGTTATTTGCAGAGAATGAAGTAGAGCCCGGACGTCCTGACTCCTAGACCCAACTCTAACCACTAAATAACACAGATTTTCACTTATCTGCATTTTTTGTACGTTTTCTGATGTAGCCAAGATAATACCTCTACTTGTTAAACAGGTAACTAGGTTAGAGGCAGTATGATGTATGAATGATTCTTACAAGCAAAGTAGTTTAGTTACTTTAGAATTATTTTTGTCCCAGTGGTTTTGATCACTATATGCGGTTGATACTTACATCAATGATACTTATCAATG
Source organism: Rafetus swinhoei (assembly GCA_019425775.1). Taxonomy (NCBI): domain Eukaryota; kingdom Metazoa; phylum Chordata; order Testudines; family Trionychidae; genus Rafetus; species Rafetus swinhoei. The sequence goes on along the minus strand of CM033446.1, from coordinate 85,786,714 downwards.
GATTGCACTGTAAACATACACTGCTGCTTATACAACTTACTAAACGTAGTTTTTTCTTAATTATACAATGTAAATACTAGAAATACAATTTCTCATCTTGTATTCAATTTACTATCACTAATCTATAGTATGACACATCACTGTATTGCTCTTTTTTAGTCAGACCTATGCAACTGAATACACAGATGGGTTAATTTTGTCTGATTTGAGAGAGAGAAAGAGAGAGACAGAGAGAGAGGTTGTCACACTTTCTGACCTAACTTAGCATGCTCTTATCATTGCCTCTTTTACCCACATTTCTGACTAGAATAATTTTGGCTGTTGAGCTCAGGGAGACAAAGACAACCAAGATGGGAGTTAAAGCTGGTTCACATTCAGTCGGTGAGTGCAGTAGTTGGCTAATAATGTTTGAGTGCACCATTATAATAATCTTTTGTCGATGACCACCAGTGCTATGGCATATTAACGTTTCCCTCTCTAACTTTATTGATGATCCCGGTGAATCAGTGACCTGTGACAAATTAATTAAACTAGAAGACAGAAACTGGAACAGCCCTGGTGGAGGCCCATTAATGAATCCAACTATCTGCTATCAAGGATTTCTTATGTTTTTATGCAACTAATATATCTAAACTTTCTGGACACTGTGTATATTTGACACAGTGGCTTCTTAAAGGGTATATTTCAGTGCAATCCAATACCAGATTAATGCAACAATTGGGAGAATGAAGGTTGCATATAAAAAAAAAAGTAATGGGCTACAGGACCTAAAGAAAAAAAAACATGGGGAAAATGTAAATGTCCATTGACTGGTCCTTTTTACATTTCAGACATTCTTATTGAGCTTCCAACAAGGAAGCTGTTTGTGCAAAACAAAGTGGTAACAACACACTTTCATATCTCCCTCTGCAGCAGAGCATATGGTTCCTGACCTTACAGGAGGTCAGTTAGCCATGGGTCAGCTATGACAACTGACCTTAAAAATATTGGTTCATTCAATGTGGTGAACATCTCTGGGGCTACGTCTGCACTGCATGCTTCTTGCGCAAGAACTTTTTGCGCAAAAGTTCTTGTGCAAGAGCGCGTCCACACTGCCATGTGCTTCAGCCCAAGAGATGTGCTTTTGCGCAAGAGCATCTATGGCAGTGTGGACACTCTCTTGCAAGAAAGCTCTGTTGGCCATTTTAGCCATGGGGGTTTCTTGTGCAAGAAACCCCTGTTGCCGGTCCACACTGCCTTCTTCTGCAAGAGCTCTTACACAAAAAGGCTTATTCCTCGTAGGAAGAGGAATAACTCTTGCACAAGAAGCCCTCTCTTCTGATGCTTTACTGTAAATTTACTTGTGCAAGAACACGCATACAGTGTAGACGCTTTGCAAGTTTTTACGCAAGAACAGCTGTTCTTGTGCAAAAAGCCTGCAGTGTAGACGTAGCCTGGTTGCATATGTCTATAGATATGGGCAAAGATCTGCCTTTTCCATCTGAACTTGTGTCAAGAATTCTACCCGCCTGGTCCCAAGAGACAAAAGTGGTCAAAGCACAATACTAGCAGTGAGGAGACACTCAATCTATTTTTAGATTTGCAACATTTGTGTGTGAGCTTGGTAAATCATTTAAGCAAGTAATAATTAAGGCTAAAATTTTGTCACTGATATCTTTAGAAAAAATTCTTGCACAGGTCATGGACTTCTATGATTTTTTCTTTATTGCCTGTGATTTTTACTAAAAATATCTGTGACAAAAATGGGGAGCTATGGTGTCTCCACGCCATGAGCAGTGGCTGCAGCGAGCTTTGGCTTGAAGTTCTGGGGGCTCCTACCAGCCATGGGAGGTTAAAATTCCAACGTCCTCTGATGACCACTGGAGCTTGGTGCTCTCTGGGGGCCTCTGCCATGCACAGCTCCTGACCACTGTGGGCTGAAGTCACAGAAGTCTCTGGAAGTCACAAACTCTGTGACTTTCAAACCTCCATAAAATCATACTCTTAATAATACTTACAGACTTGTTCATTAATGTTTTTAAATAATTTTGAGATCTCTGAAGGGAAAGTGCTTCATCTGTACAAAGTAATATTACTGTTAAGAAAAGTTTATTGAATGTCAGAAGACACAAAGGTGCTTGCGAGTCATTTTGGTTATCCGCTCTAACCTTATTTTTAGTGTATTTCAGGAAATTACCATGATTACAGGTACTAAATGGACGTTACAATCAGAACTTCTTGACAATACAACTCCAACAAGACCTTAGATGATGGGCACAGAACTACACATGGTCGTGTGTTGTGAGGGGAAAGGTTCCAGATTCACCACACATTTGTGAACATTGTAAAGGCAAGCAGACAGGGACACTCAACTTGCACCATCACTGATGATGGAGGATAACAATACGAATGCTAAAATACTCCATGCTTTTGTATTGTTTTTTACATTATCATACTGGCAAGGGAGTACTTGTGAAATAAGAGGGTTTTTTTAGTGTAACAGTTATATTCGAGCAGAGGAAAATATAACAAAATATACTGTGTTTCTATAGGATGTGAATCTGAATTCAAAATCAAAATCAGGCCTGATTTTGCAAAACTGTAACAAATACAGTTAGCATATCAAAATTAAAACCTAAGCCACCCTAAAATTTTGTTCATTTCTACCTTCTCTGCTGTTATCAATGATTCCTTTGGAGAGTGTTTCTTTTTCTGACTTAACCTCTGAACTTTTTTTTCCCTCTCAGCTTTTCTTTTAGCCCTGTTATTATTTTTCTTGGTAAATCTTTGTACTGTGTCAGATCCAGATATCTCCCCTTTCCCATAGGTGGTATCCTAATTCAGAGTTTTAAAACTTTTAGGATTACTAAAAAGAATGTTATCATATAGCACAGAATAATGTTTTTAGGTGAAAGGAAAAAAACTCAGACGATTTGGATACGAGTGGGGTCAAAAATGTTTATCATTTTACTTTAAGAAAAAGGACATCTGATTATCCTAGGACATCCTAATTGTTTTCTTAGGAGAACCTAGCATTGCACAGTTCTGTTTATCAATTAATCCAGCATGCAACCTCAAAGGAGGAAGGCAAACCTGTATTAAAAATTCAATCATCACAAATTCATCAAAAGACTCCAGGATTTTAACTCCTGAACTGTTGAATACCCTCTACTCTTTGGTCAGATTTCTGGTCATAGCAGTAGAATCTACAGTTACTACAATATCTATACTTTCTTTGACATGTGCCACTTGAGGAGACTTTGGGATTTAAAGTGCAACACACATAATCCACTGAGCCAGAGTGTCTTTCCAAAGAGTTCTTCTCATCAGACAAGATATATTTGACATCGGACTAAGTTCAAAGTCAATCAAATCAAGCCCAGTGCATGAACAAACACTCTTCCAGGGCATTTATTTTTCCATGCCATAAATATCAGTGCTCTTGCAAAGGCAAAAGTTAGCTAAAATGTAAACAAAACTATTATCTGATAGTGTCATGAATAGCATATTCCACAAATTGAAGCCCTTTAATGCTGTCCAGGAAAAAGTAATGACTGCAGAAACCTTTCTTTAAAGTGTGAAGAAGGCTACACAGTATATGCTGGAAGTTGAAGCTGGAATCTTCAAGTTCAAGGTAAGAACTCTGCTGCTTAACTAATGCACTGCTCATAGCTGTCATCATTAATTTATGTTAGCCTCTGTAAACATCAAGAGTATAATAGGCCAATTTCACAACTAAATATAGATGCACATTTTGCCCTTATATAAATGGCAGATTGCTGCTGTAGATCATCACTGCAGCAACACGTCAGTAAAGATGCACTGTTTGATGGTCTGATGCTCACACAATATATAAAACCAGTTGTAATGGTTGTTTGGAAGCAAAGTGTAACATAGCAGCAAAATTTCATTTGTTCCACAAACTCAGGATATATTAAGCTTGGCTGACAAAGACTGTTTGATGTGCTAAATCAGTTTGACCTTCATTTTTGCTTTATATTTCTCATTTAACACATGAAATGACCATTATTTTTCTCTTTACAAGAAAATATCATAGCACTGGAATACCATTTAAATGTCACCTTTCCTTATATGAATCAAAAATACATTTTAAGATTTCAACAATTTTTGTAAACAAGATGTTATATGCTGTTAAAAATAACACAGATATTAACTCAAGCTTTTGATAGTCACATGTAGGTTTTGTTTCAGAAGTGGTTCAGGTAAATGCTGGTCTCAGTCTCTCCCTCAGTAAAGGTGTCTGAATCTTATTAAAATAAGTGTGTTATCACCAATCAGCCTTTTTTGTTGCAATGTTTTAAATAACAGGATTTCCTTTCAAAGTGAATTATTAGAACAGAAATAATAGAAAGCTATCAGTTTTTTTAGGATGTCTAACCAATGTCCTACACAATCTTTTTAACCGTTGTAGATTTTAATTCAAACAGCAATTAAATATGCTCATATAACATCAGATCTTTTAATTGTACTATTTGGCTCATACCCAAATTCCACAACTGAATTGTAGTGTTGTGATCTTTTTTTAAACCATGCAATTGGTAGCGTCAGGAGGATAATAGAGAAACTGCAGTTTTATCAAGCAATTTTGCAGCACCAAACAAACAGCACTTTACCTTGGAGCAACTTGTACATTTCACACCTTAAATTTCTATTTACCAAATCAGCTAATCACTTCACAATTGAACTTCTCAGAACAAAAAATTATCAATTAAAGTGGTTGAAACTCCTGCAAATTATCATTTAGGAATGAAGTAATTGCTTTCATCAGGGCAGAAAAGCCCGCCAGAACAGAAATGTCACTTTAGATTAGTGTTCTCACTCCTGAAGCTATGGATGACACAGCTGATATAAGACTAAATGCCAAGACCAATCAATTGCTTTTGTGGCTCTGTTCTGAGCTGCTGTAAAAGGGGCCATTTTCTAGGATCTACTCTTCATTATAGTAAATGCTATCTCCTTGGTAACATAATTCCATTTCTCATAAATTCTGTCTGAGAGCATTGTCCTAACAATGGATGTTTGTGGAAAAGAATGCTGTTGGTTTAATGCACAGAATTAAGTGTGAATGGCTGTCAGAGTACTATAGTTTACTTGTTCTTAAACATAAATTGAAGTCTTCTCCATTAAAAAAGAATACTTAAATGGAAATGAATGTTCTGAACAAGCATAATATATTGTATTTGGGGGTGGTGGGCTCCTGGTTTAGAGTTGTGACTTTTTTTGTATACATATGTTCTCTCTATAATGGGCACACTGGTCTTTAACAGAGATTTGTCAGTTTAAGAGTGAACGGATAAACACTCCACTTATTTTCACAGCAGTGTAGTTTGGAAATGTGAAACTGCTGTAGAAAACACGGCCTCATTATCCTATGACATGCTATTTGTTAGCAGATTCATCTGTATATAAAAGTCTTCTTTGAACTGAGCCCTTACTGGAAAATATCTGTATTTCAATTTGTATTGTTCATCTTCCTAAAATACTAAAAATCTGAGTTATGGGCTCCAATTAAAAGGCTATCTGAGAAGCTAATTTGGTGGAACAGCAGCAATTTCCTGCACTGATCTCTTCCTGACTGAAGTTTGGAAACAAATTTAGCATTACAGGTCTTAGTCCAAAACAAAATGAAAAGTATTCTCCTGTCAATGAGCACAGGTAATTCCAATTAACAATACCAAGAGCTATGTGCCAAGAGAATATACTGCTGAACATATGAAGAAGTTGTTGATTAAATATTAATTTTACTATAGTACTTTATAGGGGCAACTAATGAAGTACCATAGGTATGCTAGTGCCAATTCTTGCAAATATAACACTCTTTGTTTCCTATTAGTTACTTCTATAGCTGATATGGAAAATGTCTGTAATGAAGATATGAGATCTGAGTGCTCAGACCTTTGTGATGAGCTGGGAGGGGAAAGGTTGGGCAGAAAAAATATGAATTTATCACAGCTAGTATAAGTATAGTATAGGTATGGCTAGTATAGATTTCCTGCTACCTGTGCAAGCTTAAAAAATGCCAGACTTTGATTTAATAGACTTAGCTTTCCAGAAACCAAACTTCATTCTCAAAGACCTAAGAGTATCATTTATAGCAGACTGGATGGGAGAGTGCATTATTAATGAACTTTAGAGCTTGCACCTGCAAGTCATCAAGTTTGAACCCTGTTCAGTTCCAAAGAGATGAAATTTCTCTACCCATCAGACAGAAATTTGGTAATCCCTATTATATAAAATGAGTTTGGCAAATCCTACATCCAGTTTCTGCATCAGTAACTCATCACTATGTTTTACACTAGACTGCAAGTTCTTGAGGGCAGGGAATGTCTCCTTCTATGTGTTTGTATAGTTCCTTGCACTGCAGGGTCCAAACCCCTGTTGAATCATTTAGTGAAAGGGAGATAGAATTGCCTTACTCACCATAAATTTAGAAGTGTGACACACACATTGCAGATGGTCAGTGGAGTTAAAAAATATCAAAAGTCCAAAAACTCCCAACAATTAATCTTTAAATAATCTCAGAATACTTAAGGCATAATCGTGATTTTTTAGGGATTTAAGAAGTAACTATAACAGAGATGGTGCACAGGATTTACTTTGACTGAATCCTCATCAAGAGACTATTTGTAGTTCTGCCTTAGTCCAGTGCTCACAGGAATTACATAAGCTAACTGTCCTTACCTTACCCACTTTATCCTACCTTCCGACTAGAAAAATTATGCTTTTTGCTGGTATCTCCTAAACTCCCAGTGCATGTAGAAGCGGATCACCTAAGGCTGCAGAGGCTTACAGACAAGATGAGGAGAGGGAAAGCATCCCCTACGTACCAGGACAGGCAGAAGGATGTGTGTATGTCCCTTTATAGGTTGGTAGGAAGTTAACTAGGCCTCTGATTACATAGTTTACTTTGCACAGAATCATACATGTCATATAGCGGTTGTTCTGATAACTCTGCCTCTTTAGGTAGTAAGGGAAAAATGGGAAAACACTGAGGCTATGTTAATACTACGAGTTTTCTTGGCAAAAAATATGCTAATGAGGGACTTATTTGCATGATTCGCGATCTCATTTGCATATTTTCGGCCAATCCGTTTTTGCACAAAAACAAGCAGTGTGGACGTTTTCTTTTTGCGCAAAACCCCTTTTTTCCGCAAGATCCTTATGCCCCAAAAAAGGAGGTTTGCCAATCTTGAGGGAAAAAGGGTTTTTTGTGCAAAAAGAAAATGTCCACACTGCTTGTTTTTGCATGAAAACCCCAGCGCAAAAAGGGATCGGCAGAAAATATGCAAATGAGATCACGACTCATGCGAATTAGTCCCTCATTAGCATATTATTTGCCGAGAAAAACTAGTAGTGTAGACATAGCCTGAGATAAAACAGAACTAAATAGTGTGAGTGTTCAAACATATCTGGAAACAAAATTTTAGAATACGACACAAATTAATAAATCAAGGCAAAAAGGTAAGGCTCCACAAAATCTACCATATGTCCTTTCCCCCTGCTCCTATCCCCATGCTCATTTACTGTTAAAATGTATATATAAGTATGTAAGGGCTAGCAAGTTCAACACTAATAGCTATACATTCCATTTTGTAGTTAACATTTTCTCAAAGAATATTGTTGATAGTGGTCAACACATGCCAAATTATCGCAACATGGCAGTAATTTTACAGCTATGGTTGATGAAAATTCCATTTCCAACTTCGGACTCATTTAATTTTTTTTTCAAGAATTTACTTTTACAGCCAAATTTTTTCATGGTGGATCTCACCCCAGAAACATTTTTTTGCATGTGAAAAGTTTGATATGAAATCACAGAGCTATTTTTTAGTTATTGGAATATGAAAATATGTTAAAAGGTACACACAACAGACTTATAGGACTCAATATCGTTATATGTTCAATGACAATTGAAATTGTGCATAATTTAAAGGAAAAACACTGATTGCCAGAAGGGTCAGAAAGGAAGTCTCTCTCTGACCTTTCATAATTAGTCAGGCGTACTATTGGACCACTACCAACGGCATAATACTGCAGTCAATATATGTCTGGTGTTATCCAGTATTGCAAATACTTCTGTATTCGAAAAATTAAGAATTTTTTTAGACACCTTTTGAGCTCATCTCCTGAAGGTACAAGAATGGTTTTATTTTCAGATTTGCTATGCATATAATCAAAAGTAAGGAATATACACTTTGTCATCACTGTTGACATTTAGGCCTAGTTTCAATACTAATTCTTCAGTGTTCACCAATTGGAATTACATACCATATACTTTTTTTCTCTAGTTATTTTGAGCCCATGTTTCTCCAACACGTCTCTCCATATCTTTCCTCTTTCGGCACAGGAAAATATAATTTGTAAACAACATGCAAATCTTTCCACCTGTTTGTTCCCAGTGAGGATATTCAGAATGAGGATAAACATGTTGACCCTGATGCACCCCCACCTTATTAATAGTTTATCTTTGTGACCACTAGAAGTTCTGGATACTGACCTTGCACCTACATACATGGTTATGATTCTTACTGTACCCATGAAATCTTGAGCTTCCCAAAGGGTCATTATCTACAATGGTGTCCAAGTCTCATGAAGCAATTCAGGTACTCTAGCTATCTCCACACCACAGACTTTTGCCTACACCCGTCATCATAAAGCTGCTGCAGTTAGTAGTTTGCTTGTACAGGTGTATGTATACCTGCATCACCACTGTGCATACTCACCAAGAGGGTTTGTGCTGATGGATGGTGCAGTGCACCACGGATAGATATTCCAGTATGCGGCGTGCCACCATCCAGCACAATGTCTTTTGGGAAATACTGGCAAATCATAGTATGACAGAAATGAATCAAAAGGGGTGGCTGGGAACAAAGGGGTCAACTTTCCAGAATGCAACTTTCCCCATCCCATAATGTCATCTCTATCTCATAATTTTTGCATGTTTTCAAAAATATCTCATAAATCAGCACACAGAAGCATGGGGCCAGCACAATTGTGCAGGACTGTCACAAACATTGCAACTACAATCCCCCGGAACAACCACATCGTCAGAGAACAATGATTTTGTAGAGGACAGAATGCTATGGGACATAATGAGAAACTATTCAAGACTGTTGGTAGCACTCACAGAACAGATGCAGTTGTGGAGTGCCACTTCTGGGCCCACAAAAAATGAGTACTGACTGCTGGGATCATATCAGAACCTTCAGACATTTAAAGCCACATTCCCGGACCTGTGTGCTGAGTTTGCCCACCAGTGTAGGGAGGCCAAAAACAGAGCTGCAAAGACAGTGAAGAGGTGAGTAGTGATCCCACCATAGTAATTTGCAATGCCAGATTGCTATTAGTCAGCATAAAACTCCTTGAGGAGAATAATGTGGAGACGGGGAGAGGGGTCTGTTGGTGTGCCAGTGTGCAGAACAATTAATTGTCTCCTTCATACAGAATTGTGACTCTTGGCAATATACAGGGTATAGTGGATGGCTTTGCAACAGTGGGGTTCCCAAAAATAGTGGTGCCCATAGATGAAATGCATACCCCAACTTGACACCAGATCACCTTGCCACAGAGTACATCAACTGAAAGGTCTACTTTTCTGTGGTTATGCAACCTAGGATGCTTCACTAACATCAGTGTTGGCTGATCAGGAAAGGTGCATGACAGATCTTTAAGAGCACAGAACTACTCAGAAAGTCACAAGCTAGGACTTTCTTTCCCTAATGAAAGATTACTAATGGCTATGTTGATATGCCAATAGTGATCCCAGGAGAGCCAGGCTCCCCCTTGCCCTCTAACTCATGAAGCTATATAGTAGCCATCTCAATAGCACCAAGAAATGATTCGACTACCAGCTCAGCAGGTGCAGAATTACATTTGCATGTGCTTTTGGTAAATTGAAGGGATGCTGATATAAATAGCTGACTCTTGATTGGCTCTCTGGAAAAATTATCCCAGTAGTTGTAGTTGCCTACTGTGTACCATGCAAGGAGGGAAAGTTGCCATCAGGGTGGAGAGCAGAGGTGGAGCAACTGTCTGCTGAGTTTGAGCAGCCCAACACAAGAGCTATTAGATTAACTTAAAACAGAGCTACATGCATCAGGAAAGGTTTGAAAGAGCACTTTCACAGAAAGCCACCTTGTGATGAATTAGACTCTACCTGGCTCTGCTGTTTTGGGATCTGTTAGGGATTGCATGGTGCTTAGGGAGAATCTTTGAATATAATGTTGTCAATGCACTCATTAATTTTGTGGTGCTTGCTGTGTATTTATGAGCATTATTCTGGTTAGCCACTCATCCTATAAGTTGTGTAACAAGTAAGTGGGTGCTTCAAGTACTGCTAGGCATTCTGAAGTGTACGTTGGGAGCTAATAAAGATAAATTATTTTCTAAATAATAGTATTTTACTGAGTCATGAAAACATCACAAAAAGTTCTTTGCAAATTAAAAGCAATTACATTAAAAAAAATAATACATTTATGGAACAGAGCTTCAGAAAGGGAAAAGCACTCTGACCTTAAATCCTACGAGTCCATTTTAACTACTCACAGAGCAGCCATGGCTCTCATAGGTCAGTATGTGAAGCTATGGTTGTGCTCAATGTCCCCTGACGTGACAGAATAGTGAAGTGGCCCCTGAGGCCAAGTGGAATGTTAAGGAGGAATCTGTAATGCTCTTCTCCATGGACTGCAAAGAGAGGCAAGCCCACGAGTGTTGAACCTGTAGATCCACAAGAATCTGCCGCATCTATGTTTGCTGCCTAAGAAGTCCCATTGGATAATCTCCTTCTCTCTCCTTTTCCCTACTGAGGCTCACTCCTGTCTAAAATATTCATCCTCCAGGCCCTGCGCTCACAGTCTGATGCAGAACTGACTTGCACAATCCTGCTGAACATGTCGTCACCCTGAGTGCCTCTTCTTTCTTCTCAATTGGCTCATGAATTCTGTGGCTGGGCAGAGGGAATCCCTCAAGGCTGCAATGGCAGCAGCTACAGATAAAACACATGGAGGTACCTCTGTCGGTAAAGTCATAACAGAAAGCAAAATCTATGATTCACAACTCCCTTTCTTTGTTCTCTTAAAGTAGTAAACAAGAACTGCTTATTCACACTTCTGCTCAGGATTGCTTGTACATGGTGCCACTCCCAGCTCCAGTCATGGCAAATATGGCTCACCAGAGGTGAAGGAAAGGAGGAGGGAACTGATCAGCGAAACTATGGGCTATGACAGTGAATACTGGCATCATTTTCCAAAGGCAGTGATTTTAGCTGATATTTCACTCTCAAGCACGACAAAGTCACAGAGAGAACAGGTTCTGCTTGTGTTCTGAATCTGCCCAGTCCTGTATGCCACTAGTTTGCATGCTACAATGGTGCCTGACAAAGTTATAGTGGTGTAATATGGGAAAGTGTCCAACCGAGGAGGAGAAAACAAGGCTACTGTGCTAGAAAGCTTCAGAAGAGGATTTGCAGCGGACCTCCAGGAAACACATTGCTCCACATGCACCTACTCCTTGCTTATCTCTAGGTGGATATGAAAAGCAGGTAATTCTACCTCTCTTTGCTTTACTGTGACCTCGTCTTGTAAATTAATAAAAAGTCAATAGTTGTCTTCTGTTAGGTTGGGGAGCACTATCAGTACATCGCTGTAATGGGAAATACATTTACAGACTTAGCTGAGGTTTCTTCCCCAATACTGGGCTCACCTGTACTTAACTGCAAGAACTGACTGGGCTGGGGTGCAGTCCTGGTTCACAGCACAGCTGGACCTCCCGGTCACATGTCCCCCCATTCTCTACCTCTTCCTCCTCAATCTCACTGTTCATGGCAGAAGCCTGAGACTTGGGCCCCTCTGAGACAGCCACAGTGGTTTGCAGGGTGATGGTGGGATCTCCACCAAGGATGATTTGAAACTCATTGTACGAGTGGCAAGTTGGCAGCTCAGCACCAGACTGACAGCCTCTCAATCCTTCTGAAATGCCTGCCACAGTTCCTTCACTTTCACACAGCACTCCTTCTCCTGAATCCCCTGTGCAATCTGATCAGAGACATTTCTGTGTCTGTCTGCACATTTCTATAAATATGTATGTACAGCATCTCCTCCCCGCCCTCCACAGGCCCAGAATTCCCAAACTCTCCTGTCCCAGCCAAGCTGGACAACCAGGGAAAGGCATTTCAAAAATTCACAGGGCTTTAAAGGGGGTCTCCTAATCTCCATGACTCTTACAAAGTAGAGTTTACATTTGTGACCAAAGCAGTCAGCTTCCAGCACAGTGGGACAGCAGCTGAAGGAAGGGTAGGATCAATATGGTAATACAGCATCTACACTCACACTATGTCTACCATGGCTCAGTGTCACACAGGGAGGTGATTTTACTGCATCGCTGAAACAGGGTACTAACATCAGAGGAAAACAAATTGAAGTACAGACACATGCTGAACCAGGTTGACACAAAGTGGCATACACTGACGTAATTTTGTTGACCCATTGAAATTAAGACCAATATTGAGTATTTTTTTCAGAATCCCACCTAAGTCTGTGTAATGCCAATCACCAGAGAGATGACTTCAATCAGTTAAACCAGCAACAATTTTGGTGCTGTATTGGTAATTTGCATACCAACATCAGCCCCATTTTAATTCCATCCTAGGACTTGCGTGGCTGAAACACATTATCAAGGTCTGGAATGGGAAATAGTTTCAATGACACACACAGCTAATGGTAGTTACTGTATGATGCTTAAACCTAGCAATTGTATTAGCTTTGTGAGGGTTGTGAGTGGGAGTTTAGATAGGGAGAAGAAAGGAGAAAGCAGGAACCATCACAAAGAGCTATTATACCTGATGGGCTCTACAGAAGACAGATGAATTGTGAGCTTCAGTATTCAAAATAAAAAGGATACAATCATATGTCTGGTTAACTTACAGGAAATAGTTCCATAGACAATTTTACACTAACTACAGTGATTTGAGCAATTTTTTAAAATAATACCAGCCAATTTCTCTCCATTATACTCTGCTGGCAGAAAATAAAACATTTTTCTTTGAAATGATTGCCTTTGGTTTTGTTAAATCATGCAGTCTGTCAACATGTGGTCACCATTTTTACATAATCTTTCCTGCTTCTCTGGAAAAGAATGCATTTGCAGTGTGATCTTTGATATAAATATGTAATCCAGTACTAGTTAAGGCTGTTTCTCTGATTGCAAAAAAGATAGGTAAGCAACTGATATACTGTAACATGAAAAAGTCAAAATCATAAGGATATACCTCAATTCCTATAAATACACAATAGATTTCAACTTGCTATTTCTATTCCTCTTCAAGTCATAACTGAAAAAAATACAAATAAAAAAACCAGGGTTTAATTCTCTCTTTGCATATGCCTGTACAACTTTACAATAGGAGTTGCATGGGTGTAACTGGGGGACAAAACAAGGACCTTTCAGTGTCAAGTGCCTTCATAAAATTAAATATCTGAAACAGAAATGTAAAATCCTCTGTTGTTCCTACACAGCCTGTTACAACAAGCCCACTACAGCTGAGCAAATAGAACAGTTTCCAACTTTGGCTGTCATGTAGCAGTCATACTAATTTTGCTATATCTCTTTTATTGGAAGACACACTCATCCAAATAAAGGGACTTGAACAAAAAAGGTTAAAAGATGTAAAGGGAGTAATAAAACCCTGAAAAAGCAAAAAGTACAATATATGTGTTCTTGATAACATTTTCCTTAACCTTTTCATGACATCTTATTTATTCTGAGAATATTTTCAGTTGTCTATTTAATGTTATTTATTCTTTGTATTTAAACTAAACTGTTTCACAAATTGGAGTTTACATAAATCACGTTCCTGCTGAACTCTGCTTAATGATGAAGACATACAAAGTCAATCATTATCATGCAATCACAACCACATTGCCAGCACTAATTGTAAGATTTCAGCTTATGTAGCCACTATTCGTATTCTTAAGAATGCCCCTTTCAAGAAACACACAACAGGAAAAACTGTTCTTTTGAGAGCAAGGAAGGAAAAGCAACAGAAGTGCACCAGTTATACGTAAGGAGGCATCATGCCTGTGTAACGCATCATGTCTCTGCTGGATGCTCAGGAGCAGTTACACTTACTACCACTTCAAACATGTGCAAGCAATATTCCCCACTCTGCTAGACTGCTGGGACTTATTATTGGATGAGGCTATGGGAACATGGCTGTGCTTCCCACTCATGCTCAAGTCCTCCCCTATCCTATCCCGTAGCAGAAAGCACTGCTGGCACCACCTTCTGTGGCCTGAATATGATTATATGCTGCATGGGTGTCTAGTTGTGATAGTAACAGGGTCCTCCCATCTCTCTCTATGACCACTGCCCAACATACATAGGCTGAGTGAAAACACTACAAAATCCCGGGAAGCCTGAATGAGTAGGAGAAATGCAGTATTTTCCATGCACTAATTGTATCCTAAACTTTCTTCATACACTAAATAGCGTAAGAACACTGGCTCAAACCAATAATCCATCTACCCTGGCATCTGTTTTCCAACAGTGGCCAGTGTCAGAAGCTTCAAAGGGAATGAACAGAACTGAGCAATTACTGAGGGATCCATCCCATTACATACACCCATCTTCTTGCAGTTGGAGGTTTAGGGATGGCCAGAGCATGGGGTTGCATCTAGGGATGTTAAATTGCGCTTAATCAGCTAATTGAGTAATCGATGGAATTTCCATTGACTACTTGATTAGTCTATAAGGGGGGAAACTGCAGATCCTGGTGTCTCTTAATACATTTAAAAAGCAGAGGTGCAGCATCTGGGACTGGGCGCGAGTTGGAACAGTAGATTCCCAGCTCATGCCTGGTATCCCTGCTATACCTCAGCCTCCCGTGTCCCCCCCACCCCGCGGAGACGATGCTGGTGGGAACCGGCATTTAAGCCAGCTCCCCCTAGCATCAGCTCCTGCCCTCCCCTTGCTGCCTCTCTCTGATGTGGGGTGGGGAGAGCGACTAGTCGCTCACATCCCTAATTGGATCTCTGAGCATCTTGACTAACAGACATAGATGTACCTTTTCTCCAGAAAATTACCTAATTCTTTTTTTGAATGCCATTATGTTTTTAGCTTTCACAGTGTACACTGGCAATTAGTACCACAGATTGGTTGTGCACTGGGTGAAGAAGTACTTCCTTTTGAGGGTTTTATATATGTTACTTATTAATTTGATTGGATTATTCATTAGCTTATTTAACTCTGTAGAGGGGCTCTGGGTTGGAGGCGCTTGCCACAAAGAGTTGACCACAAGGGGAATCCAGAGGGGTGATATGGCTCTCAACAGATGGCCTAGGTAACACACTATGGGCTGCATATGCCTCTCACAATGGTAAATAAACTGAGAACCACTATATTATATCAGTGTATTCATTTAATACCCAGTACTCACCCCATCTTAGTATTTAGACTTCTATCAGTTGTATATAAATAGCAAAGGTGCAGCATCTGGGACTGGGCGTGAGCTGGGACAGCTGATTCCCGGGTCGCGCCCAGTCCCCGTGCTGCACCTCTGACTTTTAAATGTATTAAGAGGCTCTTAATACATTTAAAAAGCAGATGTGCAGAATCTGGGACCGGGCGCAAGCCGGGACTGCTGATTCCTGGTTCACGCCTGGTCCTCTCCCGCTACATCTCTGCCTCCTCAGCCCTTCCCCTGCAGAGACAATGCTTTTAAGCCAACTACCCCCAGCACCAGCCATTCTGGGTTGAAATTTTGGTCAAAAGGACACCTGTGTTAAGAAGAACATGTGTATATCCTGCACTAAAAATACACTGCCTTAATCATGCTCTTTTATAACCCAATGGTCAGAATCAGCCTCCCTGCTATTGGGACACT
Organism: Rafetus swinhoei; assembly: GCA_019425775.1. Classification (NCBI taxonomy): domain Eukaryota; kingdom Metazoa; phylum Chordata; order Testudines; family Trionychidae; genus Rafetus; species Rafetus swinhoei. The sequence continues at coordinate 85,770,837 of CM033446.1, read as the reverse complement.
GCCTCTTGCTGCTTTTCCTGCTGCCACTGAAGAAATGCTCATATGAGAAAGGAATGTCTGAGAAGATGTTGTCCTTTCTTTGCTGCAGCTGTCTTACCCTCTGTTGCATCATAGGGAAAAGAGAGTAACTGTTCTGGTTACTCCACTGCCTACCTCCCTGCCAGTCTGTGGGACTCTCCAGAAGATCAGGATAAGAGCTTGACTTGTTCTGATCAAATCTCAGGGGAGGGTGGGGGGGACGGACATCTACCCAGTGATGCCTTCGCTTCCCCACACAGCAGCGCAAAAAGGTAAAAGCAGGAAAATCTGACAACCAATTGGTTAGTGCAGCCTGGATACTGGCTCTGGTACCCAGGTGACTATAAGCCAGCTGGGGATAGCTGAAACACATGCTGCATTCCAACCAGTCCCTCTTCTTACCCCTTACACACATCACAGGAAACAGTTAAGATATGTAAGAGCTAGCTATACTAGCTTGTAACTGCTCCATGCTGCTGGAATGCCCAACAGGCCACTTCCGAATGTTTGCTGCTCCATTTGGTCAAACTGAACAATGCAAGGGGAGCAGAACAGGACTGAGAATGTGTACCAAAGTACTGATTGTGTCCTCTTGACCTTTTCTGAAATGACATGTTTAGCCTTCAGAGTGAAACAGTTGCACACCAGTGACATAGAAATAATTTCATCCATTGCTGAAAATTTGTCTGTTAGGGGTGGAACGTGGGAGCTGTGCACAGCAGTAACATAAGACAGGAAGTGAAGACTACCATGCAATTGAAGCAGCATGGAACTTAAAGGTTTTTGGAATGTAATTGCCCTGACTGGAATTAGGCAAAGCTACCATTTCTTTCACAGTGTTAGGAAAAGTGCCAATGAACTTTGTGATCGCAAGCAGTCAAGATCTTAATTTTCTGCCTTACCTCCAACATCACCTCCATGCTATATCAGGGCATTTGTTCATTCCTAAGGGTATGTCTCCAGTATGGGGTAGATCGATGCTATGGTGATTAATCCACCGGGGTTTGATTTAGTGGCTCAGCTGAAGAGTGGACCTCCTAAATCAACTACCAAACACTCTCCCATCAACTCTGGTACTCTGTCAGAAGGAGATGAGTAAAAAGAGTGACTGGGAGAGTTTCTTCTGTCAACCCTGGGCAGTATGGACTCTGTGGTAAGTAGATCTAAACTATAGGGATTTGAGTTACATTACTAATGTTACTCAAAATGCGTAACTTAGATTGACTTTTCCCTGTAGAGCAGATCTGCTCCAACTCTGACAGAAGTATGCCACATTCTGAAATGAGCTGCAGCCAAAAGTAGATTTAAGTATAATTGAGAGCAGATGGCCCCAAATCTCTACCCAGTTTAAGACAGAAATTAATCATATGGATACATGTAATTTCAGGACACACAAATCACTAAGACCATGATGTTTGGAGCCATCTTGTCCATTGGATGATTCCAGGCAGCTGCCCACACTCACCAGAAGTGGTGGGAGGTGAGGGAAGTGGAGCAATCCAGCCTCAGCCTGCTCCACTCCGTCATGTCACAACCACATTGCTCCACTTCACTGCAGTGGTGGGAAGTGGATCAATCCAGCCGCAGCCCCAGCCCACTCCACTCTCTTGAGTGATGGGCTTGGAGATGGGTTGGAGGAGTGAAGTGAGCAGGTCCATCATGGTGAGTGCAGGGATGGGAGAGTGACCCCTGATGCCAGCACCACCACCACCCTCACTAATCCCCATTTTTGTTGCTCAGAGATGGGAACTGGGGAACAAGTGCAATGGGCCTGGGAAGGAGCAGAGCAGGGCAGCAAGATGAGAAAAGCGGTGAGGCCTAGGGGAAAGGGAGAAACTACCCCAAGCCCCACACTTCCCCAGGGACAGCCTAGATGCAGACCTTAGATATTAACCTCTGCACAGTTTAGATAAACTTGCAAAACAGCATGAATTGCATTTCACACTGTCCCATCCGATGTTTTCTTATGAATGTTTGTTTTCATGATTAAATGTATTACATTCTCTGAATTAAACAACAATAATAATTGGATAGATGACGTCAAGCCCAGGAGATCTTTGCATGCTCCAGTTAGAAACAAGTGAATGATAGAGGAAATTACCACTGACCTTGGCTATAATAATTTATGCATGTAAGGCTGCTTAGATGTGCCACCAATTGGGATATGTCTAGTTTAGCAAGTTTTTGCACATCTCTGAGCTAAGTCAGAGATGCAAATGCTAAATCCAACTCGAGGGGATATCATATGGATTTGTGACATCCCTTAAGGATGTTGGATACACCTAACAAATAGATAATTCTCAATTATTTTATGTAATTTTTTAAAATTTCAAACATATAATTTTCATATTTAATAATAATGTTTACTTATGGCCAAATCCTGGGCCAATCTTTTTACATTAGTTTTTTACATTTGTGTTAATTCCACTAACTCAGGACAATAGCAGAATCATACTCCCAGCAGGTTAAGTGCAAGAGCTCAGATCAGGGACATGACCACAAAAGCGATATAAAGTTCGTCTTTCACTGCTCTAATTTGGGAACTATTCTGTGAAGGGTCAGTTACCCTTTACCATATGAGAAAACCATGAGAGTTACCCATGAGAGTTACTCTAGCTTGCTTACGCTTGGTGGCAACAGCTATTAGATGCCAAAAATGCATCTGTGGACTGCCATAATACATGGATGTCCCAGCCATACCCAATTTCCTCTGGCCATGTATATCTCAAATTGAAAGCCTTATTCATGTTCTGTCAATAATTACTTCAAGATTTACAATATGACAGATCTTCATCCCAGGAACTGCTGAAGTAGCTAGATGCAGAGATAGAATACACACATCTTTTCTTAATAGCACAGATCATCACAATAAAGAATATTTTAAAATCTTAAATTTTCACGATCCAAGATTTCATGTTTTTATATATGTTTTCCCATCTCAACTCATTCTGTCACTGAAATCAGCTATCTCCTTTTTCAGCTTCCTGAATTACTCTCTCACTACAAATACCGTAACAGAGAGCCAGGCAATTCTCATCCGGGCTTGAGTTCAGTTAGATTTCTTCCCCCCCGGTAGTCTGTGACAAACATAGAAAAGCTTAATTAATCGAGCACTCCAATGATTTTAAGCACAGAGACCATAACCCTGGGGATTTCATTTTGAAATAAAAGCATGGTATCGCTCCATTATTTGTCTCTAATTTCATTCCTAATGTTGGCCTCCTCTCTCTGTCTAGCAAACTGTTCATTAGTGCCTCTCCTAAATACTTCAACAGCCCATACCCAAAGCAGAAGAACAACTTCCTGTGGATCATCTCAAGTGTTCTACCCTCCATGAGATACAAACTCACTCAGTAGACAACTAGTCTCCTTTACACCATTTTCCTTCCTGCTGATTTCCCTTCTTTTTGGAAAAAACAAATGCAGGTATCCCTACAAACACATATCATCAAGGAAGCTTGTTTCAGCTCTGAAGGCAGCACAGCCTTCCCAGCTATGCTGGCTAAATCTCATGGATATTTTCAGCAAGCTGCTGGGATAGATTCCCATCATCTCTACATACTAGAGAACTTTACTGTGGCTTTTAATTTACACCCCAGTGAACGAGTGTGAAGGTGCACCACTCCCACAGGCATTGTGTTGAAACACATACAATACGCAAAGCCTTTACAGGATATAGCTTGAGCTGCCCATTCATAGATGCAACTCAGCACAGGCAAGTCACATTTTGGGTCCCTAACGTCACCTCTGCGATTGGATTCTCCTATGTTTTTGAGCTGTGGGTCTGGACCTGCACATGGGCTGCTTGCAGCCACATTGGTAAAGGAAACAAGAAGCTTTTCCTCTCCATCACATCAGGCACCCACCAGGACTAGCTGTGATCTGGCTCCCAATAATTTCTTTCACAGTCAGACAGTGGTAGCACGACTCTCATAAAAACAGAATATAGCAACTATAAAATCAAACAATACTTAGTGATTCTTTGAATAGTATATTCTTCATTCTTTCACAATATATGATTAGTAGTGATAATTTCAGAGCTCAAATGCACCACTAATTCAAAAGCTACATTTAATGACAGTAAAAAGCAGAAGGCCAAATGAGTAAGCATCACAGATGGTCCAAAAAAAAGTTATTTAATTCTTCATCAGCTATAATAAACAGCTGCATTCTTGTGTATGGGGGGGGGAGGTTCTGCTTTTGTATTCTTTGTCACAGTGCATATGCATATTTCCCAGAAAATCAAAACCATCCACTGTATTTAAAGTCTTCTATAAAACAGACTGTAGTGAAGTATATTATTTAACCTGAGATAATACAAGATGGCAAGCAATGTAGCCATAAAAAAAGGAGAAGGCTTCCAAGATGCAAAAATGAGTCAAAGAACCATCAGTCTCTTTTGATTACTAAATTGTGCACTAATTCAGAATGATAAACAAGAATATTTTCAAGCACTAGGAAGAAATTCTGTACGTTCCCAAATTACAACCAACCTGAATGCTTGCATTGTTCTTTAAACACAGGTGCTCCAAAATCAGTGGTAAAAGAACTGAGTTAGTGGCTACAGTATAATAGTCAGTCTAGTGTTCTGGTTGTTTAAACTGAGCTTGCCTACACCACCACAACAGTTAACTTAAGTAAATACACTCCAATTAGTGAACTCAAGTTAGCCTACTTCCAGGGAGAGTGGCCATGCTATAAACACAGAGTGGTCTGATTAGCATCACAGAGCAAATTAATTAGCAGCTGATGACTGGAGATGATGTATCCCCAGTGCATTACTGGCTCTGAGCACCAGCAGCACTTGAGCTTCAAACCACCTTACTTGCTTAGGCCAGCTAGCTCATATAGAAAAGCTCTACTAAACTTGAGTTAGATGGCTGGAAGCGGATAGGACCTGGGGTATGTGAAAACTTGAGTTATATCTTGAGCTAACAATGCTGGGAAAACATGAACTTCTATCTAAACCTTGGATACTATTCTGTTTTTAATTAATTTTAAAATGTTACATTTTCTTCGAACATCAAGGGATGAAATTCAGCTGCTAGTCATAAAATCAACATTGAAAATATAAAAGACTTATTTGGAATACCTGCAATCTATATGCAGGTAATAGAAAGATGGCTGATTTAAACTTGGTTTTGACAATATCCAGAATCCTTCCTTTATAAAAGTCTTCAAAAGATGTGTGTGAAATTATCCTTTACTGAAATGAAACGTAAAAAGACAAAGGATTTTGTCATAACCCTTATGTAGAGGCATTATTTTTACTTTGCAACAGGGCAAAATTTCACACGCAAATGCAACAAGTATTTCCACAGAAACACACAGGTTTCCTTTTGCACCTGCAAAAACATATTTGTCCAGATAGACTAACTGGCAGTTAGGAATGCAGTTATCAAATCTGCACAGGCAACTGCAGAAGTTTAAATACCTGGAACTATTAAGAGTATGTCTCACTACTGCTGACAATATTACATGGTCAGATTATTACTTCATTATTCATCACATTTTTAGCTCATGTAATAAGCACAATCAGGCTTGTTTTATATTATTGGCCATGGTTTCTCTCTTTCCACCTCTTTTCATTATATGTTTGTTTTGTCAATAAATAGAAAATTAATCTAATAGTATTTTACTTACATTACATCCCTCTTGAAAAGGACTGTGGAGAAGTGCAGGATCTTATTTAACATTGTCTTTTTACTTCTAGAAGATCCCTGGAAATACTTACTACAACAGAATAGCTGATGGAATATGTCTTCTCCTAACAATTTTTGAGGGATGGGTGAAGGAACTGAGATTGCTTCTATGCATATCAAGATGAGAATTATCAAGGTATGCCCTTATCCCATCTCCTAGGAGCATATGTTGGCACTGGAAGCAGAACATGTGGAGGCAACAGCTTTTCAGGCATCAGAAATGACAGCAGCAGGAGCTCAGGTAGGCTGTTTAGATTCTGTTCTTTGATCCATATTCAATTAATCCAAGCAGCTCCTGTGCTTTACACAATATTAGAGGCTGCAGAAATATTGTATACAAAGTTCACAATAAGAACATAGGTTTATGCAATTTCTTCCCATCTGTAAAATTAGGAGATGACCATGTCCTAATTAAAAACTCACATTTAAACACACTGACGATCAAAATACAATAAAAACAGCTGGCTACTAAACATTTTTTCTGACTAATTTAGACAGCCTTATTATATAAGATTTCATATTCATTACATATATACATATAAAATAACACCCAGTATAGAGGAGTTGTTTTTTTTATTTAAATCAGGAATTAACTATGTATATTAGAATATTTAAATATTATAATAACTTCATTGGTTAAATTTTGAAAAATAATCATACATAAATAAGTTTGCACCAATAATATGAACAGTGGAGGTAGCAGGAATTTTTTCCAAATTTTCAGAGCACTCTCTGCTTGTGTACATGCTTTATTGGGCACACAGAATATATAAAGTACACAACAGGTTGACAAAAAATAGTTATCAATGGTTCTCTCTCAAACCTAAAGGGCATATCTAATAGCTTCCTGCATGAGTGAATCTTGAATCCACATGCTATTCAATGTTTCCATTAATACTATGGATAATGGAGCAGAGAGTATGCTTACAAAATCTGTGTCTGAAAAGATGGAAGGGGTTGCAAGCACTTTGAAGGACAGGATTAGAATTTAAATTACCTTTATAAACTGAAGAATTGGTCTGAAATCCTCAAAATGAAATGCAATAAAGGGAAGTGCTAAGGACTTCACTTAGGAAGGAAAATTCTTATATACAGCTATAACATGAGTTCTAGCTGGCAATAGTAGTGCTGAAAAGGATTGGGGATGTTATAATGGCTCACATATTTAATAAGAATCAACAGTCCAATGCAGCTCCAAAAAGGGATAGCATTCTGGGCTTTATTAACAAGAGTGTCATATGTCACACAAAGAAAGTAACTGTCCCAATCAGCTTGGTACTGGCAAAACCTCACCTGAAATACTGTGTCCAATTCTGGGTATAAGAAAAATTATGAACATTTAGAAAAACTGATCTGTGAGCAAAGGTAAAAAATGGGTGTATTTAGTCTTGAGAAAAGAAGCTTAGAGGAGACCTAATAACGGTCTTCAATTATTAAGAGCTGTTATAAGATTATCGTTTTCCGTTACTACTGAAGGGAGGACCAGACATAATAGGCTTAGAATATACAGCAAAAGAGGAGAGGTTCGTTTTTTCCGGGGGAGGAGGAACTAGTTTAGTTCTGGACTATGCTTCCAATGGAGGTTGTGGAACCCCCATCATTGGAGGTTTTTAACAACAGACTTGACAAAACCATTAGGGAGGGCCTAGGCTTACTTTAGTCCTGCTTCAAAGCAATGGTTCTGCACTTGATGACCTCCTGAGGTCCATTCTACCATACATTTCTATGATAATTTACTGGTGCTAAACTCAGTTGTCACTACAAACAAATGATTTATGCATGTAGGTCTTGATTCAAAGCCCACAAGACTCAGAGATAGTCTTTTCATGGATTTTGGCCCTTAAATTAAGCCCATATGAGCACATTCATTCTCATCAATAAATATAAATGAAAATATGCAAACAGTATGTGTATTCCAGAGACACACACCCACAGAGGTAATATTTTGAACATGTTGCCTTTTAAATATATTTCACTGATTTAGTATGGCATAGTGTTCATTCTTACACAATTTCCATGACAACAATGGAAATTCCACAGTAAATCAGGAGTAGAATTCAGAATGGTCCTTTCAACAGCAATATACAAAACCTTCATATTACAAAGTTAGAGAAAGGATATTTGTCAAACAAACTTAAAAAACTCAGTTCAAAATAAAACTTTTGGCCCCTTTTTTAGACAGTTTTTGTGTGTGCTGGATGCAGCTGATGTGCAGATATTTTACAGTATGTGGAACTGCATAAAAAGGAATGTAGGCTTTTTATGATTTATTACATATTATCTCTGTGAAAATTTACAACTGTAAAAGGAGAGAAAGCCACCTAAAGACAGGCTATCCAGAGGTCTAAAACATAGAATACTGTGTAATATTAAATTTTTAAAAAACCAATAAAACTTAAAGGGGTCCTAAAACTTGAAAAAATAACCAAGCATCATGACTTCATTTGGTGACTGTTGCAACACTGTTAACAATAATTTAATGTGAATGTTTTGGAGACAATGTGCTATGATGTAATTCTACAACAATAAAAAACATGAATGAATTACACCATCCCTTCTGGCCTACATGATATCAAATGTACGCACTATGAGCCAGATTCAGTAGTATGCTCAAGCATATTTAAAACTAGAAGCTCAAGAGTGGTGTCAATGAAGTCAATGGAACTAATCATGTTTAAAATTATCCATGAGCTTAAGTGCTTTCCTGGACTGGAGCCTACGTTAAGTCTAATTTATATATATATATATATATATATATATAAAATTAGCGTCCCACCAAATTCATGGCTATAAAAACTGCAACATGGTCTGTGAAAAGATCTCCCCTCTGAAATCTGGCTTCTGTTTACATTTACATATACAAATTTTAGAGGAGAGAGGGTAGCAGTTCTCGAACTGGAAGTCCTGACATAAAAGAGCATTGTGAGGGTCACAAGGATATTGTACGGGGTCACAGTCGGGGCGGCCCGTGCATATAGGCAGACTCAGCAGTCGCCTAGGGCGCCATGTTAAACCAGGCGCCCAATGATGACGCACCGCCGTTGAGGGCTTTGGATGCGGGGGCGCCGATCGCGCATTCCACCTAGGGCTCCAGTTGCTAGCAGCTCGTCTTGGAGGCGGGGGCGCTCATCGTGCATCCTGCCTGGGGCGCCAGTTGCCGGCAGCTCGTCTTGGGCCGCCCCGGTCACAGTATTTCCACCCTTACTTCTGTGCTACATCAGAGCTGGGAGGCCAGAGAATAGCAGCTGCTGGCCAGGCACCCAGCACTGAAGGCAGCATCCCACCAGTAGCACAGAAGTAAGGGCAGCAATACCATACCATGCCACTGTTACTTCAGTGCCACCTTTAGAGCTGGGTTGCTGGCAATGGTGGCTGCTGACTGAGGGCCCAACTCTGAAGGCAACAGCACAGAAATAAGAGTGGCAATACCATACCATCCAATCCTTATTTCTGAACTGCTCATGGTCATGGCTCTGCCTTCAGAGCTGAGCTTCTGGCCAGCAGCTGCCACTATGCAGCTGCCACTGTCCAGCTGCCCCACTCTGAAGCTAGCACTTCTGCCAGCAGCAGCACAGAAGTAAGACTGGCAATACCACTACCTTTCTACAATAGCCTTGCGACCCCTCCCTGTTTGAGTCAGAACCCCTACAATAACAACTGATATTTCAGATTTAAATATTTAACATGAGATGTATGATTTTTAAAGTCCTATGACTGTGAAATCGAACAACATAGACCATGAATTTGGTAAGTCCCTAGATTTAGTTTATTATGTATTACCATTGCACCTAGAAGCTCTATTCATGGACCAGGACCCCCATTTTGTTAAAACACTGAACAAACAGACAACAAAAGAACAGACTCTGCCCTGAAGTGTTTACAATCTGAATGACAAGCAAAAACAGATGGCTACAGAAAGATCAACAGGGAGTATAAAGAAATAATGAGACAATATTAGTAGCCAGATGGGCATTGGCAGCCTAACCTGTCACACACCAAGGGGTAGCCCATGTGACCTAGTGGCCAGAATGGAAGTCTGCCCTCATGGTCAGAGAATCAGAAAGCTGTGCTGGAGCTGGGGTCTACAGGCAAGACAATGGTCAGAGCCAAGAGTCAAAAAACAGAACAGAATCAGAGGGCAGAACTAGAGTAATTATCAAAGTTAGGAATCAGGGGTTCAGAAACTGGAATCAAGAAGACAAGGGGAGGAATAAGGGCTGAACAGAAAGCAGGTCTGTTACAACTGCAATGGTAGAACACTCTAAGCAGTCACTATGCTACTGTTGCTACCAGGCTTAAATAGGGATCTACTGACCCTTCATCAAACAGGGAACATGGTTACTTCCAGAGGCTTTACTAGGTTCACTGGGTTGCTAGGCAACCATGCCTGGAGCTAGCTGAGTACCTGATATGACCATTGTCAAGCTTTTTGTAGGCACCAGGGCACAGGAGTGATTTAACCAGGGTTTTGAAGGCATCTGTGGGGAGCTTCTCCCAAATATAAGGAGCAGTATGACAGAAAGCACAAAGGTGTTCTGAAAATTTGACACTTGCTGGAGGCAGTTGTAGACAAGAGTCAACATCTCATTAACAGATCAGAGATGATAGGTAGAATGGGCACAGACCTGAAAGTGAAGACAAGCAGACATTGTATACAATAGAGAAGGAAAAGCCAGTGTATTAAAGCAATGAAAGGAATGTTTTGGTCAAAGTAATGGGTTAGAAAAATGTTCTTTGCAGCACCTCTATTTGCACAGGCCACATAGAAAGATCTTGCAGTAATAGACACACAAGCTATGAAAGCTCGTCAAGAGTTTTAGTTCCATGAATGGATTAGAAAGACCACATCTTGGAGATGTTATGCAGAAAGAATTAACAAGAGTTAGACATAGCTTGGATATGAGAGACAAGTCTGAGTTAAAGATGACACCCAGGTTACAGACCTGAATGACAGACAGGATGGCAGAAATGTTCACAATGATCAAGGAAGGTTAGGCAGAGGGCACATTAGAAGCTCCTAATAGCTAGACATCCAAGAGGAGATGTCAGGGACACAGGCCAAGATTTTAGATTTGACAGTAGGAGAGAGATTGTGGGTAGAGAGGTAGACATGTTACTTGTGAGCATAGAGGAGCTAGAAGATGAATGTGTGTGTGAGAGGATGAGATTACCAGAAATAAAGAATATAGGCTATGTCTAGACTGCAGAGCTTTGCCACATCCAAGGAACGCGTCTGCTTTTTTGGAACGGTTTCCGAAAAAGCGGACGTATTCTTTCAGCATCCCTGTATTCCTCTCAGTGAGACTTTTTTCCAAAATTTGGCCCCTTGTAGGCGGGCCAAATTTTGGAAAAGCCTCTTTTGGAAAAAGGCTGAAAAAGACAAGCAAATTGCAGTTCGCAATTCGTGTATCTTTTTCTGACTTTTCTCAGCAGTCTAGACATAGCCATAGGGAGAAGAGAAGGGGACCAAGGACAGAGCCTTGAGGAATCTCCACAGAAATGTGAAAGGTTGATGGAGAAAATGCTCCAAAGGGCATTCTGAGAGAGAGAGATTAAGAGAGATAGGAGGAGAATCAGGAGAAGACAAAATCATAGAGACCAAAGGAAGACCAGTGTTAAAGAAAAAGTGCATGGTTAGTTGTGTGAAAGGAGGCTGACAGGTTGAGGAGATAATTTTAACAGGGAAGAAGACATTAGAGATCTTGGTGAGAGTAGCCAAGCTGAAAAAGGTCTCTCATGTAATTGGAGTTCAGGAGCTTGGAGATGAAAAAGAATGGCAAATGGAGCAATAGTTAGAGAGGCAAATGGAGTCAAGAGAGGATTATTTCATTTTTTTAAGATGGGAAGGACAAAAGCATGCTTGTATTGAGAGGCAATATGCTGTACCTTTCTTTAGAATAAAATATACCGACTTAAAGATTTGCCATCATGTCAGAGGTCTTTTGATTTGTCTACGTCAGTGATTCCCAAACTGTGGTCTATACATCATTTGATTCTTGTCCATAGACAACTGGTAGGTTGTGTGTTATCTGTTTTTCTTTGCTTCCAGTTACTCCTACACTTCACACCAGGCACTTCACGCCAAAGAAGAGCTTGCCATCTATCAAGCTAGCTAATAATTGTGCTCAGAAATATATTACAATTCTGTATAGGAATAATATTAATATAATGCAACAACAGTGTTTACTGAGATATTCAGATCTTTAGAGAATATACAGGAAATGATGGAGGAAATCAGTTAAGTATTTTATCACTTATAAGTCAATATATGAACATTTTTAAAAATGCCCTCCAGAGAAACAAACTATTATTTTGGAGAAAGATATCCAAAATAAATTATGTGAAAGTTGTACAAATTCCCATGAATGGAAAAAAAACCCCACAAGTACACAGAATGTTGCAAGAGAAATTTCAAATTGATCTCTCAAACTGTGAATGAAATAAGACTTGGCAAGATACAGTTGTTCTAAATCAGTGGCTTTTAACCCGTGGTCTCCTCAACTCTGGGAATCTGCAGACTATGGCTAAGATTTCCAAAGGGGCCACACCTCCATTTCGAATTTTTTAGGGGTCCACAAGGTTGAAAAACATTTTTTTTAAATCACTGATATCTCTCAAGAGATTCAACCTTAGATAGTTTTCAGGTTATATTAACTGCAACTAAACTTTATAAGACTATTAATTCCTTCTCCCTTTACGGTTGGAAAGTATATCATGTGAGATATTCCTTCTTTTGGTGATTGTGCCCTTCCAATTTTTTGGATACCAGATAAAAAATTCATACCGCTAGATAGGAATATTGCCCCACTGTCCGTAATTTATTATGTGCTAATTTGTTACTCTTATTGTGTTTACATTAACATAAAATTCAAAGATTGATGTCAGTGCTTTCCACTGCAATTTTTCAAGGAATGCTGGGTACTGAGAGATTGCTATGGAGATGTTAATTCTTCATTTTATATAACTGAAGTAAAATTACCCTTCCAAAAATTTGTTTAAAAAAATAAAATAGCTACTGCTAGTTATATTTTCATAAGGGCAAACAAATTCTCTCACAACATGCAAAATTTTGATAAAGAAAAGATATGAACATCTCCCTATTTCAAAGCTTTTAAAAATAAAAATTGCATGATTATAAAAAGAAGATAAAATGCTACAATTAGAGGAAAGGAATTTTTAAGAATAAAGCCCCCAAAATTTTAACATTCTTTCTCAGTTTTCATTTTTTCTAATATTTTGTTTTTGCTCCAAGCCTAGCAAAATGACAACTGAAAATATTCTGGTGCATACGAATGTGGCACAATTGGAGCTCATGATTACATGATTTTTTTTTTTTTTTTTTTTTTTTTTTTGCAGGATGGGATGAAGGGGTAGCAGATTTGAAGTTCATCCTACAGTTATTTCACACTCCATACTCACAATAACTTCAGTTGGAGTTTCAAGTACTGCAGGCCAATGGTATTCAGGCCAAGAAATGTATGTCTCACCCTGTGAACTGCCTTTGAGATTTTGAAATATAAATGTAAAAAGTTATATAACTTCTGGTTGCCAAACCTGAATTCCTTGTACAACACATTCTTGTAACGAAATGTGGAAGAGTTTATAGGATACCTGCTACATATTTCTGTCTACATCAGTGGTTCCCAAACTGTGGTCTATACATCATTTGATTCTGGTCCATAGACAACTGGCAGGTTATCTGTTGTCTGCTTTTCTTTGCTTCCAGTTGCTCCTACAGGTGGCCAGGCAATTCATGCCAAAGAAGAGCTTGCCATCTGTCAAGCCAGCTGGATGCAAGGAGGAGGAGCCAGCCTACCAGCCTCTCAGAGGCATTCTGTAAAATGATGACTGGAAACAGGAGCCACCTGCTGGAGATGCCAACAACCAGGAGTTGCCAATGGACAGGAGCCAGAAATGGGACAAAACTGTCCACAGGAGAAGAGGGAAAAGGGACCAAAAGTCTAGGGAGAGATGGGGCAAAAGAGACCAGGTGGCAAAGACTCATGTGTAGTAGAGGATGGAGAGGAAGAACAGACTGGATGGCAGGGAGTGATTAAATGAACGGCAAAAGGAAAAAATACATGTTGTGTTTTCAAAAGGAAAAAAGCAATTACTGTATTACACATAATAAACACATAATTAAAATATATTTTCTTATTACTTTTCCATGTAAGCAGTTGCTTTAGTTGTCACAGAGACACTCCATGTTCACTTGTGCAAGCAAGAATGAGTGGCAAAGAGATGCTCATAAAATAATCAATTAAACGGTGGTTCACACTATGAGAAACAAAATCCAAGATCTAGATTCACCTCACTGTGTCACCTTTTGTGTTGCTTTGGATTAAAGCTGCCCTACGTATGGAGCTGTGGCTTTCTCTGGCAGAGGGGCATCCCAATGGGGTGTAAAGTCAGCCCTTCATCACACCCTTTCAGCAGGGAAGGGACAGCTTGCAATTTTGAACAAGATAGGACAGCCCAAAGACCTTAAGGAACCCCAATGATCACAGGGGCAGAAAGGTAGCAGAGAGCACATGCCCTTCACCTCCCCTCCTCACACATTGCTCTGGTGCACCTGAGAATTTGTCTGACAATTTATTGTTATTAAATAGCTCTGGGAAGTATTTTAGAATGTGTGTCCAAAAATCCACAGTCTTACAAATCAGATGGATCAGCAAGCTCACTTAATTCTGTATAGTTAGTCACAGAATTTTGCACAGTGCCACTACAAATATAACATCTGAAATATGTGTAATATTTCTACAATCAAGCAAATAATGAAAACACTATGAAACATTTTCTGTTAATTAGCCCATTTATACAATCAAGAACAATCTTATGTATGTCATTTCTTCAAAATTTGAAAAAAGTGTGGAAAAAACACCTGACTTTTATACATCCAGATGGCACAAACTCTAAAGGTGATCAGAGATAAAGACATGCTAAAAATATATAAACTCGATGGTCTATAAGCACTATTGTTGTTAAAAAAAACTATATACTGTAATTATTTTTAAAGTCAGTGTGACACCACAGAGTACTAAATATTCATTCTTCAGAGTAAATTTGAATCTAGAATTATTCATCTTTTTTCCAAACAGCTGACATGCTATATAAACAAAGTATATATGTTTTTTAAGTAAACAATACAATAAGTAAAGTGATTTATTATGCAATTTATCCCTTTCCATCTCTGTACTGTTCATAATTCAGATCCACATAGGGCAGTTCATATACCATTAATATTTCCCAGATGTGTTTGATTTTAAGGCTATGATCATTTTAACTTTTAAAATATATGCCATTTATCATCAGAGTTATGGTAGCATTCACATTATTCTAGTTAACATTCTGTCAACCATTCCATTATAAAACCGTTTTTTCAGGGGTGCAGAACTTGGCTTAGGAAGTGACTACAGACTGAGACCCTGCATGCAGCATCCTGGCTTGTAAGCAATTTTTAGAGATACTTGAAAAGAAAAACAAAAGGTATAGACTTTCAGTTCTGGAAAAGAAAAAGAACGTTGTTGGTGACTTTAAATACAGTTTCTCCTCTTGAATTTAAAAATGTTTGAGTTTTCATACAAAAATTCTGTAGGTTTTTTTATTATAATGTGAAAAAGCCAGGGGAGAAAACAAATAATTTTTTGTCTAGTAGGAAAAAAAATTGAGATTGTCATTATATTTAAAAACCCAGTTATGCACCATTGCACACAGTGCCTCCTCACTTATCTCCTCAACTACAAAACAAACAAAATAAATATTCTGAAGCAGTGAATCTTCTGGTCCGGACCACAGAAACTGGGTATTCTGTTATCTGAGCTATTTTGGAAATCCCACACTCCAAAAGCAGATTCATTTGAATGTGTCTATCTCACAGAAATGTCTTGGGATAAGACTTAGTTTGGTATAGTTGTGGTTTACAGGACACCTTGCTACGCCACTGATTTTCCAACTCAGTTTACTGAGTCTTTATCTGACCTCAGCTTGGAGTCACTCAGGCTTATTGTCCTAGGCATCTTCATTTTCCATAAAGAAGTCTTTTTTAGTTATTTAAGGTTTCATACCTTAGTTATTTAAGGGTTCTGATGATCTATCACCTTTGTTTCCACGGGGGGAAGAAGACACATTCCTCTTGCCTACCAAGTATTCTAATCCCTCTGAAGTTATTGTAAAGGTTTGGGATTTTTCTAACCCAAATGGCCCTGATTTGAACTCTGAACACTATCAGAGATATCTGCATGGTAATTTCCATAGATACTTAAAATATGCACAATTTTTACAACATGTTCTGACATTTGGGGGAAAATCAAGAAACTGGTATAGCCTGTGCTGAGCACCTGGACTCCCCATCGCACTGGTGAAATCAAGGAATAGAGTGTCTGGAGAGATGAAAAAAATTGGCAGAGGTTTTCTGGGATACCAGCGTTCTTTCACCATCCCTGTAATCCTCATTGTATGAGGAAGAAGGGATGTGTCGAAAGAGGAGATTTTTCTGAAATTTGGCCCCGTATAGATGAAAGAAAAGTGGAAAAAGATACACAAATTGTGGTTCACAATTTGCGTATCTTTTTCCGACTTTTCTTTGTAATGTAGACCTAGCCTAAGATCTCAACTAATCAGTTAACCCCTGATCTCCACAAATCAGTTAACCCCTTATTCTGCAGTTTGCTCATTCTCCCTGTTCCGTTACCAGTTTTTACTTGTCTGTGGAATCCTGTGTACCACAGCAAAATTTGCTACAGTAGGAACCACGGGCCACTGCAGACTACAAAATGTAAATGAGCCTCATGTTTTCAGTAGATCTTTAAAAGATCATAGCAACTCTGACTTTGATCATTAGTCAAAGCTTAAAATCCAGTGAAGCAGGAGTCTAATG
Organism: Rafetus swinhoei; assembly: GCA_019425775.1. Lineage (NCBI taxonomy): Eukaryota > Metazoa > Chordata > Testudines > Trionychidae > Rafetus > Rafetus swinhoei. The sequence goes on along the minus strand of CM033446.1, from coordinate 85,754,241 downwards.
CTAGAGTAGTAAAGGAATAGCTTGAGAAGGCTTGCTGAAAAGTCTGACCCCATCAAGGCCAAGATAAATCCCCTCAAAATCCCCACTCTAAATTGGTGGGTAACAGAGGAGCACTGTGGATCTGAGGCAAAGTGCAGGGAATTCCATAGATTTCCACAAGCCATATGAGAAGAGATTAATAAGAGTTGCCTTTTTTTCATTTATTGTTTTATTCTCAGTTAATGCTTGCTTATAGGTGAAATACATATGTGAAATGGCTATGCACTTCAGCATGCAGGTTAAAAACTTCCCTAAATGTTAACCTTTTCAAGCAGTATTTTTTTAAATTAAACAATAAGAAAAGCTTTACCTTCTATTCTACTCTATATGATTTGCTGCTGCTTCTACACAAGTGCCACTCCACCTCATTCCTGCTGCTCCACTGCTCATTCTTGTGAGATCACAAATCAGAGATCAAGAGTGCCTGGATCTTTCACAAACTGAAAGTTAATTAAAATATGGTAAGGACAGAACAAATAGGGTAGGACAGTGTGTTCATCAGTGACTACAGTTGTCAGGTGTCCAGTTTTCAACTGGAATGTCCGGTCAAGAAGGGACTTTGACAGCTCTGGCCAGCAATCGTGATTAGGCCTCTAAAACTCAAGTCAGCAGTGAAGCACGGCTAAGGCAAGCTCCCTGCCTGCCCTGGATCCATGCTGCTCCCAGAAGTGGCCAGCATGTCCTGCATCCCCTAGCTGCTATGTAGCCAGGGAGGCCAGCAACCATGACTAATGGGAGCTGCAGGGATGGCACCTGTGGGCACAGAAAGTGCATAGAGCTCCCTGGCTCCTCCACATAGGAGCCGGTCATGTTGGCTGCTTCCAGAAGCTACCTTAAGTAAGCACTGCCCAGAAGGAGCTCTCACCCTAAATCCTCCTCCCTCATTCTCAAACCCCATCCCACCCGAGCCCCCTCTTGCTCCAAAACTCCTCCCAGAGACTGCAAACCAGACTTCCTCCTTCACCCCAATCCCGATATCCCAGGCCTGAGCCCCCTCCCATACCACAACCACCTGCCCAGCCTGGAGTCTCCTCCTGAATCCTAAACTCCCAGAACCCATATGCCCAGCCAGAGCTGCCACCCCCTCATGCACTCCAACCCTCTGTCCTAGCCCAGTGAAAGTGAGTGAGGTGGGGGAGAGTGAGCAATGGAGGAAGTGGAGGATGGATGAGTGAGCAGAGGTGGGGCCTCAGAGAAGGAGCAGAGCAGGGGCAAGGCAAGGAAGTTCACTTTTGTGCAATTAGAAAGTTTGCAACACTATCACTGACTTATGTAAAAAATATTTTCAAGGATTGGGTGAACCTCTAAGTTTAGGGGATCATAACTCAATCAAGTCTGACACTAGCTATTGTATTTCCTTTTGTAAAAATTGATTTAACTTTCATCATCTATACTAAACACCATCAAATTAAACTGACAGCAAAGTATAATTCATCCAGACCTTCAATTTAAATTATGCCAAAACCTAATTCTGGGTAAAGAGAGAGGCAGTTAGTAAAAGAATAAGATCTTAAATCTTCACCTAGACATATGTTCAGAGCAATGACTAGCAATCAATTTAACCTCTTTTTCTTGTACACAACTCAATGGCTATTTTATATTTGTTATGTGCTAAATGGTTTTAACTTTTTTCTCCACATTATAAATATGGCAATTTATACCATTCACACTGTCAGCTATGAAATACTAAGATATATCTCATCATGCTATACAGAAAGGGAAGTTAAATTTATGAATTTACCAATGAGGCTAGTCATATTTTGCAAATTGCTTTTCCCTTTCAGACCACTAAAAAGATTGAATAAGCAACTCAAAGCAAACAAGTCTCCTGCATAAATGTGATTTACCAAAATACTCTTTCCCTCCTTTTAATATCAATGCTTGCATTCAGTGGAAGCCCATATAGCCATATGGTTTGGGGTTTTAAACTCTAAGAAGATAAATTATTGTATAACTTGATTGACACAGGAGAGCAATTTTAAGATTATATGTATTTTTTAGATTCTAGCTACAGTTCAGATAAAATCTCCAGATTACAAAATATTCTTTGCCTGATGTTGTATTTACGTTGCACTTGCTTTAGTGTTACAGTTCAAAGTCAAGTAGAACTGCATCACTCTATGTATTAGCCCTGCAGCTATCATAAGCTACAACTGGTTGCTCTGTAAGCAATGAAACAAATTCTCTGTAGTCACCATAGAAATCAGATGGAATGCAGTTTCCTGCTGGTTTGTTACACTGTACTGGAATAATGATAATGTAACTACAGCCTTCTACATTAAATGATGCAACAAAAACATACATGCTCTTCTTTCAAAGATTTTATTAGTTCTTCTCTTCTACAGTTAAAGCTTTCTATTGCTATTAATTTACATAACCTTTTATTTAATCCCATCCCCATCAGTATTTCAAATGAAACAAAACAAAAAATCCCAGACTATTTCACTTCAACTCTGTCTAAAACATTTTTTTCTGGTACCATAACCACAGACATGGAGAACAACTAAAATGTGTGTCAAACATTACCTAGGGCTGAACATCCATGCCTGCGTCACATTCTATATCCCCTCTTACAATGTTGAAATACATCCTTTCCATGGTACATTTAACTTACATCAACCCCAAAAACAAAAAGCTTAATGTTTCTCTGGAATTGACTTTTGTGATTCCTGTGAACCAAACATATCCGTTTCTCTTGTACATTCCTTTTAACTTTAAAATTTTACTTTTCATAAACTCAATGCAGCCAACCTTTTATTTGGTGCTCAACAAACAGTTTCCTTTGTATCTCAGTTACAATGTTGATCCTTATGCCAGTATTTTTCTATTAAGCCAAAAACAACAGGGCAGAAACCTCATTCAAATCATGCACCTCCTTTGACATCAGTGAGCTAGACTGTCTAATGTGAAAGAGCTGTGTGCAGGATGGATTGGGAGGCACTTTGAAGCAACCCTTAGATCCCCCAATCTTGCATTTATGCAGAGTGGATAGTCTCCTGGTCACCTTAGCTAACTTTAGGACTGCTTTATATCACCAGAAAGTGTATAGAACCCTTAACAAGCTAGAGAAGCTGTCCTAAATGTCATAACACGAAGCCAGAAAGTTTGCATAGTGTGAAAGCAGAATTTGTCCAATCAAATTTGACCTTTAATAAAAAAGCTTTTACATCTAACAACTTACAATGAACAAAATATTTCAACATCAGCAATGAGTTTCTTAGTTTACTTTACAGGTGCCTAAGGCTGATTCCTTGCATAAAGTCTGATCCTGCTCACACTGAATTCAATTGCAAAACCATAATTTAAATTAATGACAGTGGGACCCTAATTCTATAGTTATAAGAATTCATTAAAACAGAGGAAACTATTTGCTTCTTACTTTTGATAAGCCCATAGCCCAACATTGTTTCTTTGTTCCCTCTCCCTAAAGTGCTTCTACCACTTTAGTTTTTCCAAACACAATGCTTTTTTATATTAGAAAAGTGAGGAGCAGGATTTATCATGTGTGTGATGTAAGAGTGCATCATTTAAATCTTTTTTGTTGAGAGAAAGCTGTGGGGAAACCTCAGGATCTGTTTACACAGGATACAAGCTTTAAAAGTCATAAATCAGAGAACAGAGAGATTCCACAAGTACTGGATTAAAACCTCTAACATCAAACCTTATCATCAGTTTGAAATATTTGACTGTGCAAAATCAACAGAAAGGCTCTTTTAAAAAGAATCCTGTCATTTCTTTCCTCCTCATAAGCACTGCCAGTTTCCCAATGCTCTTTTGACAGTATAATCAGTCAATTCAATCAGAGAAATTCTATAGTACAATGGTAATTTTCTCACACTTTTTTCCTTTACACTGTCAGTTCAAGCCACCTGCTGAAAGCATTGATGTGGAACAGCTCAGTATTAGCTCTGAAATTAGTACCAGTCCCAAGTTAAATACCTGGCACTTTCAGTGTGGGATAGACACTGTTAATGGCATATAAACCCATCAGTTGCAATCAGCATATTACTTGAGCAAGTCTCTTTCGAAGTCATTCAGAATGTATCTTGCCAGTAATCACAGCATTAGACACCCTTCCCCCAAAGAAGTTAGTATAAGAATGGTTTGAAGAAAACACACACACACACACACACACACCTATTCTCTGTTTTTAATCAGGGAATTTCTACCACTCTAAGGATCCTCTCTCAAATATGTTGGGATACCACCTATTTATGACATCTTACTATTTCATTTTTATATATATATATAAAATATTAAGTGTCCAGTAGCTCCTCAGGCATATTTTAAAGTGTAGAGTACATAACATAATTGAGAACTGACAAAGCCCTTAAACAAAACAAAGTATAATGAATATTAATCCAATGGACAAGACTCAACTTCCTTCTAACATAGAAACTGCCATTTGTATCATCTCTTGTGTCATACAAATCTTTCAGTTTCCTTGGCCTACTTAGCTCAGCAGGTAGGCCCATGTGCATGAATCAGGCAACAATGATGAAAGGCATTTACTATAGACTCCTCACAGGGTCATCAATGGACAACCTGTACAAGATTTATGCTTTAAATAATAAATGAACTAAACACCTTGAGGTAATTGGCTGTGTGAAGCCTCGCACTAGGCCAGATAGCTTGTCTGTACAAAGTAAAATAAGATTAAATAATAAATGAACAGTGCAGAGGTTTTCTAACCAAACTAATTCTACATGTTTTTTTAAGTGCAAGTTGTTCATGAGTTGAGATGTTTTAAAGATTTTATGCTGGTGTCAAGGGACACTCTCTTTCTTTGTCAACAGTAACCACTTCAAAGGTCTCCTTTCTTTTGGTGATAATGTTAGGAACTCACTTACTGTCCTTCTCTGTGCATGATAATGCAAACATCCTACTGAATAATGCAATTGTGTCAAGAGTCCACCAAGTGCTGAAACTCTAGTTCAATTCTACAATTACTGAGCTAAACATCAAGCCAACTGAACACAATATCAAAGTTTTTGAAAAATTATTTTGACTCATATGAATCTTAATGACAATATATTGCTACAAGCACTACAAAGACAGAATTTCAGATGGGTTCCCCAATATGGTTATATTGTTCAGCCGTGCCCAGAAGAAAAACCTAAGGCAGTGGATGTGGTTTAATTAGGCCACAGATTTATCCATTTAAAATATGTGGAAAGTACAGCCGCTCCCCGAGTTGCGAACGGTCGAGTTATGACCGTTCGCACTTACGACCAAAGCTCCCATGGAGCGGTCGTAAAGGCGGTCCCCGAGTTACGAACGCGACCTGTGCTTATGAACAGCGTGGTCGTGTGTAACTCAATGGGGTCCGAGTTACGAACAGTTCGAGTTACGGACCAAGTGTTGGTCCGTAACTTGTTCGTAACTCGGGAGAGCGGCTGTACTTGGCAATAAATTGTATGGTGCAGGTCATCCCTTGCTAGGAGCCCTGAACCCCACTTCCACAGTTTTATTAAGAGATGCTTTCCTCTAAATCTCACAATCTATTAATCTGAAAATGGTGTACCTTCCATAACAAGTGCCTGCACAAGACACTTGACACAAGAAGGCACAAGCAATGAGAATGGTTGCCTCTGCCCCACTGTGTTCCCAGATATTACCAACTGCTTCCCTAATATTGGACAAAAATACATCTGTTCCCCAGTCAGATTGGTGTACCCCATATTCCCCACTAAGATATGTCCACAAGCAATGGCCAAATGCCTTTGGTCACACATCAATTTGGTAATCTCTACTCAACTGGCCTTAATCTGTGGACGCTTCACAGCTCCCACCAGACATTCTGTTGAAATATTTCAGACCAAATAATTGTCACCCTAAGACACAATGTACCTCATGCGATACTGTATCACATGTTCAACACTCTTATATGATTCTGATATATTTTAAAGTATTCCTGGTGTAGGATCATCTGAAATCACAATATACTGCACATCACCGTCCTGTTAAAATTCATGTATCAAAATTGGATACAGATTTACTTATGATTGTTACTGAAATATACTATAGTTCTGGGTAATGTCCTCAGACTATTTTCTCAACGACAACTGTCACACAAGCAAGACAGCTAGATGCTAAAAGGCCATTACTTATTTAATCAGAGATTCACCAGCTGGGGAGATATAAACAAAATATTTGCAATTCTCCTGAATTACATGTGGCAGAGCAAGTATACAAAGGAGTTGCATGACTATGTGATCCAGCAAGAGCTTTTCCAGAAAAAAAGGGTCAGAGTATAGAGGAGGAGGAGCAGAGAAATGACATCTGACCACCTCACCTCTCTCCATGTCTAGTTGTGACAACAAGATAGCTTGAAAGACAGTAGTAGCAACATTGAACTGGGAGAAATGTTCCTAACTGAAAGACTTTCAGGTTAGTATGAATTGCTGAAGGTTTTTGGGAGAGAGAAACCTTTTTGCTTTCAGATCTTACTGAGCTTGGTAATGTTTGGGAATCAGATTGTGGTTTTATCAGGGGTTTTTTTGTGTAACCAAATCTGACTTGTAAGTCTTTATCACTTATAATCACTTCAAATCAATCTTTCTCTAGGTCAGTGTTTCTCAACCTTTTTTTTATAAAGTACCTCTTTCCCCCCCCAAAAAAAAATTATAATTACCCCCAGTACCTACAGTTTTCAGACACACAAAATTTGTTCTACCATTGCAACACATTTGTTTAAACAACTTAATTATAGCCGGGTGGGGGATGAAATTTTTGGGTGTAAAAAGTACAAAAATAATAAAGTGCTGTAAAACTTAAAACAAAAATTCAGTTTTCTCCAAATTTCAGTTGTGTTGATGTACCTCCAGACTTCTCTCGAGTTCCCCTAAGGGTACTCGTACCACTGGTTGAGAAACACTGTTCTAGGTAATAAACTTGTTTTATTCTTTTACCTAATCCAGTGTGTATTTGGATTGAAGTGCTTGGGGGTATACTTGAGACAAGACTGGTGTGTATAAACATTACCCTTTGTTGACGTGTCAAACAAAGAGTTTATATTGCACAGGAGTCCACTAAGCAGCATGAGTGTAAGTCTGGGGCTGGAAATTTGTGGGTGTTGCCCTGCATGTAGTACATGAGTGGCTGGGAGAGCATTCATGTAATTTTGCTAGGAGTGACTTTACATGCTAATGGCTGGATAAGAACAGAGCCTGAAGAGGTTGCTTATCACTAGCAAAGCAGTGCAAAAGGTACCCTGGGTTGCAGAGTTGTATGAACTCAGTGATTTAACAGTCCAGACTGTCCCCTAGGGGATGTCAATCACCCCAGGAAAAAAATCCTGGATCTGCCCCAAATCCCTCATGTCTCTGATCATCTAATCAAGCTCCTTATGCTTTCCTTAATTATTATCAACAAGGTGAAAAGTAATCATGCACAAACTTAATGACAATTTATTACAAGGATTGTCAGATTACTTCCCAAAGTATACTGTATCTACTTTGGGGAATTTTTCCTTAACCCAGGGGTTCTCAAACACCTTGAAAGAGTGGACAACTTCTTTGTAGAGAAGCATGTTTTTGTGGAGCAGATTCCCCCATTTTCATGATGGTGTCACAGTCATTTGATATCCCCAGTACAACTACAGCAGTCGCTTATATGGAAGAGTAATGTTGCAAAATATTTAAATTACCTTCTAAATCTTCTTTTAATATGATTTAAGCACTTATAAAGGACAAAGAGATAAAACCATACAACCAGCAATCTACAGGCAACAATCTGAAAAACTCTTTCTAAAGCAAACAAGTTAAATACATTTTGTTATTTATATTTAGGCATCATAAAATATTGCAGATGCTGGCATTCCAGAGACAGGAGGAAACCTAAAGCAAATGGACTATGAATTCAGGTTCATCACTCACAGACCAGATCCTCAGCTTATATGAGCTGTCATAGCTACAGTAACTTAAAAAGCTTCACAAATTTACAGCAGCTCAGGATCTGGTCTTACATTTTTATGGAATCCCCTTTCACTGAAAAAGAAATATGGCAAATTGCCAGAAAGTGTTCTATTTAGTCAACTTAGCCTTGCACTGTTCTCGTCCCTGAAATGCCTGGAATGTAAAGTACCTTCCAATGCACTGGTACAGTACTTCCTTGAGCAGCTATCCAATGGCATACCTCTCACCTTCTGGCTCAAATACATGGTAGCAGCTTCTTTAAATATGTGGAATTACTTGGAACACTTCCCCTGAAACTCTGGCCTCTTCAAGTGATCTAATTTACCCTCTACCCTTTTCACATTGTTCAATTTTTTTCTTACGGCATTTTCATGTTCTTGAGCAAAAACATAAATTCGGGGTTCCGGCTTCTCTTTCTCTCTACCAAACATTAGCCAGACTCCTCCTAATTGTCATCGTAAGTGGAGCAATTATTTCTCTTGGCCAATCAAATTCCTTTTCCAGTCACTTAGCACCATACAGATGGCTTTTGTCTATCTTATCTTCCTCTATTTTACCTCCTTCCCATGTCTTAAAAGGGCAATGGTATTTTCTTTCGTTTGTTATTTTAAACAAAATGTTAATTCTTTTTTTATTCTTTGCAATCAAACCAAACAGTATACGTTCATGTGACTCCTGAACAAATTGACATCTAGGGCCCTGTCCTTCCTCAACCTAAATTCTCAGTTTACACTTCCATCTCACTCTGGCATTAGTAAGCCAAAGCAAAGGCTTTCCCAGCTGTTAATTTGTGCCATTTCTTGCCATCTTTGATTTCAAACAGAAGATGGCTACATATAGGATAGCCGGGAATATATAAAAAGAAAGGAAGAGCTGGATGGAGACCTGCACAGACCTCACATACAACCCTTCAAAAACTCTGGCTTGACCCCTCTTGCCAACACTCATGCAAGTGCACAGAATACAATAGAGTAGAAAAAGTCCCAGTACACACAGAAAAAAATATTAGCAGGAACTGTAAGGACAAGTTAAATCAACACCCTTAAATATACAAGCAGCATTCATGCATCAGATAATCTGAAGTCTCCATGACCTTGGCAGTATTACAGGGGTAATCTTCAGGTAAAATAAATTATTTTTGAACTACTTTAATGTAATAAGCAAAAGCTACTGTCCTTCAGTATTAGGCAAGCTTGTCTTTCTACCTATTTATTTTTGGGATGAACACATTTATTAAAAATAAAGCAAAGCAAAAAATCATACTCTGTCCCACTGTGTACTATCATACAAAACTGCAGGATATCAGTGGAGCAAAGTATTATTACATTGTGCAATTATGGAATTATTTTTTCTGTACAACCCTCCTTTAAGATGCCAAGGCACAGAGCAATTAGTACTGGACAGTATTGCTCTGCTTAGAGCAGCGTTTTCCAAAGCGTGGTCCGTGGCCCAGTACCGGTCCTTAGAAAAAAAATACCAGTCCTCAGAAAAATTTGCCTGCACGATTCTTGGGAGAGAGCCCGCCACCCACAGAGTCTCTGCCAGGCATGCTTCCGGGCAGCGGGGCTAGATCTGGCAGGCGCTAGGACCCAGGGAGGCGGCCAGGTGCACCGACGCAGAATGGGAGCTGGCGCCGGCCAATAAAGCAGCCGGAATTGGGGCAGGAGGGGGGGCGGCATGCTGATGCTACCTCCAGGGACCACGGAGGTAGCACGGGCTTCCTGCGGGGTTGGGGGGCAGTTCTGCAGCTGCGCGCCAGGTCCTGGAAGTGCGCAGGCTGCTCTCCCTCCTGCCCCAACAGCTGGCGCAGTACCTAAAACGCCGGTCCATCACGCGCTGGGGAGGGGGTGAGGATCCGGGACTACGCCAGCTCCGGCTACTCGGGCAGCGTGTGCTGCTGTGGGGAGCGGAGGAGCAAAGTGCGCACTGATCGAGAAGTTGGGGCTGGCGCGGTCCGGGACTCCCCCCTCTCCGGAAGGCATCAGGCATGCTACGGACCAGCATTTCAGGTACCACACCGCTGTTTGGGGGATGGGGGAGCAGCCGACACACTTCCTGGGCCTTGGCGTGCAGCTGCAGGATCCACAGGTATCGGTCCCTTTCCCCTCCCCCCACCCGACCCACACAAGTACTCTGCCCCAGCACCCACTGGCACCCTGTCCCCTGCCCCAGCACCCATTGGCACCCTGCCCCAGAACCCTGTCCCAGCACCCACAAGCACAGTTGGGGCCAGATTAGTGAGGTTTGAGGGTTTTGGAGGGGTTGTGTTTTTGTATTGCACTTGTGTGGCCCCAACTGACTTTTCTGTGGGCCAGTGACCCCCTGACTCAAAAGAGGTTACTCACCCTTCTCATAAATAAAGACGATGCTGAAACCTTTTGTGTTTGACAATATTTTATTTAAAAATTAAGCCTGGCCAACAAGCCCCCAATTGGGACCAAGTCGTCATCTGGCCACAGCATCATAACACTCCTGTACTCCCCACCCAGACTCCAAATCTGAGCCTCTCATACACTGGAACCTCCTGTCCTGAGCCTCTCACATCCCCAAACTCCTGCGCCCCCACATCCTCAAATCTTCTGCCACAACACTCTTGCACCATTCACACACTGCAAATCTGTGTCCTGAGCCCATCATACTCCCAACCTCTCTGCCCTGAGCCCCTCACACCCCCAACCCAAACTCCTGCACCCTCACATCCACAAGCCTGTGGCTTGCTCAGCACCCCAACCCTCCACCTGACCCCAACACTCTCCAGCCTGGAGCCCCCTCCCTGAGCCAGCATCCCCTTCTCCACATCCTCCTGCATCCAAATTCCCTCCCAGAGTTTGCACCTCTCACTCTTTCCTACACCTTAATCCCTCATTTACACCCCACAGCCTGCACCTCTGGTCTCAACCCAGTTTATATGCGTTTATATTTTTGGGCCATAAAAAAAGGTACTGAAAAAAAATGGGTTCCAACTATATAAAGTTTAGGAAACCCTGGGCCGGACAGTCTAGCCAGCTTTCTATCCATCTTACCCAATCCATACTTCCTTAACTTGCTGGCAAGAATACTGTGGGAGACCGTATCACAAGCTTTGCTAAAGTTGGCACTGGAGGCTTTGGGAGGACCAGAAACAATTTATTTGTATATTCATCATTTGCTTAATGAATATGCAAATATGCAAATAAATGTTACCGGTCCTCTAAAAACTTGTGAATGGGTTTACTGGTCCCCAGTATCAAAAAGATTGGGAACCACTGGCTTAGAGGGTTTAAAATAACTGTTCAGCCATCTTAAGTAATATGCAATGATAAAAGCTGCTGACAGACAACTTTCTACAAAATCAAAACTTTATCCATTAGCAATACAGGATGGTGGGAACAGAGGCAGTTTTCTAGCTCTACACTATAAATGTACTGTGTGAAATCTGAGTCCCACGGAATTTCACCTGCTAACTTCTATGCTCAGTTCACTTAGAAGGTAGATATTGTTACCAAATACCATGATGTCTCTGAAGATCACATAAATACATCTTGCTTTTAGAGCTCAAAGCAAGAAATATTTGTGAAGATCTTCCACAAATTAAAAAAGAACCCAGTGCTTCTCAGTATGGCCTTTAGAAACATCTAAAGAGGAGCCAAGGCAACGTTAGATGGTATATATTCTGTCGGATAATTATACATATTTTAGTAACCTGGACATTACCATGGTGGGCTTTTTATAAATGGACTTATTGTGTGTTGAACGTAAAATTCGGATGTACAATCCCATTTAATTGTCTAATTGGTTAAACATATTAGAAAAACTTAAAACACAACTAATAGTCTAGCACAGGGGTGGCCAACCCATTTAACAAAGAGAGCCAAAACAGTGGTGGAAAAAATGTGAAGAGCCACACCAGAATTGTCTAGCAAAAACAAAAAAAAATATTTTTTTAAAAAAAGGAGGCTGCCCCTTTAAGACGGCCGCCATCTTGGGTGCCATTTTTAAAACCCCGCAGCTCTGACCGGGTAAGCACAGGGAAGCCGGGGACCGGGGAGGGGAGCCGGCAGTGGGCAGGGGCCGTTGGGGGAGAGGGGCGCAGGATCAGCTTCGCGAGCTGCACTTTTGGGGGGCAAGAGCTGCATGCGCTCGCGAGCTGCGGGTTGGCCACGGCTGGTCTAGCAGCACCTTAAAGACTAACAAAACATGTAGATGGTATCATGAGCTTTCGTGGGCACAACCTACTTCTTCAGATGACTGGAATATTAAAAGTCCAGATCCAAGAATAAATAAGGGAAGTGGGGAAAGGAGGGGGGGAAAGAAAAAAGAGGAAAAAATGGTGAATTAGATTGTTCAAGTTAGAAGAGGCTGATAAGAACAATTTGCACCATTGTTTGGTTGGTTGGTTGGTTGGTTAAGTCATTAGGATATGGAAGGCAGTGTGCAAGCCAGCCAATATCTTTATTCATTCCTCTCTGATAGGAACGAAATTTGTGAATGAAGTTAAGTTTCAGTCCTTCCCTGTGTATTTGGCTTGTGGAATTGGCCTGAAACAACACAGTAACTTGGAGATCTATTAATGAGTGCCCGGGCAGGTTAAAATGTTCTCCCAACAGGTTTCTATGGGTTGCCTTTTCAGATATCTGATTTCTGTCCATTAATTCTTTCCCATAGAGACTGTCCAGTTGGACCAATATACATGTCCCCACTGCCATGTATATTGGCCAAACTGTACAGCCTCTACGGGAAAGAATTAATGGGGCTGTTCCTCTTCGTCAGGGAGTGATGGGAAAGAAAGGGCTTCCCCCCACCCGTCACTGGGCTGGAGTGGCCCTTCCCCGCCATCACAGGCAGGGACTGCTCCAGCCTGGCCAGAGCAGCCTCTGTCTGTGGGACCCCGCCGCCCACTAGTTAACCTTAACTGGTAAGTTTCACCTGCTAGGAGTGAGGCTTACTGGTTAACCAGTTAACTGGTTAAACCTTCACATCCCTAATGTAAAACATATAATTATTACCTGTTGATCAGTTATGTGTTTTTTTGTTGCCTTAACCCCAAATCAATTTGTGATAACTAAAAATCATTAGTGGCAATCATTCTGTGTTTTTAATTCAAGTCAAATTATTTCTAAATGTGGGATTGCAATATTTATTTATACAGCAAAATTGATATGGAAAGTAAATTTTAAAGTTAGAGACCAAAATATGCAAGGTGTATTGAAAAATGTACAGTGATCACCAGTAATTTCCATGAGTGTCAACTCAAAATAAGTGATTGATAAACTCACAACAAGTGAATTAAATGCAAAATCACACAGCAAATTGTCAGCCTGTGGAATTCACTGCCACAGGAAGCTGGGTACATTTTAAAAAATTAAAAAGCACAAGTCTAGAATATCCTTTGCATATATTTGTATATTCTAGGACAGGGGTTAACAACCTGCAACACACTGCCCATCAGGGTAATCCACTGGCAGGCTGCAAGATGTTTTGTATATGTTGACTGTCCATAGCACATATCTGAAGGCAGAATTTGGCCCTTGTTTCACTGTAACACATCATGTGACTTTGGCACATCACCACATTAGACTGTGACAATAAAAATTATCCTCTACATAGAAATTTAAAGCAACATGGGAGCAGACATGACCATTTTAAGCTAGCTTTCCAATAACTACTTCTACTTACGTTAGTATATTTTTCACTTTAAAATATATCATTTCTATCAAAAAAGTGTCAGAGGTCTGCACAAATATTTGCGCAGGAGTTCCTGTCATTAATGAACAGCCTAGCAATTGTAGGTGGTTTGTTATGTATACATTACATGCACACTGTATTTGTTGAAGTACTCTTTGGGCTGTGTTTTCCATCACTGATTCATAGATTCTATGAACAAGAGACAGGTTTTTCAAATTGTGCTCTTGAAAAAAGATAAATGATTAATTCTATATTTATACTACTAAAGAGAAATTTGCAATCATGATACAGCAATGCTAGAAGAATATGGTGTATGTGTGTGTGATATATTGGCTAGCCTTGCTTATGTCTGTGCCTGCAGAGTAAAAATTTCTTTATCCAAGGACATGTTCTTTCACCTTCCCATCTGTCCTGTGAATTTTTTAATGTCTGAGACAGGTGGCCTGTTGGAAACTTAAAACCCTGTGGGTACAAAATATGATTAAAATCTGATGTTAGGTTCTATGATAAAGAAGAGCTCTATGTTTAGTCAAAAATTCGTAACTAACCTGCAAAAATATGTCAAAGGTAATTTGAACTGTACATAACCAAAATCTTTTTAATTCCAGTTCAGCATATGCTGTATCAAAACTTTGCCTGCAATCATTTCCCCGGAGGTTAAATATGTATCATGATAAGTGTAGATAGGAGAGTTATGTTTATTTGTAGTAAAACCTTCAGTACCTTTAAGAGGAATAGTTTAAATTAATGTTCCATTCATAAACATTATTAATAATAAAGTAATAGATTAATGTATGCAGCTATATAAATTAATAACCTAACATGGTACACGCAGTTAATGAATTCATAATACATTCTATACAATTGTTATAACAAACAAGTGCATTGTAACTTCTTAAAATTTATGATGACTACAAAGAATTTAAAGAATGCCAGATATGTTATGTTGCCTTTTTATTGTTGTTGGAGGAATGTGCAGCATTTTTTTATACTTTCAATTATTCCCCACTAAAAATATCAAAAAGTTTAATTGCCATCTACTTAGTGTAAATTCAGGACCTATGCAGAGTTTAAAAGTTTGGTGCAGAATATTAAGTGATGATTGCTGCAGATAATTAATATTTAAAAAGTTAAATGATTTATCTTCTTGTTAATAATTAAGGGAATTTTAAAAAGCCAACTAAGAAAATGCTGGACGTGACTGTGCAATATACTGTCATCTGTATTTGTCAGACAATGGTATAGGGATGCACATTAATATCATTTTGCTTGATTTGGGTTTTTTGCTGGGGTTCTTAGTTGTTGATTATGTAAACAGGTGAATTCCAAGAGCCTCAGAAATATTCAATGAAATTATACTCCATCGATTGGCACTCTAATCCAACATGTTGTAAGAGACAACAGAGGAAATGGGCCCTGAGAAGAAAACTTGATATATCAATTTTCCATTACATAAAAGTAAAGTGATTGAAGTTTAGCTATTAAACATTGGCTAAAGGCACCTCTAGATAAAGGTAAATACCACTCTATACACTTGTCAAGGAAGCTGTAGTACTAGGGATCTGTGTCTGATTCCAATTACATTGCCCTGTTGCACAATTGTATAACTTATCTGATGTCAGTGCAGCTATTTCTGATACATACTCATGTACGTGGGAGAAGACATGTACTGAGAAGTAATGTGGGCTCTGTTCTGTTCTAACTCAAAGCCTATTGAGGCCAGTAGGACTGGAATCTTTCCAGTAGCTTTTGAATCAGGTCCTCATTCTGTCAGACCCTTAATTTAACTTCCCTATCTCTAAAATGGTACTTAGTGAGGAACCTCAGGAACTTATGTGGGACAGGTGAATATTTATGCAAATGAGAGTCTTCTATGTTGAGAGTCACAAACCACATGCCCTCTTCCAGAAAGGAGATTATTGATGCAATAGGTTCTGAATGAATATAATTTAATTTACTTATATGAAGAACTGGTCTCCATACATTAACTTCTTGGGGATCAAGAAATATGGGGGATAGAATCCCTTCTCTTGATACTGGGATAGCACCCACTCTATGGACCCTTTCTGATGGAGAGAATTTACATCAACAGTGTGTCTCTTTATGAGAGTGATCTCAGAGAAGGGGTTAGCAAAGAGGGTTCTGGTGGGGAGATAAGATAAACTGGACTGTGTAACTGTCTGGAGAAGCATTACAGCTTTCTGAAAGACCATGTGCTGGAAAAACCACAGCCCTATTACCACTGGGACAGCAGCACTGAGCCCAACCATTGGCTGGCAGCAGTGCAGGTATGGGAGGTGAAGTGTGCTGACCTGTCCATCTCACCCATGCACAAGGCAGCGATAGGCCTGGTGGATGAGGAAAAGGGCATCTCCCTGTGCTTTCCCCAGTTCCTGTATGTGTGTGATTACAAGAAGCCTGAGGAAGTCACCACCAGCTCCCAGGTGGCTGAACTCTACAAGCTGCAGCGGCAGATTCAGAACCAGCAGCCAATGGAGAAGACTGAGGATGAGGACTTCTACTAGTGCTGATAGTACTACCCAAGAAAGGGTAGGAATCAGGATAGCTCAGATCCCTGTGACTGCCAGGGCATGGATGAGTTGGTGGTGGATGATATCTAATACCCATTTGTTATTGCCCCCCATTTCTAAGTAAAGTAGGTAAAGTAGCAACCAAAGGTTGGAGAACAACAAAATCTGGCATCAAACTGGTATACAGTCTTTGATCATATCAACAAAAAACCTGCTTGGACAGTGGGTGGGAATGGGCAGAGGTCACAGTGGTAGAAGTGCCAAATATATGGTTTTTTAACTCTTTGTCTTTAAGCGTGAAGTTTCATAAGGACGCTGGTTACAGAACAGCTATGGGACTCTGTGTTGTCTATTGATGTTTTTCTCCTTAGGGCTGGGATATAAATGCTCAGGAAGTGGAGGATTGTCCTTGAGTCTTTAAGAGAATTTAGAGACTTGTCAGTCTTTTAATTAATGAGATTAGGGCACCAATGGTCTCCAGAACAGTAATATCCCAAAGGAGATTGATGGCTTCAATACCCTCTGTAGATTCTGTCCAGATTCATTGCTCTCAGAGGAAAAGACTTGTTTGGAGGCTCAGATGCGCTGAATAAAATAATAGGCTATTGCTCTATTTGCAAAAATATCCTCCAGCAAGGTAGAGGTTTCAGTCCTTCCTGTTAATTGGGAGCCCCAGCAGTATTGTGGCATCTGATCATCTGGTAGTCAGACAATCCCATGCAGAGCATATTGGAATTGTCAAATAGGGTCCAGCATGGAGTTCCCAGATTGGAACCCACTGAACCTGTCTTTTGGGTTCAGAATGGAGCCAGAATCAGTACTGCCCCAGCCTTCTTCCTTTGCATTTTGCCTTCTTGAATGGAATGTTTATGAGGTCCTATCTATCTCCTTAGAACCTCTGGGCGAGAACTTACCCAACTATACAGAAAGGTTTTTTTTTTCCTCGATGTCAGATCTGATTGTCCTTATGCCTATGATTATGTCCCCTATTCTCATGTGAAGGTTTTTCAGGCTTAAAAGATTTAGTCTCTGCTCCAGATCTTGTGCTCAGAAAGTCAGTGTTTACAGTCTGAAGTCACTGTACAGGGAGGTCTCCCATGCCTTTATTGGAACAGGGCCTCGTAGCCCGTTCCATTAGGCATTTCAAACAAAAGGCACTCTCAAGGAGGAAAGCACAACAAACACTACACTAGGCAGTAATGTGACTTTTCCCAAGGCAATAAAGTCAGTGCTGATGTTTGTCACTGATGGCAAACTGGTGGCAGGAGACACAATTCTGGAACCATGGGACTCCTGGCATAGTTCCTCTCCACAGGGAGAAGCTTTGTGGAGCAGGGAGAAATAAGCTAACTATATTAGTTATCAAACTACATTGGAACATTAAGTCTAAGCTACTAAAAACTCCTAAAACTATTTACAACTGAATTTACAGATATTAAAGTAGAGGAAGATCAAAGCAGACACAGATCATTCTGATGCAGGCCACGGGGCAGTTAGAATGAAGTGGAGAGACATCAGTCCACACTGTCCTTTATATCCTCAGTTTGGAGCATGAGGAGAACTGTGCTTGTGTGAATCAATAGACACTGCTGACTAAAAACCTCTGGATTAAGGTATATGTTGCACATGCATAGCCACATGTTGAATATAAGGAAGAATGGAGTTTTGTGAAGATTAATCAATCAAAGGCTGAAAAGAGTTCCAGAAGGAAAGTATTACATTACTTTATTCAACAGGCATAGTTAGTTTAATTAGCTGTATAACAACATTTGATTGTTTATGTTTGTATTACTTTTTGTATTTTACCTTCATTATTCTGTACTAGATCTGCTTTTTTCCTTGGCTTGTCATAAATCTTTATTCAGCAATAAATTTTCTTTACTTAAGATCGATTGCTTTCAGAGCAGATAGAAAAGGAAGTTCAAATGGGGGAACTGATTACTAGAATAAAGTGTGTAAGAAAATTCAAGTCTTTCTTTGATGGTAATGTACCCATGCTAAATTCACCACAGGAGATATGAACCCTATTTCCACTCTTATTCCTATGCTCTGCACCTCTAGGAAATCAATAAAAGATTAATATTCAGAGTCTATTTTAGACCTGCTGGCAAAGATTCCAGCCAAAAGCCAAAATCTTTAAGCAACAAAAATGTCCTTAGTTTTTAAAATTTAAAAGGTTAGACAGGTGACCAAGGAAATGAAAAACAGAGGCTCAAATCGGGAGACAAAAACAACACCCAGTAGAGAACGTCACTTCTTGCTCTTTTATATCAATGGTAATAACCAGACATCAAGTATCATATTCAAAGAAACAAAATCAAATGTCAAATGAAGTCCCTACATAAAAGGGTGGTAAGATTATAGTATTATTTTCTCAACAGGAAACACATGACTATTATTTATGGATAAATCTGGAATGGAAAGTAGAAATTGTGCATGACCCTTTGCTTTGTAACATACTAGAGGATTTGCCCAGTGTTGCATAGGTCTTTAACTCAATTAATTTTTATTTTTTCTTCATATTAATCATTGCACTGAGGTGGGGCTGGGGATGAGGGGTTCAATATGCAGGTGCTCTAGGGAGAGAGGACTACCTCAGCCCTCTCTCACTGCATCAATTTTGGGGGCAGGTGAGAAGCGGCTCTCCATGGTTGCTGTGGCTCCAGCAGAAACAGCCAGGGGAGAGAAACAGCCGCTGGGGCAGGTCCAGGTTCGTTTGCCACCTGCACACCGCAGATTGGGGAATGGAGCAAACTGAGCACTTTCCTGTCACTCCCTGTCAAAGAGGAACAGCCAGCAATGTTCCTGTATGAACGGGAAGGAAGCTTTAGCCCCTCTCCCCCTTCCTGAAGGGCACCTAGGCAGTGGAAGGCTAGGAGCTAGGGCAGTCCTGGACCGGTGGGAGGGAGAGGCCAATGTCCCCAACCAGACCCTTTTACCTGTCTGGTGATTCTGTTTCTTTGCTGTATGGTTTTTTGTGTCCACGTACGCATCGGAGAGGGAGGAGGGGTGCAGTGTCCCTTCCACCACCCCTGTACAACCAAACCCCTACCTAGCTTTAAGTTATGATAAGAGAAAGCTGAATTACCAAATTTGGTGGTCCCAGCTCTTACTATTTAGGAGTCTTTGAACAGACAGACAGACTTGCTCACTCACAGACAGACAAACTCTCTCAAACACAGAATAATACAGAATGTGCATAGCTGGTGATCATCAAATCACCACTTTCCGTCAAGAAAGAATCCCGTGTAATCTAAGGTTTTAGCATAATGAGCACTCTTAAAAAGTTTCCCTATATATTCCAGACATGCATGAAACGGAAGTCTCATCAATAGTACATGGCAACACTGAATTAAGGAAAGGGCCCACACATATTAATCTAAGCAATTCCATGCATCTATTAACAGAACTGTCAGTGGAGGAACCCCACTATCTGATCATACTCAAGAATCAGTTTGAATAGCAGGCTGACAATGAAGAGCCATGACACATGGCCCAAATCCTGTGAAACACTGAATACCTCCAACTCTCACAGACCAACCTATTAGTTGAATTCAGTGAAAGCTGTGCCTGTTCAGTATCACTCAGAATCAGGCCCTGTGTGTGGAAATGGGACAAGGAAGGAACACATACAAAAGCATCAGAATGTTTTGGACGTTGTATTGTGATTACATTTTTACTTTGTCATTGAAATGTAAAACTATTGTGCTTATTCACAGGAGAAAAACAGATTAATTCCATTCATAGCAATCATGCCACAATAGCTTTTCTATTTTTGGCCCACAATACACATGACTGAAAAGTCAGAAAATTTCACTGTCAGTGGTAATGCTGCTATGGCTTTCCTGCTAAGCCATGCTTCAGAGATATCTGTTGTGCCCGTTCGTCTGCTGCAGCAATCCCTATTTGCCCAGGATATAAAGAAGTCAGTGTCAAACCCCAGATTTTCCACAGGGTCAAATAAGCTATTGGACGTGAAAGCCATTGTTAGAGTGGCAAAATTAAAGTGGGTTATAACGCATGGTCAACAAAATAATAAAAACATTGTGATATTCTACAGAAAATCTCTGAAGCAAAGAGCTGCTCATTTTGTCATAATTTTTTAAGAGCTTAGAAAATTATAATCTCGCAATTCATTAAAATAAATACAAAATAATGAACAAATATTATACCAGCATTCTGTGTCTGGCCTGAACAATATTCATGTGATAGTTGGCCATTAAATGAAGCTTCAATTCAAAACCTAAACTTGTCAAGTAAAACCTTTGTATAAGTAGTATGTAGGCTGGGTTCAGACAACCATGTAGTTATTCACTACAACCCAACTGAGCCATAAGGAAAATGTCAATTGTTTTCTACCTTCTAAGAGAAAATGTTTGTGCAGAAAATGTATGAAAACATCAGCTATCTTGGATGTGGCCAAAATGGGGGCACAGAAGCACAGGTCTCAAAGCATCTGGTGTTGGCCAGTGAGAATAGGATTTAGCATGTTCATGAACATAAAGGATTTTATGATCAGTTTCATGCTATTATATATTATTTCTCCCTCTGATTACTGCACTGAATCCTTCACAAAATAATGAGTTATTGTCAGCGCCAATCATTACCTAACTACAACATCAGTAGCACTGTACACCCATCCTTTTATATCAACATTATTAAACTACAGTGAAATGCAAAATATAGTAAACAACATGTGAGAAAATATTTCTTTTTTTAGTGTATGGTTATTCTGATGCTTGGCTGCTCTCCGTATAGCCAAAAGCACATAAATGGCAAATATGCATAGACTGCTAGCAAACTGAATGGGTTTACTGCACTTTTAGAAACTCAGGATATATTTGATCTTAGTCAACAGCCTTTCCTAGCTTCTTAATCAACTTCAGAATGCAGTTGCTCCTAACATTTTCAGTGTGTCTCATTCTATAGCTCTCTTTCATTTCAGTCTCTGCTTTGCTTACGAGGGTCTCCTTCTGTTCCCTCTGTTGCAAAGCAGGAAATGGAGAACACTATACTATCAGAAAATGGATGGATTTTAACTCACTTTGAGAGATTGTTCTATTTTGCATGTTTGGTGTATGTCCAGGCTTTACGATTATCTGATTATGATTACAATTCTGACAGGGAAAAGTAAAAAGGAACATGGAAATCTGAAATGGAAGTGATACTGTGCAGGATACAGGGAATGTATGCTATGCAAATGACACAACAGCCACAGGAGATGTAGGGAGATTAATACCTCCAAGAGAAATGCTCTAATTGAGGAAAGTCAGCCAACAAGTAACAGTACAGGAAGGGACTCCTACCCTAAGAGAAATAGCTGGCAGCCATCCACGCTTAGGGTAGTGCAAGAGGTTCAAAGTATGGTCAAGGACACCTGATATTACATCAGCTACTGTTCTTTGACTAGTAGCACTGTGAGGAGCAAAATATTGCCAAATATTCAAAAATACACTCTCCGAACTTCCCATCTCTGTTGTCGTGCCTAGAACTCATATTACTGAAATGATCTACTGTTCTTGGTTGCAGTCTACATGTGTGCAAGTCATTTTCTAACATCTGAATAAAGTATTAGCAGCTAATTTTTTAAAGTTTTTTCCTTTCATTTGAATAGGCATTTATGCTCTGGTAGTCTACGTCTATTTGACTGTTGTGCAACGATACTTTAGAGAATGAAAACCTACGCACTGGAGCATGTTGTTAAAAAGAGTATGAGGGGGAAGGGATTTTCTTCAAAGGCTTCATAGGTTATATATTCAGCACAGTTTATTGGACTGCAAATGTACTCCTGAAAATGCATTGCATGTCTTCAGAAATTATAAGGGGAAAAACATACATTTTGCTGGTAGAAATTCTGGTTTGAAAGTCCCAGTATAAATAAGCAAGACATTGTGAAAGTATCCAGCTGGTGAAATATTAGTTAAAGAAATATTACTGGAAAAAATGTAACCATGGCATGGAATGGAAATCTAAGTTGTGTTGAAGAGAGGCTGAAGTTTGATTCCCCATTTCATCAGGTACAATTGGACCTCAAACCATAGTTCACAGAAATGTAGAATTGGATGGGACCCTGATAGCTCATCTCGTACAGTCCCCTTCACTGAGCAGGTGCAGGCTGGGAGGAGACTTTGCACACTCCTCTTACCCCGGCCCTAACTGGTCTGAGGGTGGGGTGAGAGCACAAAGTAACCTCCCACTATGAAAGGGGCTCAGCACTTAAGAGTCCACTTAAGAGATGCTGCTCAGCTGGCAGGTGACTAAGCGCAGCACTCCCTTTCAGGGTGGGGGCAGACTTTGTGTGCTCCCCTGCCCCCAGGCTCTGATTGACCTCGGGGTGGGGGGGGGAGCACACAAAGCCTCCTCCCATCACCTGGGGCATGGGCACCCAGAGGGAGCCCACCCACAGACCAATCAGGATCCGTGGGTGGGGAAGCATGGAAGTATCCTGGCTCTGCCCCTTCTGCCTGAGGCCCCACCCCTTCAGGCAGGGTAGCCTGGGGACACTTCAAAAATTTCTGAAGTAGCCCCCCGGACAAAAATTATTGGCCACCCCTGATTTAGACTGTCCCTGATAGGTGTTTATCTAACCTGTTCTTTAAACTTTCTAGTGATAGGAAAGTTGTGGAATCTCTATGTAACTTGTTCCAGTGCTTAATACAGTTATGAACTAAACATCTACAAATCTACTTAATTAATATCCTTAAAATCCCTTCTTAAAAACTTTGGTTTTTGGCCATATCTACAAAAAAAACATAGAATCCTAGGGCTGGAAGAGACCTCAGGAGGTCATCGAGTCCAGTCCCCTGCCCAAAGCAGGACCAATCCCAACTAAATCAACCCAGCCAGGGCTTTGTCAAGCTGAGACTTAAAAACCTCTAGGGATGGAGATTCCACCATCTCCCTAGGTAACCCATTCCAGTACTTCACCACCCTCCTAGTGAAATAGTTTTTTCTAATATCCAACCTAGACCTCCCCCACTGTAACTTGAGACCATTGCTCCTTATTCTGCCATCCATCACTACTGAGAACGGCTTCTTTCCATCCTCTTTGGAACCTCCCTTCAGAAAGTTGAAGGCTTCTATCAAATCTCCCCTCACTCTTGTCTTTTGCAGACTAACTAAGCCCAAATCCCTCAGCGTCTCCTCGTAGGTCATGTGTTCCTAATCATTTTGGTTGCCCTCTGCTGGACCCTCTCTTGTGTGGGAATTAAAAAGTCATTGTATGGGGGTTGCAGTATTGCTATCCTTACTTCTGTGCAGCTGCTGGCAACAGCATTACCTTCAGAGCTGAGCAGCTGGAGAGTGATGGCTGCAAGCCAACAATCCAGCTGTGAAGGCAGAGCTACCGCCAGCAGCAGCACAAAAATAAGGATGGCAGGGTATGTTACTGCCTCCCTTACTTCTGGGTTGCCTACCTTCAGAACTAGGCTCTTAGGCTATGTCTAGACTGCAGGCTTCTTGCACAAGAAGCTTTTATCGGAAGAGATCATCCGCAAAAACTTCTTGTGCAAGAGCACGTCCACACTGCAAAAGTGCATCGAAAAAATGATGCGCTTTTGCAAAAGAGAGTGTCCAGACTGCATGGGCGCTCTCTCGAAAGTAAGCACTGATTGGTATGCACAGAATGGCCACCAGAGCACCTGTGCTTTTTCCGCTTTCCTTTTTTTGTGCAAAACCCCCCTCTTCCCCATCCACATACACCTTTTGTGAAAGAGCTCTTTCGCAAAAAGGCTTCTTCCTCGTAGAAACAGAAATACCAATTGTGCAAAAACCCCTCTGTTCTTTCAATTTTTTTGCGCAAAAACACGGTTGAGGTATGGACGCTCTGTGAGGTTTTCTTCGGAAAAACAGCCGTTTTCCAAAAAAAACTCTGTAGTGTACACATAGCCTTAGTCCGCAGCCTTTCTTGCCACCCAGCTCTGAAAGCAGCAGTACAGAAGAAAGGGCAACATGGGTATGGTATTACCACTCTTACTTATGTGTGGCAGCTGGCAGGGTGCTGCCTTCAGAGATGGGCACACAGCCAACATTACAGCCAGTTGCCCAGCTGTGAGGCAGTGCAGAAGTAAGGATAACGATACCCTGACCCTCCTAAAATAACCTCATGATTCTCCTGCAACTCTTTTGGGTCAGGACCTCCAATCTGAGAAATGAAGGTTTCCCCAGTGAAATCTGTATAAAATAGGTTAAAAGCACACAAAAGGTCAGATTTCCTGGTTTGTGATGTGTTTTGCATGGTTGAGAATTTGGTAGCTCCCTAATCATAAGCTGTTAGGGGCAGGACTGACTTTTGGGGGAGGAGCTGAAAATCTGTATCTAAATTTGCATGATTTACAGCCCAGCAATTGTAAATTGATTTTCTTTAAATCAATATGATTTGCACTTTTCTTGGGCTTTGCTTTAATTCATGTGTTCATCTCTCTACTGAGCAATGTCCCAGCAATTTTATATGTAAACATTTCTTCTACCTTCCTCCTCCTATTCACTTCAAAGAAGAGAAAATATTTTGATAACCAAGTCCCTTGACTAGTACTTAAAGATCCAGAGCCCTGCTGCTCTGCACAGAAGGTACTGTCAACCCCCTCAGTAAAAGAAGGAATCATAGCACAGGTGAAGGAAGCAAGGGTGAAGCTGTCACTAGGATTAGTCCTAGCCATAATTTTGAACTAGTATACAGCAATTTGTGTTCTCAAGTACAAAACAAGAATAGGAAGCATCAAAGATGCAATGATTAGTTCTCTAACTCTGTTTTAAAGTGTTTTTAAATAATTCTGACTACCTTTTTAAAAAAATTTACATCATATTCAGTAAAGCAAAATATCATTTAGCACAGGGACAAAAATATTTCTAAGTTCTAAACACTACATAAAGTAATAGTTGGTTAGATGTGAAATGCCCAGGAGAAACGCAATTGCAATTTATATTCCAATAAGATACCAGGTAAATACATACTTCTGCTAGTTCACTTCTAAAAATAAACAATTACACAATTCTATACATTTCAAAACTTCATATAAGTTTTAAAGTAAACAAGTTTGTAATATATTGAGTAGCCTTTACCTGTATGTGGGTAGGTATTTAACCTACTGACTTACTCTCACAAAGTGCTCCCCACTGCAATTTCACAGTAATTACCAAACTGCATGCTCCCAGTCAATGAAAACTTCGTTAAGACTAATACTAATTTAATTATATTTTCTTAATTCATTCCACAGCTTAAACCAGTTAGCCTTATTAATATTGAACTTTTTTCCCACTGAAATTACTGTCACAACCTTTTATTTTTAAAAAGCAATATCTAAAACTTAATTCCCTCATATGGGTAAGTCCACCAAGTTTTTGTATTATCAAATTCACATTCTTTAAATCAGTCTATAAGAGTCTTGGTATTTAGTAAGGACTCGATTTTTCTGAAGTTTTGAATGGAACAAAGTGTTGTATTGCTATATTTTATTTTCTTTAAATCAATATGATTTGCACTTGTCTTGGGCTTTGGTTTAATTCATGTGTTCGTCTCTCTACTGAGCAATGTCCCTAACTTGTCTGTAGAGAGTGGGGGTGGGAGAACAATGTTTTAGCTGTTTCTCAGTGAAAACATCCAAATTTGATTGGGTAGAGACAACAAGATGCTACAGTGAACCTTCTTTGTTTCCTTCCCTTCTATTCCTCTATTTAGTTTCCCAACCTGGCCATAGGAAAAGTGGGACGAGGTAACAGTAGGTCACACTGGGATTGAAAGTTGTTCCTGGACAGGTTTGACTATACCTCTATGCAGTTGTTTGGAAGAGACAACCAGTTGCAAGTGGAAGTAATGCAGACTTCTGGTTAGGGATGTCAATGTGTAGTCGAGTACACGGTTAACCAATAAGCTCAGGCTTACTGGTTAATCTTATCTGCTACACTCACCCCCCCCCACCCACTGCCTCTGTATCAGAAGCAGCAAGGAGGAGGAGCAGGAGCCAGTGCCGTGGGGAGCCAGCACCAGATACGCAGCACTACCTAATCCCCCTCCCTCCATTTCCATTTTATCAATGTCCCAGTTTCCATTTTATCAATCAAAATATATGTTTGTTTGTTTTATATCTACAAGATATTGTCTGGCTATGCTGATAGAAGTACAGGAGACATTTGGCATGGGTTTAATAAAGCTTCAACTTTATTATCAGATGTCTGGGACTACCTGGCATATAACGTGACAGACACAGGACAGCTGGCTACATTAGTTTGGTAGAGGGCAAATATACAGGGAATTGGGTACATAGTTTTCTGTTTCCTGAGGGAACTGGCCCATAATCCAGGCAGGCCAATTAAGAGCTTGCCTCAAACATCAGGCTAATCAGGGCACCTGCAGCCCATTAAAGCCAGATGGGGATAGTTTAAAACTCTTTCCCTCAGGAAAGGCAGGGAAGAGGAGAAAAGTCCAGGTCAGAGAGTAAGAGGTGTGCTGCCAGACAGCTGAGGTCTGCAAGGAGGGAAGTGTGCTTTGCAGGAGCAGGAGAGACTCACTCAGATACCCAGGAGAAGGTCCTGAAGGGGAGAATTTGGGAAAGTGGCCCAGGGAAAGGCTGCAAGAATCAAACACTGCCAGTTGCCACTGCCTTAGGGTCTCTGAGCCAGAATTCTGAGTAAGTGGGCAGTCCAGGGTTCTCCCCAACCTCCCCATGCCCTACAGAGTCTGCCCTAGTAAGGGGAGACCAGGACTATGGAGGGGCTTCACCCGAATCCTTAGATTTGCCTATAGTGAGAATGGCTCAGTAAGTTGTGACCCTTGCCTCTAGTAAAGCAAAAGAGGCTATGTGGAGGGTCACGGCGAGCCTCTGAGACATATGAAATCCACCTAGAAGTGCAGGACCCTCAAACCACAGCCAGAGCTTTGCCACACAGTGTACAGAGCAGGTAATCCCATATTTATTTCATAATTACCCAGGGGAACTTTTACCATCTTCCTGATTTCCATCTCTTTCTAGGAAATCCATTGTCAAGACCTTACCATGCCTGGGGTGAGGGGCTTCCATCAGCTCCTCCTCTTTTTCCCTCCTGGTTTCTCCACCAAATCTATTGTTGGGACCTCACCATACATCCCTGCTTCGTAGGAGGGTAACAGTACGCAATAAGAATGGGGGGATTAGATTTCTGTTGTACCAATCATAGGAGTCCCCAACTACTCTCTGTTCATTCTTTTAATGAGCATCTCTGTTTAAGTCTTTTCCAAATAATGTATCCAGTCACTGTATCTCTTCCCCATGGAGTACCTGCACTGCACATCCCTACACGTAAATAATGAGTTGTGACATATGGCCTACCACTCTTCATGCCATGCATGAACAGAGGCCTTCCTGAAACCCTCTATAAGGAAGGAGGAAAAAAAAACTAACTGCAACCAAGCAAATATAGTAGTAAGGGAAAAATTCCTTCCAAGCCCTCCTAAAAAGGGGGCAGCCTGCATAATGCCCACAGCAGGTGTTAACCAAACCTGGTATTTTAACTACCTAAAAGAGAGGGAGGGAGGGTCCTGCCACAGCCTGGGTCTGTGTAAAAAAGAAGGCTTCCAGCATTGTGCTGCTCGTTTTCAAGCCCTTCAATCTCATGGGATGAGTGAGCGACCACTATGCCCCTTTTGCACCAGTCTTCATCTCTCCCTACCCCCACAGGCCATAAAGCACTTCCCCCTTCACTTGGCCAGATCAGCCAAACTCACTCCCCACTCCCTTGCTTAAAGAGTCAGGATGGTCATTTGCTCAAGATGTACTGCTTATTAAAGAAACATTTTCTCTTTTGCTTAACCAGGAAAAAAATTCAGTCTAGCAGAATAAGTGTTCAGTATGATTATCAGTGTTCGGAGTGAAGAGAAAAACTGAACAAATATAAGAAGTATGAAAATTGTTCTTTTGCTCAAAGTTAATATCAGTTGTTCAGTGCTTTATGATGAATTCAGAACATTACATTACTGGGGAAAAAGCACTCCATTATGAGAAACATACGTGTCATTCATAAGCCAGAAGCTCCAAGTAGAAACAGCCTCCCTCCCCCACCATTTTTTGAAAAATTGTACTTTTGTCTTTCGCAAGCTTAAAAAACTGTAAGCAGAAAAGCATTTCAAGTATTTGATTAGAAAAATATGGTCACTTTATTTCTGGGTCAGTAATCAATTACCTGAAAAAAAAAGATTATCATGTTTACTTTTCGTAATTAAACTCATGGAGAATAAAAAGGTTTTTTATTTTTCTAAACTTTTACAAAATCTTAGTTTCTTCTCGCTATAAAGAGAAAAACATACCTTTTCTGGAAAGGAATAATATACAATAAATACAAATCAGTCTATTCACATGGAAATTCAATACTGGTAACTTACAACTAAAATTATAAAACTTTATTCTGTATAGCAGCCTTGCTTGACAGTTACAAGATATAAAATGATACCCAACAAGAAAGAACACATGAGTCTTCAAAATAAGAGGTTTAAACAAAGAGCATGTGCTTCCTAACCTGAAAACATCAGCTTATTCCTTAGCTGTTGGGCATAGTGGTAGAATGCACTATCACCCAAGGTTTGTAGTTCTGTAATTGGAAGTTGCCGTAACAGAGCAATGAAGAGTACTGAGGGCTGGAAGGGATATATCACAAAATTAAACCAGGAGATATATTCGGGACCTTGACCAGAAAGGGCCTCATAGGTCATCTTCACAATCAATCCTTTGTTTCTTAGTAGCCAGTGCAGCAGTGCCAGGATTAGGAAGATATGCTTGTGTCTTTTTGCAAGATATACTTCTCTGGCAACAGAGGTGTGCTCAAGCTTGGTAATAAAATCGCTTGGCAGACCAGCAAGCAGGCATTATAGTTGTCTAGCTTGGAGAAGATAAAACCCTGAGCCAGCTTCTCAAAATCACACAAGGCTAAACATGGGAAAAGTGTAGTTACATTTTTCAAATCTTGGTAGGAAGTCTTCCCAATGAGATGTTCAAGAGACACTTAAAATTCAAAAAGGCACACAAGTTTCTTAACTGGTAATCTGGTACTAAGTAATGTATACCAACTAGATGAAAAGTTGAGGTGGAATTAAGTTTACAGTTGGATCCACTTCATGAATATATTCATTTTACCAATGTAACTTGAGTGTTAGCATTGGCTGAAGAAATTGTTCATACAATCGGCACAGTTTGGATTGCCTTCATTAACTGACAAACAAATTAGTGTATCTTTAGCACAGAAATGAAAGCCAATATCAAATCAATGATTACTGTGGCCAAAACATGACAAATAAAAGCTGAACCCAAACAAAAATAACTCCAAAACAACCCTCTGACAAACACCAAGCGTAATTATCCCAATGGAAGACCTGATCTCATCCACAAAAACATACCACTGACAAACATATCAGATTCAAACCAGTCTGTAACAGTGCCTGACAGAAAGGTTGGCCATTTCCACAAGCTGACCAAAATGCAAGAAGGGAAATTCTGAAGACTCACAGACCTCTCCAGCATTCTTAAATAGGGGTATGCAGCCAAAAACTTTGCATACAGGACAGAGTTTAAGTTTTATTCAGATTTACAACTGACTGTGTCTTAAAAGCATGAAATTCCGAGAGAGGCTCTAGAGGACAGCACAGTTGACAAAAGCAAATGCCAAAATAAAATAAAATTGAAGGAGAAACGGAAGCTGCAGTTTTTTAGGAAATAAGTTAAAACTTATGTTACAATAGAACTATAACTTGAAAATCTTAACACGTCTTTCCCAGAAAGCAACCCATTTAGGCACAGATTCAGAAAGATACTTAAGTATTTGTTTAACCTTCAGCACCTGCACAGTCCCCCTGAAGTAAAATACCATTAAAAGTCATAAGGACTATTTGTGCATAATTTTTTTATATATATGCTTAAGTACCTCGCTGAATTATAACTTAGCCTAAGAAAATGAAAGTGAATTGGACCAATTATTTCCAAAAATCTCGGTCCAAAGAAGACCTCGTTAGCCAAATATATTATGGATAGGGTGAATACAAGCCTTACTGACAGACCATGTTTGTCTTTTTTAAAACATTAAATAATTTTTAGTGGTTTGTAAAATGAAACTATAAAATATTCAGTTACTTCTCATTCACTGCAAAGTAAGCTTTCAGTAGGCTCTAGATACAAAGGCATACTCCATTTTGTTATGTATGGAAGCATAAAAGTTCAAAAATATGTATGTAATAATGTTGGTACGTATCAAGTTATCAATAGGTAGTTAGGAGTCTGCCCATTTTAGTAAGATCATTTTAACTGCTGTTGTTAGTGTATCTATAGACTGTATTAATATGTTTTCAATTTTGTTGTGACCAATTTAAGTATTGGTACATTTATACCAGGTCTAATACTAAATTAGTTTCTATTTTAGGGTCCCCTGTCTGGCCCTAAAATCACAGAGGCCTGACTTATTGGTAAAAGGACATAATATGGCAGGGCTATGGCTGTGAGCATCAAGTCATCCATCCTGCATATTACAATATAAATAATTTGTTTCTTAGAGCAAAATCTCCTCAATTAAGATATTAAAGATGAGATACACAAGCTTTTTCTGTGTTTGTGTGTTTTGCCACAACCTGTCCCACTGGCATCTGTAGGAGAAAAGTTCTGATCAGTGCAGAAAGGCTTCTGGCCTGCTGAAGAAATCACACATTTCTGCTCAGTTTTAGACTTTAAAAAAAAGCGTCCATGTTTGGATTTCCACTTTTGAAGAATCCCATTTAGTTCATGCTGTGATGCTTAAGTAGGGTTGGTATTAAAACAAGGAAAATAAAATTTAGTTGCTAAAAATACCAATATGCTTTGCACAATTTACAGACTGTGACAGGGTATGTCTATTGATTTTATAGAGTACTTCATTAGTAACGATGCAGATACTGGCTATAGGACTGCAGTACCTGAACAATTCTTTATGTTGGAACACTTAATCATGAACAAATCATATTATAAATCCTAGATGTCACTTTAAAATTATATCTAGCCAATTTTTAAAAATACATGATCACAGCACTCTCTTCTTTTTTGACTATTATTTGGAGGGGAAATTAAAGTATAATATAATATTTTATCATTAATACAATATATGATATAATTAGTACAATATAATAGATACATTTAGGAAACATGGCACACTTTGGCCAAAGTATCTATTACAAGAGCTCACTAAGGCTACATCTACACTTCAGGATTATTTCAGAATAAGCTATTACGGAGGAAATACTCCAAAATCACTTATTTCTAAGTAGCGCGTCTACACTACAGAGAAGCTACCTCCATTTTGAGCCCCAGGAAGCACTGGAGAGTAATTACTTTGAATGGCCCTGGGGAAGGGGCTATTTCGAAATAGCAGCAGTGGAGTGTCCACACTACTGCTATTCCAAAATATCTATTTCAGAAGAGGCGTTATTCCTCATGGAATGAGATTTACAAACACCAAAATAAGCCACCTGTTATTTTAAAATTATTTCAAAATAATGGGTTAGCTGTGTAGACACTCGCATAGTTATTTTGGAATAATGGATGTTATTCTGAAATAACGCTGCTGTGTAGACATACCCTAACAAAAGTGTGGTGTAGAGTACTTTTCTATCACAAGCCAGGCACAGAATAACATTGTTAGCTAAAAGTAAGAAAAATATGTTTTGTACCTGTGAAACACTACTCTGAAGATCAGAGATGATTTGATCTGTAGTACAATCTATTGCTTAACATCAGGGAACACAAAACATACACTTGAAATGGCTGCCTGGTGCCATTTGAGGCCACAAAAAATGCTTAGTAGTTTACTGATTTACCTGAATGGTACATACAGTGATTTCTACGTATCTAAGGCTACCTTTAAAAATATTTAAGAGTTTGAGTATTAAACAGGACAAGAGGAATTGACTCATATTTTAATGCTGATAGAGACAAACATCTCCAGTCACATTCAATGGAAGGTATGTGTACATGCCTCAACTGATAAAAAGAGATATTCATATCCCTTAGGCCTACAGTTCTGTTGTTAATAACAAATATGTCAAAACCTTCTTTGCTTAGAAGAGGTGGTAGGACTTCATGCTAACATGAAGGGGAAAGGAGTCCAGGACAGCTGGCAGTATTTTAAAGAAGCCTTATTGAAGGCACAGAAAGAAACCATTCCGACGCGAAGCAAGAGAGGCAAACATGGTAGGAGACCGGATTGGCTTACGAGGGAAATCCTTGGTGAACTTAAGCACAAAAAGGAAGCTTACAAAAAGTGGAAACTTGGACAAATGACCAGGGAGGGGTTTAAATGTATAGCTCGAGAATGCTGGGGGGTTACCAGGAAGGCAAAAGCGCAAATGGAATTGCGACTGGCTAAGGATGTGAAGGATAACAAGAAAGGTTTCTACAGGCATGTTAACAAGAAGAAGGTGATCAGAGAGAGGTGCGGCCCTACTGGATGAAGGAGGTAACCTAGTGACAGATGATGTGGGGAAAGCTGAAGTACTCAATCCTTTCTTTGCCTCTGTATTCACGGACAAGGTCGGCTCCTGGACTTCTGCGCTAAGTGACGCAAGATGGGATGAAGATGGACAGCCCGTGGTGGGTAAAGAAAAGGTTAGGAACTATTTAGAAAAGCTAAACGTACACAAATCCATGGGTCCGGACTTAATGCATCCGAGGGTACTGAGGGAGTTGGCAAATGTCATTGAGGAGCCTTTGGCCATTATCTTTGAAAAGTCGTGGAGATCGGGAGAAATCCCGGATGATTGGAAAAAGGCAAATGTAGTGCCCATCTTCAAAAAGGGAAGAAGGACGATCCAGGGAACTATAGGCCGGTCAGTCTTACCTCGGTTCCTGGAAAAATCATGGAAGGGATCCTTAAGGAATCCATTTTGAGGCACTTGGAAGAGAGGAAAATGATTAGGAATAGTCAGCATGGATTCACAAAGGGCAAGTCGTGCCTGACCAATCTGATTAGCTTCTATGATGAGGTAACTGGCTCTGTGGACGTGGGAAAGTCAGTGGATGTGATATACCTTGACTTTAGCAAGGCTTTTGATATGGTCTCCCACAATATTCTTGCCAGCAAGTTAAGGGAATGCGGATTGGATAAATGGACAGTAAGATGGATAGAAAGATGGCTAGAAGGCCAGGCCCACGGGTAGTGATCAACGGCTCGATTTCAGGTTGGCGGTCGGTTTCTAGCGGAGTGCCCCAAGGTTCGGTTCTAGGACCGGTTTTGTTCAATATCTTTATTAATGACCTGGATGAGGGGATGGATTGCACCCTCAGCAAGTTTGTGGATGACACTAAGCTAGGGGGGAGAGGTAGATGCGCTTGAGGGCAGAGATAGGGTCCAGAGTGACTTAGACAAATTGGAGGATTGGGCCACAAGAAATCTGATGAAGTTCAACAAGGACAAGTGCAGAGTCCTGCACTTGGGACGAAAGAATCCCAACCACAGTTACAAGCTGGGGTCCAACCAGTTAAGTAGTAGTTCTGCAGAAAAGGACCTGGGGGGTTACAGTGGATGAGAAGCTGGATATGAGTCAACAGTGTGCCCTTGTTGCCAAGAAGGCTAATGGCATATTAGGTTGCATTAAGAGGAGCATTGCCAGCAGATCCAGAGATGTCATTATTCCCCTTTATTCGGCTTTGGTGAGGCCACATCTGGAGTATTGTGTCCAGTTCTGGGCCCCCCACTACAAAAAGGATGTGGACGCATTGGAGAGGGTCCAGCGTAGGGCAACCAAATTGATTAGGAGGCTGGAGCATATGACTTATGAGGAGAGGCTGAGGGAGTTGGGTCTGTTTAGTCTGCAGAAGCGAAGAGTGAGGGGGGATTTGATAGCAGCCTTCAACTTCCTGCAGGGGAGTTCCAAAGAGGATGGAGAGAGGCTGTTCTCAGTAGTGACAGATGGCAGAACAAGGATCAGTGGTCTCAAGTTGTGGTGGGAGAGGTCCAGGTTGGATATTAGGAAAAACTATTTCACTAGGAGGATAGTGAAGCACTGGAATGGGTTACCTAGGGAAGTAGTGGAGTCTCCATCCCTGGAGGTGTTTAAGTCTCAGCTTGACCAAGCCCTGGCTGGGTTGATTTAGTTGGGATTGGTCCTGCCTAGAGCAGGGGGCTGGACTTGATGACCTTCTGAGGTCTCTTCCAGCTCTATGGTTCTATGATTCTATGATACATTATTTCTGCACCTACCAATAACCGTCTCTCCATATTGGGGATGTTAACTATCGGTTATTTTATTAGTCGACTATAGGCACTTCCGCATTCATCCTTTGAAATGTACAAGAGCCCTTGTTGGAACGCCGCGTGCAGCCCGGCGCCATCAGGAAGTCCTGCTGACTCCAGGCTGCACGAGGGCGTGCCAGCTTTGAAATGTACAAGAGTCCCCAGCAGGGGCTCTTGTGCATTTCAAAGAGGAAGCGGTGCTGATTTTAAATGTCACACGGAGCCCAGGCTCAGCAGGGGACTCCCCCAGCTGACTGTGGGTTCCGCGTGCATTTCCCAGAACTTGGGGTCAGCTGGGGACTCCCCAGCTGATCCTGGGTTCCACAGAAATGCCGCACTAAGTCGGGGATCAGCTGTGCAGTGCTGCCGCTTTGAAATATCCCCTCTTCCCCCACCTTTGCTGCCTCTATTTGATAGAGGCAGCAAGGGGGGGGGGGTGGAATCAACTAGTCCTTAAAATCCTTACTCCATATCAGGGCACTGTACCTACATAACACTTCCAAAGTAGACCAAGGCTTTAATGTTCCAGACTTATAGTAAATCTAAGTTAAAAACATAAACAAACACTTTCAGTATACACCACACATTTTTTCCTTTGCTTTTTTAATTCCCACATTAACATTGAGATACAGTGTCATTGCATACCAATATGGCTATGTATGTATCTCTTGAAATAACTGAATATCATCTGGATTAGGTGATGCTTCAGGTCTGGTAAACCTCCCTCTGATGGACACTCGTCACCCTGCTGTTTTGGGTCCCCATATGTTGGACTCGTGTACTCTAAGCTTTCTGAGTCCAAGTAAAGCTAAGGTACTCCCTGTGGCTTTGGACCTTCTTGGCACACTTTCAGGGTGCAGATTCTCTGTTTTGCACTCCTTTCTAGGAATTGAGAACCCGAAGTCCAACTATTTAGGCCATGTGGCTAGTTGAGGCTCCCTTAGATCCTCCTAACAGCTTAAGTACATCTTTCCAAGAACTCCATCCTTGTGGTTAGTCTGGCTTACAATTTGCCCCTTCAGGGATGTGAGAGTTGAGGCACATAACACAGAGATTCAGCAAAACCAATCACTCTTTAGGTAATACAAGAAATATACAAAGCAACTTAAAACAATAAAACACTGTAATGCTTTTTCCTGCCTCAGTTTCCTTTCCCTTCTTGAATGCTCTTTGGAATTACAGTGAAACCTTTGTTATTCGGCACTCTGTTAACCAGAAAACTTTGTTAACCAGCATTGCCCCCAGCCACAATACTGTCACATCTTCAGGTGCACAGGCTTTTACCATGATTGACTTAACAATTTTTTATTTAAGAAATACTAATCATCTTTAACTCAAAATAGAAATGTGAGACCAACTGTCTAGCACTACAAAACTACCAATATTAAAAACTTGAGATTTACTATTATTGTCCATTGGTTTTTCCTAGGTTGATGGGACACTCAGATAACCAGAATTTTTAGATAACCAGAATGCTCTAATCGCCAAGCGTGCCGGATAACACAGGTTTTACTGTAGTTCAGAGTCTTTTCAGAAGGACCCTTTCCTCTTTTCAGTCCCTTGCACACATGGTTTCTCCTCTGGAATATTGATTCTCTCCTTGCTCCTCCTGCCAAATTTCTGCTTTTGCTAGTCTCTTCTTTCCTTGTCCCCAAGAACCTCCAATTCTTTTTTATCAGAGGATCCTTTAATCAGCCTAATCCGGTAATCCAAGTCCCCCAACCAGATGATCCAACTGTTTAGTTACCACCTCCTTGAGTTCAGATTTGAAAAAACTGGTTGGCCCTGGGCGGTAGACATTTTTGTCCAATGACGCTGCATTTGTATGGATGATCTAAGTATAGGAACCCTCCACTGTCAGCCCTCCTTTTGACTCTTGCCAGTGACTATACGGAGACTTGACAGCAGAGAAGCCAAACAAGCCCAACACTCAAATAAAAATTCCACTCCAACTCATCTGATTAAGTGGATTTTACCACAAAAGCTCATGATGATGTAAGCAGGAGCTAAACTACTGCTTG
Source organism: Rafetus swinhoei (assembly GCA_019425775.1). Classification (NCBI taxonomy): domain Eukaryota; kingdom Metazoa; phylum Chordata; order Testudines; family Trionychidae; genus Rafetus; species Rafetus swinhoei. Next base: position 85,717,857 of record CM033446.1, on the reverse strand, counting down.
CTATCAGCCAGCTAAAAGGAGAGAGCTACTCTGGGGGTGGGTATGCTCACTCAAATTGTTTAGCTCTGCAAGATAATTAACTGTTAACTGTTGATATGTAAATACAGCTCATGCCAGGAGGGGGAAGGAATCCGAGGTGTGGTTATGTAAATCTAATTCAGCCAGGGCTGATGGAGGATCAGTTGTGGAATGGAAAGTGATGTATTGTAACTAATTTGGGATGTTGTGGGGGTCACAAATCATGCTACCCCTAAATGTGGGAACTGTAAAATATGACACCAGTGCTTGCAGGAGAGACACCATCATTGTAAGAGGTCTCAGATGAACAAGCCTCCCACTTCCAGAGTTCAGTGTACGGAGCTGGGGGGGAAAGGGCTTGACCCAGCCTGCTCATGCCTGCCAGGTGTGAGCTGTAAGACTGGTTCAACCTGCCTCTTTCCCCCTTGTTTTAAGGATAGACCTTAAACAGACTCCAGCAGGAGTCTTTTTGCTAGTCCAGTGGGAGCTGGAATCTTTTGCCAGCCTAGATGGTGGGTAAAGAGTTGAAATCACTAAGAGCTGAAGTCACTGGTTTGGCCTGGAGCCAGACTCCTTGCAGCCAGCAGTTCAGCTGGCGGGAGCGACCGGTGGGCAGCCGGTAAGAGCGGTGGCAGGCAGCTGGCGGGAGCGGGAGGCCGGTAGGAGCAGCGGCAGGCGGCCAGCGGAGCGGCTGGTGGGAGCGACTGGCGGGCAGCCGGTAGGAAAGGCGGCAGGCAGGCAGCGGAGCGGCTGGCGGGAGCAACCGGTGGGCGGCCGGTAGGAATGGCGGCAGGCAGAGCAAGCGGACCACAGGAGCAGCCCAAAGGTGGCGTAGCCTCAGGCTCAAGGAGTGGAGTCATCAGGATGATGTGTCAGGGTCTGTACTGACTGGACAGAGCTGTAACTGGGGCGTACACGGAGAAAGTTTGGGTAAGTGAATGGAACCCTTACCTTGTTAGACTAGTGAGCCTCAGAGGCAAAAGACAATACTCAATCCTTTTTGAGCTGGGACGGTCACTCATGGGGGGGGGGGTTATGAACCCTGTTTGTGGTATTTTCCCCAGTTAATGCCATGTGACTTCCCTCTCTCTCTTTCTTTCTACACTCAGACTCTGTGCTTGCGAGTGGGGAAGCATTGCCTCTCAGAGGCGCCCAGGGATGTGAATTTCCCAGGCTACTGGGTGGGGGGCTCGAGCCGGTTCTGTGTGAGATGGACCCCTAGATATAGAACCCGGCCCTGGTTGCTGCCAGCCCTACCCGGCAGAGGGGTTACAATTCTATATATTTTTGTTAGTTTCTAAGGGCACGTCTACACGGCAGGGCTAAAGCCAAAATAAGCTATGCAACTTTAGCTACGTCAATTGTGTAGCTTAAGTCGAACTAGTTTATTTCAGCTTTTGGCACTGTCTACACAGCAGGAAGTCCAAGGAAGAGCACTCTTCCTCTGACTTCCCTTACATTTTACGAGGAGTAAGGGAAGTCCTCCAGCTTGACATTTTGTCAAAATAACTTCTTGTAGTGTAGACACAGACTCTGTTATTTCGGAATAACATCAGTTATTCTGAAATAACACTGCTGTGTAAATGTACCTTATGGTGCCACAGCACTACTCGCTGATTCAATATGGACTTTGCAAAGAGATATAGATACACAGAAAGTGTCCCCAATATCAAACAGAATTAATAAACTATGTGTTACAGAGATTCCAGAAATTGGCCCAGAGGGCCTCACTGCTCCTCTACAAAAGTTTTGTTTTTCTCTTTCTCCTTATTTTTCACTGCCTTGCAAACACATAGTAAATGAACTTGTTTTGTTTGTGTTTTGACCACTTTAGAAGGTTAGTTCAGTAAAACTACAGCATTGTGAGATTACTTAACTCTGTATTAAACAAATTATAAGGTGATTAAACTCCAAGGCTATTGAGCCCATGTTAAAAGGTCATTACACCAAATAGGAAGTACTCTAAAGTTAATAATAATACACTAACATTGCCTTTTCAAAACCTGTGAATAACAATGAAGTGAAAATAATTATCTGAAAATCCGTTTGCACAGACAGTATTACCAGATTGTGTACATTTCTAAATCTTCATTTTTCAAAATGAAAAAGAAACCAGCTAGGAATAACCATATTACTAAGAAAACTGTGCAAAAATAGGCCCAGTGTTGTATGACTTATTCCAGCAAAACTCCAACTATGTCCTATAAAGTGGTATTAGATAAAACATTGCCTGATCATGTTTCATTCCATCCTGCATTATTCTATGACATAATGGAACCTGATAATTCAGCATGAAATATATTGCATTAAGTAACTATTAGGACTACATTTTAACTGCCGGTTTTAAAGTACTGAAAGATTTATAACTGTAAATTAGAAAATATAATATCTTCATATTAAAGCTTTGAGCTTCAGCAAGCCATTTCAAAAAGAACAAGCAATTACCTTTTTCTTGCATGAAGATGTTTTAAAAATATAATATTAAACATCACCTGAAACTCAAATTCTGCCCTCAGGTAAAGATGAAAGAAAATAAACTCTCTTTATTAATGACTTATCTCTTGTTGATGTTATGTCTTGTTGACTTATGTTTTGTCAGAATATCTGACAAATAATTATTGGGCAAAGTGATATGAATTTCTAAAGATATCAATGATAGAAATGCAAACCATCCAGACCCATTACACTGGTCTACAATTTTTTAGAAGTCGTCTGCTTCAGAGATAAAATGTGCTATTTATTATGTATTTTGATGTGCTGAATTCAAATATGACAATTAAAACAACCGATTGGCTACTGTTTCCAAGATATTTAAGTTTTTACATTTTACGTCTATGTATATTGTGTAGATAGTAGAGTTTTAATCATAAATTGTAAACCTAGGTCTTTTCATGTGTTTATGGTTGCTTTACATGATAATATTTCACCTGTCCTGTTTATGTAACACTTTAAAAATCAGCAAAAAGGGTTATATAAATACAATTTATTATGAAACAAAAGGCAAAAAAACTATTATGTACATAGTTTAGTCCTATTCAGTGTCTACTCGGGCGCTTCTTGGCTTGTCTCTTGTATTCATTAAATGGAGCATCTCTTGTCACAGTCCAGCAATAGTCTGCAAGTATTAATGGGCTCCATTTGCCCTGATAGCGTTTCTCCATTGTTGCAATGTCCTGGTGAAATCGCTCGCCGTGCTCGTCGCTCACTGCTCCGCAGTTCGGTGGAAAAAAATCTAGATGAGAGTGCAAAAAATGTATCTTTAGTGACATGTTGCAACCAAGGCTTTGTATGCCTTGAGGAGGTTTTCCACCAACAACCTGTAGTTGTCTGCCTTGTTGTTTCCGAGAAAATTTATTGCCACTAACTGGAAGGCTTTCCATGCCGTCCTTTCCTTGCCACGCAGTGCATGGTCAAATGCATCATCTCGAAGAAGTTCACGAATCTGAGGACCAACAAAGACACCTTCCTTTATCTTAGCTTCACTTAACCTTGGAAATTTTCCACGGAGGTACTTGAAAGCTGCTTGTGTTTTGTCCATGGCCTTGACAAAGTTCTTCATCAGACCTAGCTTGATGTGTAAGGGTGGTAACAAAATCTTCCTTGATTCAACAAGTGGTGGATGCTGAACACTTTTCCTCCCAGGCTCCAATGACTGTCGGAGAGTGGCCAATCTATCTTGATGTAGTGGGAAATCTCTTGCACGACTATCCCATTCGCAGAGAAAACAGCAGTACTTTGTGTATCCAGTCTGCAGACCAAGCAAGAGAGCAACAACCTTCAAATTGCCAAAAAAGCTGCCAGTGATGTTGGTCATAGTTTACGCACCTCAAAAGTTGTTTCATGTTGTCATAGGTTTCCTTCATATGGACTACATGACCAACTGGAATTGATGGCAAAACATTGCCATTATGCAGCAAAACAGCTTTAAGACTTGTCTTCGATGAATCAATGAACAGTCTCCACTCATCTGGATCGTGAACGATGTTGAGGGCTGCCATCACACCATCGATGTTGTTGCAGGCTACAAGATCACCTTCCATGAAGAAGAATGGGACAAGATCCTTTTGATGGTCACGGAACATGGAAACCTCTAACATCACCTGCCAGGAGATTCCACTGCTGTAGTCTGGAGCCCAACAGCTCTGCCTTACTCTTGGGTAGTTCCAAATCCCTGACAAGGTCATTCAGTTCACCTTGTGTTATGAGGTGTGGTTCAGAGGAGGAGGATGGGAGAAAATGTGGGTCCTGTGACATTGATGGTTCAGGACCAGAAGTTTCATCCTCTTCCTCTTCCTCGCCTGACTCAGTGAGAATGATTCTGGTGCATCAGGAACCGCAGTCCTTCTCCGTGGGGTACTGGGCGTATAGCTGATGGAATGTTTGGATAATGCACAGTCCACTTTTTCTTCTTTGACACACCTTTCCCAACTGGAGGCACCATGCAGAAGTAACAATTGCTGGTATGATCTGTTGGCTCTCTCCAAATCATCGGCACTGCAAAAGGCATAGATTTCCTTTTCCTGTTCAACCACTGGTGAAGATTTGTTGCACAAGTGTTGCAGCATATGTGTGGGGCCCACCTCTTGTCCTGCTCTCCAATTTTGCAGCCAAAATAAAGGTGATAGGCTTTCTTAACCATAGTGGTTATACTGCGCTTTTGTGATGCAAAAGTCACTTCACCACAAACATAGCAGAAGTTATCTGCACTGTTCACACAAGTACGAGGCATCTCTGCTCACTTTGGCTAAACAGAAATGTGTCCCTTTGCAAAATCAAACACTGACAAATAAGAGAGCACGACACTGTATGATTTCTAGAGCTGATATAGGGCAATTTGTTCAGAGTGATGTAAGTTATGATTGCATCATCCATGACTTCTAGGAATAACATGATGCAATTCATATCATGTATGACGCAATACCAGCTTCAGATGGCATCATTCATTGTTTTGCCTAAAAGCAAGTACTGTCCAAACCCAGTCATAGATTTATTCATAGATCCAGTCAAAGATGTATTTTAGTCATTTCTGGTTTAAATTGAGATCCCTTCCCTTTATAACTCACTTATCCTCCGCCATTCCCAAGTCAAGGGTCGTATATACTGACCCAATAGCATATCTTGAAAACTAGAGCCAATCAACAATTTTAAGCATCATTTTCGTTCTCAGTGACCCAGAATTAGTAAAGTTTGACTACATTTATTTCAGAAGCATTTTGGCTGTAGAGCAGTGTTATTTATGTATAAATAAAAAAGTGAAGAGCAATATATATAGTCAAACATATACTTTTATGAAAACAAAGATTTTATTTTTAGGGCTAGCACTGATGCAGGGGAAAGGTACACAGAAGTTCTAGCATTAATGTTTAGTTTTACGTATTTTTAAATTACTTGGTAGAATTAATGCAAGTGCCCTTTCTATTGTATATCCGTGTGCACATGCACACATTCTAACTTAAGGCAATCTGTATATGGAGAACATTAACATACATACACATACTTCCCTCCCTTGATCTGTCAAGGCAGCACTGTGCACTATTATCTCCTTGGAATCCTGACATGGCATATGCAACATTTTACACATTCCTACAAGTATTCAGTCTCCAAATAATATACAAACTTTAATGTCTTTTATAACATGTCCTTTATACTATACCCTCAAGCAAATTTGTTTGTCTAGTCAAATTACTAGAGCATGCTGTCAAATATGAGTAAAAAGAACATGTTTTTTGTTGTGTGTTAATTTTTTGTTTTATTTTTTAAAGAACAGTTAAGAGTTGAACATAAGAAAACTTTCTCAAAAAATGTGGTAGAGGTGACTTTGTCTAAGCAACATATGGGATTCTTTCCAAAAAAAGTAAACTGAAGATCAGAAAAGACATATAGTCACTGAAAATATAAACTGTATTAGTAAATCACAACTATAAGCTGCCAAAATATTTCCCCTGGAATTCAGGTGCCTAATTAGCATTTCTCATAGCATGATTAAAAAGTAAAATTCAGTGGGACAGAACTTAGATGCCTCGTTTAAAAGAATGTATTTACAGCGAAGAGCAAATGAGCAACTAAGTAGCAAAATTAGCTCTCAAAATTTTCTCTTCCTTTCCATCATCAAACTGCAATTCATTTAAAAACTAAGAGTTCTCTTCCTCTTTAGGTAGTAAGTTGCTAGAAAAAATATCCTTCAGAAATGGAAAGCTTACTGGTAGATTTTGATCTCTGGCAGAAAGTGGTGAGTGGGTGAAGGAAGGAAAAACAAGCCTCTGGCATCTGATGCAGAAGAAAAAAGGAAGAGATTCACAAAAGGACAGGTTCTGGACACAAGGGGAAAAGATACCTATTCAGAGCCTCAGCAGGGGACCTGGCGTGAGTTGAGACTGAGCAGTTCCGGATCGCGCTGGGTCCCAGACCACTGCGCCTCTACCTTTTAAATGTACTAAGAGCCTGGTGGTTCTTAAATGTAGTAAAAAGCAGAGCCGCAGCATTCCGGGACCCAGATCAGTCCCAGCTCGCGCTCCCCCCCCAGGAACTATCCCCCTTATCATTTGACTGAGTAGTCAATGGAAATTCCATCAACTACTCGATTAGCTCATTAATCGCTACTGAATATCCCTTCAAGGGAATGGAATATTTCCCCTATGTTTTGCCCCTTTGAATATGAGGGGTAGTGATTAGGGTTGCCAGATGGTTTAACCAAAAATACCGAACACCCCCTCCCACTCAAAAAAAAAACCGGGGAAAAATTCTATTGGGGGAGGAAAAGGGGGAGACCAAAGTTGTTGAACAAAAAAAAGTACTCAGAGTTATTAAGCAAAACAACAACAACAACAAAACCCACCAGCATTAAAACAGCATGGCCCTTTCAGTGTGTGCAGAGTCACAATAGGGATAGAAGCAGGGGAGCGGTTGAGCACTAAGACACAGGGAAGGCATTGCTTCCCCTTGGTCTTTAGGATTTTTGCCGGCGGCCATTTTGTTTTCTTGATCAAGCCAGAACACAGCTTCTCTGCAGAACCAGATAAGCAGGGGACCCGGGGGCGAGATCCGGAGGGGGGGGGAGGCCCCAGTTGTCGAGTGTGTAGGGTTGCCAGGTGTCCAGTATTTTCACCTCCTGGCAGGGGAAAAAAAACAGAAAATACCAGACATTTTAGGTGTCCAGTATTTTCTGAATTTTTTTTACCGGACAGGAGGCGAAAATCCCGGACTGTCCAGGTCAATACCGGACACCTGGCAACCCTAGTAGTGATCAAGAACTTCCTTTTTTATGAAGGGACAACAATTTTAAACTTCTGTGATTTCTGCCTCTAACTACTAGACTAGAAAGAGCATAACCAAACCATCTAGAATTACATTGAAAAATGATAAGAAAATCACCAATATACAAATTCAAAGACTAGAAGAAGTCAATTTGCATAGATTTGTTAATCCTGGTGATCAGGTATAGACTCTTACAGTTTCACTTCCAAATTACAGGTTTAAACTTGGTCCAGATTGGCCAAAATCCACAAACCATTACTGTACTTCTTACAATGAAGCAGAACAGCAGCATTACTTATTTAATTCTCCAGACGTCCAGGTTATCACATGGCCTCAGTAAGTACTTAGGACACTTCCAAAAGAAAAACAAACAACACTGACTTTGTGCACATCAGAAGGCACCACATAGGCTTCCCAACGTCAGCTAAACTCTATTACAGAAATTAGACAGGACCTTCATATTCATTTTTTTGTGGAGAGCCACTGTTAAGGCTTCACAGAAACAGAGGATTGGAGTACAAATTGGACTTAAATACATTCTGCTGATGTTTCACCATATCCACATTTATTATGCATTTTCTCCTTCTTCTCTTTGAACCCAATTCAATTAAAACTGGCTGCATCAAAATACACGACAGGTTTCTTTGTAAAAGTTCATAGATGTACAGCTTTTAAGGTCAGAAAGGACCATTAAAACACCTAATCTGTCCTCTTGAGTATCAGAGGGAATTAAATTTCACCCCCATTACCTCTGGTTTGAGCCCAATTACATCTAACTAAAGCTATCTTCCAAAAAGGCATCAGTCTTGATTTTAAGAGATTGAAAGAAAGAAAGAATTTGTCTTTTCCCTTGGCACTTTGTGCTAAATTAAAAATGTGTGCCTAATTTCGACTTTATCTGGATTCTGCTTCCAGCTATTGGTTAACAGAAATTAGCCTTTCTCCAGTAGATTAAGTAGCCCTTTTAGTATACAGTATTTTCTCCCCATGAAGATATTTATACATTGTAACTCAATGACTTCTCAGTTTTCTTTCTGATAAACTATGCCAGCTAAAATCTAAATTTATTCCATTTGACACAATAAAGTTTCAGCAGTCATTGCTTAGAGTAGATGAAAAGAGTTCTTTAAAAAAATCCTGATGTCCTGCCACTAGTGACAGCTACATAATCATAAAATGAGCTGCCAGAGTGTTAGCTTTTTTATTTATATATTTTAAGCTTATGTCTTAAGTGATTTTTCACTCTGCAGACGATACGCAGTAAAGGTGTTGGTCATTAACCTCCTAAAGCTCTTTCTTTGGATGGATTCCATGTATGGCCATGACGAATCCATCATATATTAGCACTTTGGCCTACTTCAGGGGTGGCCAACCTGTGGCTCTTGAGCTACGTGTGGCTCTTTGATCACAGAAATGCGGCTCTCAGGGTTACGGCTCGTTCAGAGCCGCATGCGTGCTTTGTGCACGCGCCCCAGTTCCTGGAGGGAGAAGTGCGTGGCTGTGGCAGTGGCACAGAAGACCAAGCAGTGGCACAGAGGGGCCTGGGGGTGCCTTTTGGTTCTTCGTGTCTAACTGGTTGGGCACCCCTGGCCTACTTTATTTCTGTGAGTATCAAGGAGGAAAGAGGTGCCTGTCTTCAGATCCACAGAAGACCAAGCAGTGGAGGAGAGGCAACTAAGTTTTGCAGCTGTTATATAAATAGATTTTTATTCTCCTGAATCAAGATTAACTTTAGTGGCAGGTGAGTTGAAGAGGCCCAAGGCAGCACTCCTTCGGCAAAACTGCAGCCCTCCAAAATGCTACAACTTAAAGCATTTAACTTATTCCAATAATCACAGCATGATTTATGTTCAGAATATTTATACAGTTTACATTAGAAAGAGGAAATACCTGAAACTTGTGTGTTTATACCAGGAACCTTGTTTAATAACTGTTGCTACAGAAGGACAGTTTGACGTTAAACTGATGTGACTTGTGCCAAAAAAAATGTATTAAATATAATGCTAACATTTTGTTTACAACCCTTGGCTTTATATTTTGATGATTGTTGTACTTGCGTAAAGCAATGTTGCAGGAAAAATGTTTCCACAGTATAACTATCTTTTAAAAAATAACTTATAGTGGAAAAAATTTTCCATGAAAAATGAGATTCTGCTAGAATCTCATTTTTGCTATAGTTCACTTCCACAATTTTATTTTCTTTATACCTGTAGTTAGTTTTCCTTCTATAATTCTTAATGGATGAAGACACTGATGACATGAGGTACTTTGTACACTCTTTCTAAAAGTACCAATCCTCTTTTTCATTGACCAGTCCATGCAAAGGAAATATAGTGGTGATTTATTTGTTGTAGTACAAGTCAGGACTAAACAAAAGCAATTCATTCACAATAAAACAAAGTTAGTGCTGAACTGAAGAAAATCGGTAGTCTCCTTGTTGTTAAAAGGGCAATCTTAACTTCTACAGAAACTAAGAAAAATAATTTAAAAGAAACAGAAGATGTTCATAATCTAGTTTTAATTTGTTTTTTAAAAGTTGACAGATAAGCAAAAATATTTCCCTAATCTGTAGCCAATTACATAGAGTGGTTTGTATTTTTTTTCAGTGTGTAAAGTGCTATCTTCTGCTAGTTACTCAATTTTAATTCTTTCTCCCTGGCACATTTTTTTACATAAAATGTATTTATTATATGTTTTCTCCAAATTATAAGTAATTAAAGTGATGTACATGAGAATCACTGTTTAGGTGAACTTGTGAAATGTTGTGGCAAACAATATCTCACTGTAATCAAAAAGATGTTTTGATAATGTGAAAAACAAAATCAATACAGAAGAAATGTTCTTTTTGTTCAAAGGTGCTGTGTTTTGAAAATATTGCCATGTAGCATTTATGGTAACAGCTGTATAGTTAAACTTTAGGCACAAACTGAACTGCAGAGGATCTGCCGCATAAATAAAATTCCCATGGCAACTAAATGTGCTACTAGATAACAGAGAAAAAAGGATTTATGTGTTTGCTGAGCTGTCTTGCCCTAAAGGAATTCTCCAGGCAAATGCAGGCCACCTGCCACATGTTATATTAAGCACAGCCTTCTGGACTTATTTTCAGATCTACAGCAAAAAGGTCCAACAACTTATATTTGAAAGTTTCCTTGTTCCTTATTCCCATCTCTTCCAAAATAAATGGTTTGTTCTTCAATATGCTTCCTATATCTTGAAGCAAATGATTACTAAAATCCCTCAAAGTGATCAATCATGCTGAATAATCACATATAATATATGTTCTATTACAATTTAGAAAATAAACAATTAAAAGATTGATTTTCTCCCCTGCCTTCCTTCACAAAGGGTATGCTGTGTTTAAATATTATATGGGAAATGTTTGGGTCATTAACATACTACTTTCATATAACTCACAAATAGATCATTCACTAGCTTGTACATCAAAAGGGCTTTTTTCCCCTCCCCTTCATATTCAGAGAGAGGGTATTTTTCAAATTAAAGTAATACTGGACTTCATCACTAAAACAAAAGCAATTACTGTTTGGAAATGCTGAATGTTGGAATATTGTATTTGGAAGTCTGAAGGCCACACAAATATCTACAGGTGGAGAAAAATATAACCATATCATAGGCAATAGACAAACTTACTGTTTTCAGACTGCTAGTGGTATCACTAGATTATCAAAAAGCATAAGAGGTATATATTTTGAATAGTATATTCCTTGAAATTTCCAGCTATTGACATTTAAATATGAAGCTTAAGAAACTGTGTTCCAAAATCATACTTCCCAAGGGATAATACTCTCAAATAAACCCAAATCTACTTTTTGCTGCACTTTCCTTCCCTCAGGCAAGAAGGGCTTGTGGCCTTTTCAAGAGGGACAGAAGACACGGACTCCTGACAGCACAGAGCGAAAGGATCTGTAATGAAAACGTGCCCTATTTCCAAAGATTCTGTGAATCCCTGTGGCTGACCCCATGCCCTGCATCAGAGGTCATGCTGCCAGAAGTTCTATCTCTAAAGCTACACCAAACAATACCTTCCCACAGCCTCCAAGGGAGGGGGAAGATGTAGGAAAAAAGAGAGGAGCAGCATTGACTGTGGTGTAGATGTCCTCTTTTCCTGTTAGCACAAAACCATACAGTGTGGAGTGCTCATTCCCCATCTCTACCCTGGCCTGGCCTTCTTATCTCAAATTCAATCTGCACTATGGACCTCAAACACAGTCCACTGAAGTTTGACCAGGCTTGACATCAGCTTGGTGCGGCTTCTGCCTGCTCCCCTGGTATGGGAAGATGTACAGCACAGAATGCCACTACCTTTTACTTTCATTTGCTTCCCTCCATGCAACAAAATTACACAAGTATTCCTAATATTTTGACAAAAAAAGAAGAGATTCATTTATTTTAACAAACTATAATGCTGCAATGGCCACCACAACTTATCTCCACTTGGGACATTTGTAAAATAAATCATGTCACTGTTGGAAAGGGGTGGAAGGTGAAAAAATATGACTTAGTTGTAGTTGTATAAATACACCTGCATATCACCAAAGGAAAACATGATGCAATCTATGTTGGTATTACATGCAAGCTCACAAAATAAATCAAATAGCTTATACTGCAACGTTATTCAGGCTATTTCCAGGGAACACATTTCTGTATGAGTTTATTACTACAAACTGTTTATATTCTCTAATGAATCAAACCGAATATTTAAAAAAAAAAAGACAACTAATGGACAAGCATAAGTTTTACTTTAACTTGAGCTTTGTTAGATGCCATCATACAAAGTACTCCACCAACAGATATGACAAATGCATTTTATATTTCAATGTGTCAAGCCATTTCAATGCTCTGGAACTATGTTGAAGCTGGCAGGCAAGGAGACTATATTAAATTTTTCTCTGGAATTGACTTCAATTCTGTACTGAATTATTGGAATTTTAGTGACCCTAAAAAAGCCTGTCAAAAATAATATCCAACACAGTTTTCAAATCTAATGCACTATTACACATACTTCATATAAAATAATATACTTTCAATATAAACAAACCAGTCAAGAATAACATTCTATTTGTACTTGTAATTTTAGATATATTTTATATTGATTTGTCACAGCAGATTTTAAATGTACTTGCTCCTTTAGAAAAAATTCAGAGGCTATATTTCGTGATTCCATATCTTTGTTGTGGATTTGATAGTGTTACAGGCTGTTCTGAAATAAATCAAATAACATTTACCACAGGACAGCAAATACATAAATAGCTATTTCAAAGCTTAGATTTTTCAAGACTCTCATATTTCTGCATATCACAAAATTCACCGAAGCACCAGAAAAACAGTTGCATTTGAAAACCAATTAACTCCTTCCCACTCCTGATGCCCACTGCAATGCTCTCGCTGTACTGCAGGATACAAAAACAATGTAACTAGTTATTTAAATAAACTTTTATTCATTGTTTATACTTTTCTTTAATGCTTCTGTGTCTTCAACAATAGATTTACTATCATTTGTAATAAGACATTTCAGAAATAAACTTTCTGTTTTCTTGACCACTAATAATTTGCACCCATTTTCTACTGTTGTTTTCCTGATAATATGAAATACTAGATGCTCATCATGGAGACTTATGCTTTCATATCCATGGATTTAATGGAAGCTCAGAAGTCAAAAAATCTTTGTCTGTTTCAGTTAAATAAGGGAATTCATTTGTACATCATAGCACAAGAGGAGGCATGGTTAAATTTATAGCAGCTTGGTAAGCAACACGGAGAGCCTATCAGCAGCTTTACTATATGACAGACCCAGAGGCAACTCGAGAGCTGTCAGCACAACTGCCTGTGATGCTCACAAGGGAAGCAATAGCCAATTATGTCCCATGACCCACTACTAGAGAAAACAGTGAGAAAGCGAACAAATCAACGGCTGTTTTTAAAAGCCTTTCGGAGAAATCGTGAAGTTTGAATTTTATTTAACAAAACATGCTTCTCTCTTTCACTTACAACTTTTAAGAACAGGGTTGAGGTTTCAATGACTTAACACAGGAGTAGAGCTGGCAAGTCCAAACGTTGCCAAGATAGATACAAATATGGGTGAAATATATATGAAAATGTAGCAAGGCTACAATTTATTTGCAACTGCGAAGAAGTATTGGCTTTTTAACTAAAAAAACCAGGAGTAGGAGCCAAATCTCTACCTCTGCTACAAACTTTCTACCTGAGGTTTGAGCAGATCACTTAAGGTGTGTCTACACATAAACTGGACAAAGTAATTCCAGTATGGGCAGATGCATTTGAACAGAGCTAGTATGTGTAAAGTGTAAATACAGTAAGGGGCTGCAGGAGCTTGGGCAGTGGTTTGGGACAGATGTCCAAGAATGTACCCACGAGGTTGGATGAGACTGTACTTGGCAGGCAGCCTGAGCCATCACAGCCACACTGTATTTTTAGCATGCCTGCTCAAGCAGAATTAGCATGTATCTGTCTACCCATGCTGGGAATCTCACCACCAGCCACTGTGAAGACCAGACCTTCTGCAGCTGACCCTGCAGCACTGAACCAGTGGTACTTTTGCCATTTACTTCAGCAAGAGTGTGATCAGGCTCTCAATTTCTCTGGATTAAACTGATGCTCAAAATAAGGATCCTCAAAATAGGTTGTAAGTGCATCTTAAGTGGTGGACAGTGTAGTGTTGCTGGCCTGCTGAATTTCATCCTCTGTGTTTCAGTTTCCCCATTTCTAATGTAGGGATAGGAATAACTAAGGCACGGTGATATTATGAGAATTAATTCATTAATGTTGATGTCATGGTTTGAAATCTTTCAATGGAAGAAGCAGTAGAAGTACAAAAGAAGTACCAGCGCATCAGACTGACATTATATGTTGCTCAGGTAAATCAGATATTAACACTGAGAAAATGAACGAAGTGTGACATAAATAGCTGAAGATGGGAGATTAAACATTAGCCTAACACCAAAAAACCCCACTTCCACCACAAAAGGAACTGAAGTAATTGACATGCTTGTTTTAACTATTCGGAATTCAAAACAAAAGTGAATTGAATATGAGAGAGCTTAATTGAGTGCAGATGCAATGTTTCAAGATCATAGAATCATAGAACCATAGAGCTGGAAGAGACCTCAGAAGGTCATCAAGTCCAGCCCCCTGCTCTAGGCAGGACCAATCCCAACTAAATCAACCCAGCCAGGGCTTGGTCAAGCTGAGACTTAAACACCTCTAGGGATGGAGACTCCACTACCTCCCCAGGCAACCCATTCCAGTGCTTCACTACCCTCCTAGTGAAATAGTTTTTCCTAATATCCAACCTGGACCTCTCCCACCACAACTTGAGACCATTGCTCCTTGTTCTGCCATCTGTCACTACTGAGAACAGCCTCTCTCCATCCTCTTTGGATCTCCCCTGCAGGAAGCTGAAGGCTGCTATCAAATCCCCCCTCACTCTTCACTTCTGCAGACTAAACAGACCTAACTCCCTCAGCCTCTCCTCTTAAGTCATATGCTCCAGCCCCCTAATCATTTTGGTTGCCCTCCGCTGGACCCTCTCCAATGCGTCCACATCCTTTTTGTAGTGGAGGGCCCAGAACTGTACACAATACTCCACTAGAGAATAATCACTTCTCTAGATCTGCTGGCAATACTCCTCCTAATGCACCCTAATATGCCATTAGCCTTCTTGGCTACAAGGGCACACTGTTGACTCATATCCATCTTCTCATCCACTGTAACCCCCAGGTCCTTTTCTGCAGAACTACTACTTAACTGGTTGGTCCCCAGCTTGTAACTATGCTTGGGATTCTTCCGTCCCAAGTGCAGGCCTCTGCACTTGTCCTTGTTGAACTTCATCAGATTTCTTGTGGCCCAATCCTCCAATTTGTCTAAGTCACTCTGGACCCTATCTCTGCCCTCAAGTGTATCTACCTCTCCCCTAGCTTAGTGTCATCCAAACTTGCTGAGGTGCAATCCATCCCCTCATCCAGGTCATTAATAAAGATATTGAACAAAACCGGTCCTAGAACCGAACCTTGGGGCACTCTGCTAGAAACCGACCGCCATCCTGACATCGAGCCGTTGATCACTACCCGCTGGGCCCGGCCTTCTAGCCATCTTTCTATCCATCTTACCGTCCATTTATCCAATCCACATTCCCTTAACTTGCTGGCAAGAATATTGTGGGAGACCGTATCAAAAGCCTTGCTAAAGTCAAGGTATATCACATCCACTGACTTTCCCACGTCCACAGAGCCAGTTACCTCATCATAGAAGCTAATCAGATTGGTCAGGCACGACTTGCCCTTTGTGAATCCATGCTGACTATTCCTAATCACTTTCCTCTCTTCCAAATGTCTCAAAATGGATTCCTTAAGGAGCCCTTCCATGATTTTTCCAGGAACTGAGGTAAGACTGACCGGCCTATAGTTCCCTGGATCGTTGTTCTTCCCTTTTTTGAAGATGGGCACTACATTTGCCTTTTTCCAATCATCCAGGATTTCTCCCGATCTCCACGACTTTTCAAAGATAATGGCCAAAGGCCTCAATGACATTTGCCAACTCCTCAGTATCTTCGGATGCATTAAGTCCGGACCCGTGGATTTGTGTACATTTAGCTTTTCTAAATAGTTCCTAACCTGTTCTTTACCCACCACGGGCTGTCCATCTTCATCCCATCTTGCGTCACTTAGCGCAGAAGTCCAGGAGCCGACCTTGTCCGTGAATACAGAGGCAAAGAAAGCATTGAGTACTTCAGCTTTCCCCACATCATCAAGATGACGACTCGGGCCAGCTTTACAGTACTGTGATCACAATATTTGTGGGGTTAGAGGGAGATAGCAAACACATGATGTTCTACAAGAAGGTTACAACCAGTTTTGTTGAGCAAGCAGCAGGGGGGTTGCTAAGATTGCCCTTGAAAAGCCTTCAGAAACTGATGGGAACCTTTAAAGTTATTGTATGAAATATTAAATGAGACACATTTAAAGGCATCAATCTGCAAACCATGCATGGGTTCAAATTTAACTATATGAGGAATCCCATTGCTATCAACGGAACTGTTCATACATTAAAGTTAAATGTATATGCAAAGGTTTGCAAATTTAGGCACCAATTATTTTTGTTACCCAAGTCCACTAGACGATACCGGGGCTTTTAAAGCTTATGAGCCAAATTCTTCACTGATGTCAATAAGATTGCATGAGTGTAAGATAGCAAAAGAGGATTCTGTCTCTCTCCTTCTGTTATGTGTCTTTGTTAAAGTCAGTTGCATACCCAGGAATAAAGGGGGTGAGGGTTTTTGAAAAGCTGGTCTAAAAAAGAGCAGAAACAGCATATCAAGAGGGGAAAATAAATACATGAAATAAAAAGGCAGACTTATTTTCTTGAAGGTAAGATGACTACACTTTTGCTTTGGAAATTACATGGGGCATATATTTGCTAGATTGCAATGAAGCACCAACTCTTCTAATTATTTTGGCCCAGAGTATTATCTGTGGAGCTGCACACAAGGGCTCAGCTCCTTTGGATTTCCTCTTTACTTGAGTAGTTAGTGAGAGGGGTGGCTGCTTCCCCTGCAACACACCTTCCTATGTCTTAACCCATATAAGATGTTTAATGGTGTTAAGGATATAAGTGGGAAGAGGACACAGGCCGGATGGGGACACTGTGCGCATCCACCTCCTTTTCAGGAGCCCAAGCCTGCAGTCTAATGAGAGGTTTAGAGAGCCTTGGCGCATAACTTGAACAAAGAGAAACTGTGAACCTTGAACCTTGATACTGTGGCATAGGAGGCTCCCTTAGCACAGTTTCACCTGACTTCTGTTGCCAGTAAAGATGAAAAGAGGAGGGGGAGAAGAAGTAGAATGGATGCAAAGAGCCTCTATCAAAATGTCTTGGGCCTCTAGCAGATACCCCACGATTGCCATGGTTCTTAGAAGATTGAGGGGTTCTGCAGTGGAAAGGACATGTGTCCTTTAAAAATTGCATGAAGGTAAATTCATTAAGGTTCTTGTCCCTTATCATGAGGCCTTTCATATAGCAGAAACTCTGGCCCTTTAATAACATATTCTCGAATGATTTCAGTGACAGATTAGTCAATATTTGTTACTATGCTGTATCTATCAGATTACATCCAAAAAGTGTCCCCATTCTCCTAGCACTCCCTAATTTCAGGAACAGGTTCTGATCAATATTTCTCTAAATAACAAAGGATGCTCAATACGTATGTCATTTTTGAGACTGCATCAATACCAGCAACTTACAACCTGTCTAATAACTCAAGACTAATGAAAATTAGCTGTTGCCATGTCTGGTAATTAATCTGGATATTATCTATCACTGCCCAAGTTATAACAACAAGGGACAGTTTTTGCCATGCTGTCACAATACACATAATTTAATCTGTGAATAAGCAAGATTTTCTTTTAACTTTACTCAGATTATTAAATGGTAAAGCACCATCATCCTCTACAATTGTTTCAAGTAATCAAAAAGTTTGAAATACTGTATAATGGGAACATTAAGAGTATCTTTTATTCTCGGAGCAAGCCATAGAGCATCTTTTAATTTACAACACTCATTCAATCATTCAAGTAACTGGAATTTTTAACAACAAAAGTGTGTCTTGGTCTTATCTGTATGCTTTGGGGGTTCAAACAAAGCTGCAGAATCCTTACAAATCAATTTGGGGGAGGCTTACATGTTTGGAAGTATGCACATCATTCAAAGCCAATCAATGGCTGCAGTTAGACTTTCAACTCTGTGACTCGGCGGCTATTATACAGATGTTTTTGGATGCTACCAGGGAGATCTTTGCTACTTTCCCTTCTGTGTTTCCTGGAAGAGACTAAACAAAGTCACTGTTCCAAGCAACATCAACAAAATCAAAGTCTTCCTTCACCTGTCTTCCTTAACATCCTGTAGGCTTGCACAGGAGGTTGGGGGGGGGGGGAGGTTACTGTAGGAGAACCACCAAACGACAAGCCCTCACTGCTAGTCTTCACTGCTATCTTCACTGCTTAGTCATGGGTATTTTTAGTAAATGTCATGGACATGTTTACATCAGGCAGTAAACAAAAATTCACAGCTTGTGACTTATCTGTGACTTGTATTACATACCAGCCTCAATCTGGTATTACATACCAGCCCCAATTTGTGCTCTGGGGCAAGGAGCAGCCCAGGATTGCTGCAGGTGTTCTGGGGGTGGGACAGCCTGAGGATGGGCATGGTACACAGCTTAGAACCCCGCAGTGGAGCTGGGGGTGGAGGTGGTGATGTGCAGCCTGAGACCGCTGCCGCTGTTGGGGAGTGGGGCTGGTAGCAGCACAGCAGCCAAAAGCCCCCACAGCTGTTGAGGAGAGAAGAGTGACCCCATACTTCTGGGGGATAAGTGGGGCAGTGGCCCAAGACTGCCCCAGCAGGAGCCAGTGTGGCTGGCCCAGGCTGCCCAAGCTGCTCAGGCAGTCCATGGTCAAGTTGCACAGGCTACTGCAGAAGTCACAATGGAGGAGGGGAATATCACTATTCGCAATGATACACGTGTCAGTTACAGAACTCTTGCTCTGGGAGTACTTGTATTCCTGCTCTCTGTCAGTTCAGGTCCTACAGTTGTTCAACTTAATCTTGAATTTCTCCTTTTAGATCCATGAGGATATGTTTTCAGTGATACCTCAACATAGCTTATAATTTTGTGTAGGCACATGGCAGGTTTCACAGACACAAACTGTTTCTGAATGGACAACATCATCTCATCAGAGAGTGCTGCATAAGAGAACAGCAAGGAGAATCACCCACCCCACAGGCTACCACAGAGTATCACTCAGCAGCTTCTAGTCTAGCCTCATTGTTGGAGTAACCTGAAACTCCCTATCAATCCTCAATGTAGGAGGGCTGGGTGATGGGTGTAGGGACAGAACTTCCGGTGTGAACTGCAAGCCATTTGTGCCAGAGGGCTACAGGAGAGTGTGGAGGGCCAAATATATTAGCCCCGGATTAAACAGATCCCTATTCCCAGGGTAAACTAGCAAGGGCTAACATGGAAGTGAGTCAGACTAGTAAGAACACCTGGGGTCAATTTAGAACCAGTTGAGACTGGTTCAAAAGAGCTCATCTTCTGTTAGTTCAGTGTGCACAAGGAGTCGCAGGGAGAAGGAGCTGTGGTAAGGAAGGTGTGGGAGAAAGCCATGGGGATGTGTTCCAGAGATTCATAGCTGTCACACAGCTGATACTAGAGACATTACAGGCAGCTACTATCACAGGATCCCCAGGCTGGAAGCCAGTGTATAAGGCAGGCCCAGGTTCCCCCTACCATCAACTCCCTATTTGTGTACTAGAAAGAGACTTGCTCTGGAACAAGGGTTTGTTCTACCCTGTACCACTTGGAAGGCCCACAGAGATTATGAAGTTTGTTTTCCCCTCTTTTTCCCATGCTGGCCAGTGATGAGAGTAGCTCAAACAAACAGCAAGCTGGTGACTAAATAAAGGGCTACTGTGAGCCTCGGAGTCAAGTAATCCACCTGAAAGCGCGGGACCCACCAAGACTGAGGAGGAGCTTTGTCACGCCATATAAACCAAACTATGCATAAGCGAGGAACAAATTTTGCTTCCTAATTTACACAGTAAATCACAGTGTTTTCATGCACAGAAGATTTTCCAGACCAGAGGAGAAAGCATGATTTTCCTCATTTTGCATGTAATTTCAGTGTGTGAGAGATCACCTCATCTCCAGCACAATCACAGCAGGTACAGGTACCAGAAGACATTCTTCTGGATTTTTTTTAAAAGAGACATCTTCTGCCCTTTCTGCTATTTTAAAAGATTATATATACCACACATAGCTATTAGTACAACTGCCATCAACAGTTCATCTGCTGTGAAAAAGAAAAAGATACAGTGGCTCTTCTTCTGCAACAGAGGGAAATATTCAGGATGTACCATGCATGTCACTTTACTGAGCTTCCTAAAAATATGCCCTGTGCGATAGACGACTACGTCTAGACTGCAGGCTTCTTTCGGAAGAAGCTTTTCCGGAAGAGATCTTCCGAAAAAACTTATTCGGAAAGAGAGTGTCCACACTGCTAAAGCGCATCGAAAAAGCAATCTGCTTTTTTGAAAGATAGCGTCCACACTGAATGCACGCTATCTCGCATTTAAGCTGTGATTACTATGGATGGAGTGGCCACCAGGGCACCTGTGCTTTTTCCTCTTTCCTCTATCCTCTTCTTTTGAAAGAACTTCCTCTCCCCCCCCCCCCCATCCACATGCCTTTTTCCGAAAGAGCTGTTTCAGAAAAAGGCTGCTTCCTCATAGAAAGAGGTTTACCAATGTTGGGAAAACCCCTCTGTTTTTTCGATTTATTTCAAAAGAATGCGATTGCAGTGTGGATGTAAGTGACTTTTTTCAGAAAAACGGCCATTTTTCCAAAAAAACGCTGTAGTGTAGACATAGCCGAAAAGGGGGCAGGCACCAGGCCTATAAACCTTTTCTCACAGAAAAAAAACAGACACCATCCCTGCATCCACTGTTCTTCCACAGCTCACCCATATCCCCTTATGGCAGCAAGGCTTCCTTAAAAGACACAGGACTTCCTACAATTGTGTTTTTTAAACATGCTGCTTATTAATTCATTGAGGGTGCATCTACACAACAGGACTTAACTCAAAATAAACTTCGCAAATTGAGCTATATCAATTATGTAGCTTATTTTGAAATTGAAATTGGAAGCATCTACACTGCACTTATTTCAAAATAAAGCACTCTTGCTCCGACTTCCCTTACTCCTCATACAATGAGGGTTACAGGAGTTGGAGTAAGAAGTCCTCCAAGTTTGACAGTATTTCAACATTATTTCGAAATAACTGCCTGCTGTGTAGACGCAGACTAAGTTATTTTGAAATAATGTTGCTGTGTAGACATACCCTGAGTGATCCCAATGTAAGATGGTAAATAATGCTATCTTATTCACTTTTTCCAAACCTTTCATGATTTTACAGACCTCTCTCATATCCCCCTTAATTTTCTCTTTTCCAAACTAAATAATCCCAGTCTTTTTAATCTCTCTTCATATGGAATCTGTTATCATTTGTGTAACACTTCTCTGTGCCTTTTCCAATCATAATATCTTTTCTGAGATGAGGTGACCACAACTTCATGAAATATTACAGATGTGCATGCCATGGATTTATATAATGGCATTATGATAGCTACTATTTTATTATCTATCCCTTTCCTAATTGTTCCTAACTTTCTGTTATCTTATTTGACTGCTGCTGCTGCTCATTGAGTGAATGTTTTGAGAGAACTATCCACAATGATGCCAAGATCCTTTCTTGAGTGCTCACAGCTAATTTAAATCCAATCATTTTGTATTTGTAGTTGGGATTATGTTTTCCAATGTACATTCTTTGTTATCCACTCATTCTTTAACTATATTCCTACACACTGTGCCATATCTATTGGCCACTATCCACTCAGAGCTACCTGCCTCCCTCAGTCACTTTTTATAAAGAAAATGAAAAAAATCAAGAAACACATTCACTATTTACTTCTATGATGTCACTGCTGGTTTGTATGCATAATTCCTGCTGCTTAGAAGTAAATACACTGTTTGCAATGGTCTCTTCAGTTTCTGTTTCTTGCTACATTTCCTGCTGTTGTGCCTTACCATGCTTGGCTGCCTGCCTCATATTACTATGGGACAACTTCATGAAAGTTGTGGACAGATAGAGTTTTAAAGAAAATCCCAAACCTCTCTTAGTTCCCATCAACATTTTCCATTTTCATGATAATGATTCTGATTCACCTGTTCTTGCTCAACTTAGCTCACCACAGTCTCTTACACTCTGAAGTTCATCTGAATTCAGATACGTTCCTAGTAACACGGCCACTGAATAGAATATCAGCTTATTTGCTCATCTCTATCCAAGACATCTAAATGTTTAAGTTCACGTAATGAAACATAAAAATGTATTTTTGAGCCTTCAGACATTTAAGTATAATTCCTTTGAGATGCAGAAACAAATAGAATGTGTGAAGTGGCATCCTTTAAAAAGTTGAATCCCAAATCAGAAACATACAAGTGCAGAGGAAGGCCAAGCTGTCTGCTAACTTTGGTATGGTTAGAGCCCTTACAATTCTGCAGTACTAAAGGGCTTTTTCCCCCCACACTATCTGAACTATATACTGCAGAAATTTTATCTAATAAACATAATATTGTTTGTGGTGTGAATGTTTATTTTTAGCAACCTCCTCCCTTCTCCCCCCCCCCCCCATCAAAAAAACATTCAACTTGTTTTGGCCAGCTGGCATTAAATGCCCTCTTAAGAGAAGCAATCACATCCTTGACATCCTTGCAATCACATCCTTGCTCTGCCCTGGTGTGAAAAGCTTTTTTATTGATTCCCAAAATGTCGAGTATTCTTGTTCAAGTATAAGGTGTTCTCATAATGACTAATGAATTGTGTGTGTAATTGCAGTAAATGTGCATGCAATTGTGGGTTTATGCTACTACCTATTTCCATGCACAACTGCCCAAGTTTGCATGACAAATAATAGCATAAATTGGCAAGGGAAGGTAAGGAAAGATCATGAAACTAGCATTATTACATGTTTACACGGCTTAGCTGTTTGCACAACTAGAAGGCACCAAATCATGTGAAAGATTTTCTTAAGTGAATTAATCAACTCT
The DNA here is from genome assembly GCA_019425775.1 of Rafetus swinhoei. Taxonomy (NCBI): domain Eukaryota; kingdom Metazoa; phylum Chordata; order Testudines; family Trionychidae; genus Rafetus; species Rafetus swinhoei. The sequence goes on along the minus strand of CM033446.1, from coordinate 85,694,885 downwards.
TATTTCATCAGTTGGCAGATTTCTTATAGGTGCCACAAATAGAAGTGGCTAGATGTGAAGGAGAAGGCCTTTACAGCTTGTTTTAGGGAGCATGCATATAAGAAAGCAAAAGATGTTTGTGACATAAAAGAGCTGCCATGATTGGTAGTGTGGAGGGGTATGTGACAAGAGAGAAGAGCACATTCATAGGGAGGGGCAGCATTGCAAAGGGTCCTGTGGAAGCTTAAATCTGATTCACTGGAAAAAATAAGATGACGATGGTGGGATTCAAAGGGAAAGTGCCATGGCCAGTACAACATCAAGAAAAAATTCAAGAGCTTTGTCTTGAACTGACTGATGAAGTGTGAGTCAGGAACCCCATAGACTCAGTATGAAGAAGTTTTGGTAGTGACTAAGTATATGGGAGTAGGGAAGAAAGATCTAGACACAAACTTAATCTAACCTATCATAAAAGGAGAGGTGTCCATCATGCCATCTGTCAAGGAGAACATTTGAGAATACACTACAAGACTTGTATATGTACAAATTTATGTTGCTATGAGCCAAGTTGGAGACCCACAAAATGTCAGAGTATAATCTGATCAACACCCCTTTCTCATCCCAAGAACATCTGGGCAATGGATTACCTCAAAGTGGTTGTTGGGAATGTTGTTTATAAAGAGGTGATTTAGAAGTTGCATTTTTGTGGTGTATGCAAAATGCATGAGCCAAATTGTCCCTACAAGTATCTTGGAAGAAATAAATAAATAGAGTAGGATAGGGCTGGGCTTGTGGCTGCCATTTCCTCCTTTCCCTCCCGCGCCAAAGTGGGATGTCAGGCTTGAAATGCAGCACAATGGGGCATGCCAGAGATAAATGCAAGTGGCTGCCAGTGAGTTAGTGGGTGAGCCATGTGGTGGCAGAGTGGGGAAGGGAAGAACAGGATGAGAACTACAAGAAAAGAAAATGCTGAGTAGGTTGAAACTGGGAGAAAAAAAGAACAAAGAGGGGGTAATATAAGAACAGCATATAATACAAGGCCAAAGAACCCAGTAAGAGGTGATTGCATAGACCCCGGCACAGGCAGGAGCACACCAGGCCAACATGAGTGTACATTTACCGTCACAATGAGACGGGTAATGCTAATGTGGATAAAACTGAAGTTAACCTATAAGGAAATAAAGAAAGGCATTAATATGGCTTGGATGGATTAGGAAATTTTATCTCTGCTTATCTGAAATTTTCCTTACTTTAAGTAAAAATCTATTACAATGAGTTATTCTAACTGTTTGCAGTTTGGGGGGCAAAACCAGATCTGTCAGTACTCTCTTCCCCTTCTTTAAGTTCTATCTATTGGTATAACTTCCCCAGCTAGGATAATTCACATTTATTTTCCTAAATTGCAGATTGTATTAAATGCAGGTTGAAGAAAAAACACAATTTCTCCTACTGCAGAGAATGAAGAAATCCACCTCACGACAATAAAACCAAACCCCTGGATGCCAATTTTCATCTCTAGTCTTGATTACCTATTTGTCTACAGGGTACGTTAGATCTATGGACCTATTATTCAAAGAAAGGAAAAATTCAGATAAGCGTGGATAATTTTTCTATTATTATTCATTCTAAGATTCACAGATCCATTACAATTGGATTTTCACATCAGTGAACCTCCAGAGTGGGAAAACGGTCATCCTTTAAATGTGGACATCCAAAACAAAATATATTATATAAAACATCTCCTCCATCTAATCTTAAGTACTAAGGCATTGAGACTTCCGCTCCTCTCTTCCCTCCCAAAAAACAGAAATGGCATTGGCTGAGACTGGATGACCAGTATGGAGAATTTGGGGCACTTTCAGGCCATGTGACAGTCTAGCAGGACTCAATACTGCTGTCATGACTTCTTTACTCTGAGATTGTCTGTGGTCCAAAAAGACTGGGATTCACTGCCTAACTGAAGGAAGACTGTGTGTCTGAAGTAAAAAGTAAAATACTGTACTGACTGCAGATAGTAGCCATCAAGACGCCTACTCAAATAGACAGATAGTATATGGATACCTCCTGTAAGGGGTTCAATCTAGTAGTACTATAAGCAGCAGGACAAAATTCCAAGGTCATACTTTGGTATTGTGGGATGAGGATAAACTGAAGCACTGAAAGAAGCATTTAAGTTAGGATCTGCACAAAGCTTTCTTCTTTTTTTAATAGAATGAGACTACAGAGACATGACTTGTTTTGCTTCTCCTTATACACCCACAATACATCTCAACTGGTCTGTGGACCTTCAAGATTATGTTTAACATATTAGTTCAACTGAGGGGACATGGATTAACACTAATGTCATACTCCCATGCCGGGGAAGCTGATGATCCAACCAGCAGACCCAATTCAGTGATTAATCCTGGCCACATGCCCACTGAGGCATTCTGCACACACACTGAGGACTTTACACTAGCTAGTAGAGTAAGATTTAGCTATTGACTTATCTTCTGGAGGTCATAAGAGCAATGCTTATTTAATCCAAGATCATCTGGAATCTGAGTGGAGGGATGTCCCAGATGGAGGACTGATTATGCAATAGCAAACCTCCTCCATATCTTTAGAGGCATCTGAAGATCCTGTGTAGGTTAATCAAACCTGCGAGAGTCAAAGACTTTTCAGCCATAAAGGCATAAACAATATGACTACCATTCTCTTGTTCCTGTCTTCCATACTAAGCTAGATAGCAGTGAAAAGGGCAGGACAAAATACATACAGTGATACTGTTCAGCTATGTGAGATGTCATTCACCACTTCACATCCCTCACACACACACAGAAAAGCTGATACATCCTTTATTTACCATTTCCAGCAGGAAGAGGTCAATCACCAGCCTACCAAATTCACTTAGGATGAACAAGACATTTCTGGGTATAGAAGCCACTCTGCTAATCTGTCTTCTGCCATGTAATTTTAGTATTGATCTCCCCACTAGATAGGCAGTGTACAGCAGACATAGGAAACTTTATTCTACATAAGACAGGAGAATTTCTTGGATAGCACTGTTTGCGTTCTTCCCCAGTATTATGAAATACCATCAGACATACTGATTGTCATGACCAGAACAAATCCATTAATCCAAGAGGGCATAGGAAACTATTGTGTTCCACCTGTGATCTCACCTTCTGGTACCCATGCTCTGAACTGTATTAGGAAAATTTCTCCATAAAAGGAAGGGAAAAAAAAGAGCTTGTTCTCTGCATTCACCAGTTCAGTTCTGGGATTGAAGAAGATACAACTGAAGATAGATTTGTCAACAGATGTGACAGGGGTTGCAGAGGGTGTGTAGAAGGGCTACCCAGAATTACCAGACAGTATGGTATGAACTCTGAATCACTGAAGCATGCTGTGCATGGCATCAGAATTCCCAATAAATTCCAATGATAATTACATTTTTATTTCTGTGTCATGACTACATTATGATCCTCTTCACCTTCTATTAATCTATGAATCTATGTTAAGAACTTGTACCCGGTAGTATTGATCCTCAGCTGAGGCCTATGATTGGCTTCTCTGGCAACATGTGTTCATCCAAGATATTCCAGGAACTGTATCACACTGTACTGTGTGCTTCAGCTTTCCCTTTGTACAGAATCTTGATTAGAAACACCGCCTGGAAAGAGCTGAGTGAATTTCCTTTTTCTCTAACGCCTCTATTATGGCAACTATGATCCTGAAGAGACACCCTGGGAGCACATGTAAGATCAAATGCCAACAATCGAAGCTGGGAAAAGAAACAAAACTGCCATCCATTTGCAAAACATAAGAATTGTCTGAGGATGGTATAATGGGGATGCTTTGAAGACAAACCTCTTTTAGGAACTTGTTTAGTTGATTCGGACAGGTCCTGGTCTGTTTGTCCCTAGATCTCTGAGCCTAGAAATACAATGGGGCACAAGTTGTAATGCTGTGATCTACATTTAATGATGAATAATTTTATTCTTGCCGTGGCCTTTCCATGGGTTGCTGCAACTGGAAATAAGACAGAGCTGTTTGGAAGCTCCACCAGGCACCCTGGCCTCATTTAATTAAAGCTACATAAACAGTACTTTGACTCCAAACTGAGACAGGCTAACATCACTTGGGTTATCTATATTGGGAAACCTTCTGTTACCTCTGAGGCAATTTCAATTTTCCTGTACTTTGTGGACTACTTTAACTTGCCATGTGACCTGTATTCCTTTCTACGGTATCTTGCAGGAGTCAGAATTGTAAGTAGACTTTAGGCTTCAGCTTTCTTTACAGTTACCCATTGTATCATTAAGACAACTGGGAGCTAATCTGTCTGAGTGTCTGATGCCAAGGATCAAAATCCCATGTATCTGATTTAAATAAAATTGAATCCATTTCTCCTCTCTCTCTTTTTCCCTCCCTCCTCCCACAACTTCCAAGGAAAAGTCCTTAGGCTGTGCAACTTCTAGGTAGAGAGGGATCATAGTTGCAGTATTGCCCACTCATGTTCGCACTGCTGTGAAAGCATGCAGGGGCACTTACAGTGTCAGATGTTTGTTTGGTTTTGGACTGATGCCTTGCATATGAAAACTTGCACAAGGCAGGGAACTGCATCAATGCCTGCCTAGACTTGGTTGCCTGTAAAGCAGGGGTGGAAGACCCAATCTGGCCCCAGAGGCTCAGGGATTCTCCTCCACGCGCTCCCTCCCCCCCCGATTGGGGACACTGCACTGGTGCTCCAGCCCCCCTGCCACCCACCCCAGGGCTGGAGCATACAAAATCTACTAGCTTGGGGAGGCCCCCAGGCTCTGGTGCGCGAGGGGAATATGAGGAGTGTCTTTTTCCTTCTCAGGCTATGTCTAGACTACAGGCTTCTTTCGGAAGAAGCTTTTTTCGGAAGAGATGTTCCGAAAAAACTTCTTCCAAAAGAGAGCATCCACACTGCAAAAGTGCATCGAAAAAGCGATCTGCTTTTTTGAGAGAGCGTCCATTCAGTCTGGATGCTATCTCACATGTTAGCTGTGATTGCTATGGACAGAACGGCCACGAGGGCACTTGTGCTTTTTCCTCTTTCCTCTTCTTCCAAAAGAACTTCCTCTTCCCCATCCACACACACCTTTTTGCGAAAGAACTCTTTTGGGAAAAGGCTTTTCCTCGTAGAATGAGGATTACCAATGTCAGAAAAACCCCTCTGTTCTTTCGATTTCCTTGCGGAAGAACGCAAATGCAGTGTGGACATTCCTCAAGTTTTGTTGGAAAAATGGCCGTTTTTCCAACAAAACTCTGTAGTGTAGACATTCCCTCAGTCAGGGGCTCCTCACTTTGCTTCTCACTTGTATGCGGCCCCTGACTGATTTTTATGTGGAGCAGTTGCCCCTGACTCAAAAAAGGTTCCTTATCCCTGTTGTAAAGGGTCTATATAGTGAAAAGGCCACTCTTTCAAATAAAAATTTTGCTCAGCTGGAAAGGCCAAGTCCCTGTCAAGCAAGGAAAATAGACACATTTATCTTCAGGAGCAATCTGGCCTTATCAAAGGCAGGGATGGACTAAAGTGATGGACTAAGAGGCCCCTTAGAGCTTGCCAGTCTTCTCACATTTGGGGTGTTATTTCTCTCATCACTCCATAGCCATATGGAGAGAAGGAGGTGGAGAAAATAGTGGGACACAGAAACATACAACAGAAACTGCAAACAACAACTTGGATATTAGGACACTGACCTACAGCAGCAGCTGGAGATGATAATCCAATACTCTCCCTAGGTGTGGCAGTAAAATTCTTTATCCCTAGAATACCTTTCCAAAGTGCATGAGGAGGAACACACAGCTATAACTTATCTAGGGCAGCTACAACCTTAGGAACAATTTTGCATTTTGCATGCTGCCCTTCTGGTTTCAGTCCCCTCATAGAGAGGGGGGAAGGAGGGCTGTTTGCTCCAAAGCAGTTCTTTTCTAATCCTTCTTTCTCCTTTCCTGCCAAGAGGAAAGGTAGTTGATGTCTTGCTTGGCTTCCTTGGTAACCTAGGATGGGGGTAGCTGAGACAACCTGCATGGCTGGGCTGTGAAAAGGAAAAGCATCCTGTCTTCTGAACTAGTTAAGCTCCCTACAGAGTCATTCAATGCCTTCCTTTTGCTTCTGATTTTTCTGAGTCTAGCTCTATTTCCAAAGCCTGCAGGCATATTAGCCACCACAACTGCCTCAGAAGGGGAAGCAGAACTGGGGAGACAGTCTCCCTAGAAATCTACAGCATCCTTGGGACATGACTGTGCATTATTCTAACACATTAATGAACCAAAATTTGAGTCTAAACATTTGAAATAAAAGTTGGAATTTTTCCTCAGAAAAGCTTAGCCTCAGGGATGGCTGGTTGAGCCTGTGGCCACTGCAGAGGAAGAAATAACCGGATGAAACTCAAGGAGGCAGGGCTTTTCCCTGCTATCAATGACTGACAGGTCTGGTTGCACACCTAAGATGCATCAGGATGAAGTATGGCTTGTAACAGTCTGCAGATCTTAGCACAGAGAATAGGGAGACAAGTCAGAAGTAGATTTTGAAGTAGAAGTAGACAAGTCAGAAGTAGAAGTGAGTTGCTGACATCAAAATGGAAATTGAAGCCTTGTGAAATCATCATTTCCCCCCTCACACACAGTTCCTTAGGAACAGAATCATGATGGGACTGGGCAAAAATATCACCATCAAAAGTGGCATGCATGTTGCAAATGTAGTTTATTTAGAAATGATACAAAAACTCACCTGGAAACCCTGAGGAAGAAGTGTTTCAACTCTGACTTCACTGTTTCAGAGAAACTAAACAAATTCTTTACACTGCTCTTCAGTGCAGAAGACCTAAAATAGATTCCCATACCTGAGCCATTCTTTACAGGTGACAAATCTGAGGAATTGTCCAGACTGAGGAAATTTTGGAACAAGTTGATACATTAAGCAGCAGTATGTCACCATGACCAGATGGTATTCACTCAAAAGAGTTCTGAAGGAACTCAAATAGGAAGCTACAGAACTACTAACTGGTGTGTAATCTTATTGCTTAAATCACCCTCTGTAGCAGATAACTGAAGGATAGATAATGTAAGATGGATTTTTAAAAAAGGCTTCCGAGGCACTCTCACAAATACAGGCCAAAAAGCCTAACTTCACAACCAAGAAAACAGTTTGAAACTATAGTAACGAACAGTATTATCAAACACCTAGAGTACATCTACACAGCAACATTATTTCAAAATGACGAGCATTATTTCAAAATAACTTAGTCCGTGTCTCCACAGCAGGCAGTTCTTTCGAAATAATGTTAAAATACTGTCAAACAGGAGGACTTCTTTCTCTGACCCCTGAAATCCTCATTGTACGAAGAGTAAGGGAAGTCGGAGGAAGAGTGCTCTATTTCGAAATAAGTACTGTGTAGACGCACCCTTAGATGAACCCGATATGTTGGGAAGAGTGAACATAGCTTTTGTAAAGGGATATCATGGCTCATTAGAATTGACAAGATCAACAAATGTGGACAAAGGGATGCAAGTGCATTTTCAGTACACCTTTGACAAGATCCCTCACCAAGAGTACTTAAGCAAAGTAAGGAGTTATCGTACAAGAGGGAAGCTCTTCTCATGGATCAGTAAGGATGCGTCTACACAGCAGGGTTTAACTTGAAAGAAGCTACGCAAATTGAGCTACATCAATTGTGTAGCTTATTTCGAAATTGAGAGCATGTACACAGCACTTATTTCAAAACAAAACAGTCTTCCTCTGACTTCCCTTATTCCTTGTACAATGAGGGTTACAGGAGTCGGAGTAAGAAGTCCTCCAGCTTGACAGTATTTCGACATTATTTCGAAATAATTGCCTGCTGTGTAGATGTGGACTAAGTTATTTCAAAATTACGCTAGTGATTTTGAAATAATGTTGCTGTGTAGACATACCATAACTGATTAAAGGTAAGAAACAAGGTCACTTCAAACTCACTTGTCATTCCCTGTTCTGCTCATTCCCTCTTAAGCATCTGGGCAAGATGGTCGACTAGTCTGACTCAACCATTCTTATGTTAAGATAAATCACCACTCATATTGCAGATCTCAGATTTTGCCCTAAATGACTTAGGCAAAAGGAGAGATAGGTGTTTATTGTATATATTTTCTTGTAGTTTAAACATACATATTATTGCCTTCATTTGTAAATATAAGGAGAAAGAAAGAATAGCATAAAAAGCTATTGCCATCCTTTGCAATATAAGCTTATCCATGGAGCTAAACTTTTTTCTATTATGAAAAGAGCAGTACATTCTATTACGTATCAAAGACCTTATGAAATTACTCTGTAGATACCAATTACTTACCTAGTACATAATGCATTTTTCTGCTAGGTAAAATTAAGTTTTAGCAATGAAACCACCATGCCTAACAATTTACACAAGAAAAAGGAATAGAGTATACGTATATTAGTGGAACAAATGAAAGTGGTTTTCCCTTTAAGCTTCTGATTTCAGCCAGCTCTTAAATCTTAGAGGAAGTGAGTCTGGTGGTCTCAGAATTGAAATCACCATGCCCAACAATATGCACAAGAAAAAAGGAAGACAGGACATATAAATAAGTAGAACAAATAAATTTTTTCTGTACACCAATTTCAGCCAGCTCTTACATCCTAGTGGAATGAAGTCAGAGATTGCAGCTGAATTTCTCAATCAGCATCAGAAAGCTAATTTCAATTATTACCTAAAATTCAGAATGATAAAAGACCCTAAACTGGAGAATCCTAGGACTGAGGATATTAACTAGGGGTGTTAAAATGCAATTATTTAAGTAAATGTGTAATTCAATGGTTACACATTACACGCGGAGGGGAGGAGGCTCCCCGGGGAGCGGGGGTGGAGGGAAGCCTGCGTGTAACCATGAAGGTTAACTGATGAGCCCAGGCTCATTGGTTAACTGTGTACACATTTACACTTTCACATCCTTAATATTAACATTCCTCACATCTCAAGAAAGGAAGATTACTCAAAGCCAGGGCCAAGATCGCTGTCCAGTAGTCAATGTTTCACAGGTTTAATAAAGATAAATTAACATTTTAAATTATGATAGTCCTTCAGCAGCCTTCATCAACCACATATATTTCCTCAAATGTTTAAATACCATTGTCTAACTAAATGTGCCATAAATAAGAAGAGCTCATTGTGCAATATTAAATGTGAATGGATGCTAATGGAAGCTTAGCTTTTTAAGATCACAACCGCTTATCTAAATTATTGTCCATTTAGGTATAAAATCTTACTTTAAATACATTTTATTATGAGATACTTATGACAGCAGAAGTAACAGCACTTTGAGAATGCATAGGAGGCAAGCACAGTTCTATTTCAACAAACAGCTCTATCAATGTGTTGGAATACTGATATGTATTACTTTTGCATGCTAAACCCTATGGAAAGGAGTCTGTCAATTGTTCTGGAGTTTTACCATCTAAATAGAATAATCCTCAATGGATTTATGTCATCATTAAGCTCATTTCCATTTGGACCTAACAATATGCATTATCCCAATAACTGGAGTTTGGGCAGTTTAAAAGGAGAACTAGGTTTCACAGGACAAAATAATTGAATCCTTCACTGACATATAGCAGTCCAAAATAACGTAATTTGCATGTAGAATAATTACAGGGTTTGAAATAGAATTCTTTCTGTAATATGAGAGTTCAAAAACATCACTGAAACTTCTACTCCTCGCTAGGGATGTGACTGGTTAACCGGTTAGCCTCACCCTTAATATGGTTAACCAGTAGGGGCTGGAGCAGTGCCCTGCCTGTGGCAAGCAGACCCCTGCTTCAGCTGCATGGGGCCCGCCACAGGCAGACAGTGCTTCAGCCTAGTCAGAGAAGCCCCCCGTCTGAGGCAGGGGGCCGCTAAAGCCCAGCCAGATTGGAGCGGCCTCCCCTCCCACCAAGTTTAATTCGTTTGTCAGTTAAGTTTAATTGGTTAACTAATTAAACGGGATTTTACATCTCTTTTTCACACTATCACCTGTAAAATAATCAGTGGGCAAAAGACATACCACAGTCATTATTTCCTACAACCTACAAAATGCTGCACAGGACCAATGCTGTGTGTTACCCACACAGTGGGCCATAAACCTGCTTGTAATCTTGCCAGCTGTATTTAGTATAGGAGAAGAGAAGCAGGACAAATCCACAAAAAAGCAACTGAAAAATGGAAGTTAGAGGCAGAATTCAGGATTACCACTTGGACTTGTAAACTCTTCACTGTTAACACCTCTAGTCCAATGAGAGAAGAGAATATGCATCATGAATTTGTATGGTATTTCACTGACAAAAACAGAAGGGAGAAAAATGGAATCCCCATAAATATAATGCTTTCAGGTTTCTATTCATGCAACTTGCAAGTACTAATGGAACTGTAATAATACATCCATAGCATTATATCACCTGCCGATCATAGTTAAACAATTTAAAGGGCATTATAGTACAGAAACTAGGCCTACCGCTAAAGTTAAACTGCATCTGCTTTCATAGAGGAGACATTTACAATGTATTCTTCTATTCATTTCAGTACTCGGTATTATAGAGGTATTTTTTTAATTCATCTGGACAAGATCTCTTTTCAACAAGAATAACGGGAAGTATGGGATTTATTACTATAATGAACTTCTTTCAAATCTCTGTTTTCCTTTTATAAAAGGACAGGAGGATAGGCGTTCATCTCATCAGGCAGCTTATTAGGATTAGCACTGAATAAGACACCACAGAATGTCAAGCCTATCAGTTACTAAACACGCATCATACAAACTTTGTCTTTGCGAGAACCTCTGCTCTGCATTTGTCATCCACCTGAATAATTAACTACTACATGCTGCCTGCCAGCAGTTTGGGGAATTAATTTTCACACATTAAATGCAGATCACATCCACAAAAACTGAGACCACACACATAGTGTACTACAATCTTTCAAACATTAAGAGCCAAAGAAATACATTTTACTGTGCTCAAACTTGGTTGTGACTGAAAACTTAATGATTATGAAATCATGCCTGCGATAAATCTGAAGTATTTTTGATTACATCCAACAAATGTACCTAATTACTGTATGTCCTCAATTGACTTTAACACTTCTTATAACTGCTACCAATGGATAAAAGCCATTTAACTCTTCTTTTAAATTATTGTTAACCTTGAGTGTACTTCTGTCCTCGTTAATCTTGACGGTAGTTCTATTTCCCCTCATTACTGAAAGATCTAGAGTATAAAAGCCAATGTTTGTAAATGACTGAGCTTTTTCACCATGAAGGATGACTACATGCTTTTAAAAATTACTACTCTTGGCCCCTCATTTTAAAGTGTGTACAGTGAAATTGAGGAGTTAAAAGGGAAAACATCAGATTGTATTATACTTTCTACAAAACATGACAATGGGCACCACAAATCAGTGGATTTCTGAGAAACTGAATAAATTACCATTGGGACAAACAAACTGGATATATTGAAAATGCCAACTTAATCCCCCCCCACCCATCACATATACACACACAATATTTGAAGTCTTTCCCTGGAACTCTGCTTGTGGTTCTTTCCCCTTTTGGAATTTTCTGGAATTATCTATTCTAATGAGGGGAGCTGCGTGAGTAAAGGTTGAGGTCTCCTACACCTGCAAGTTCCAGGTATCTAGACAGGAGGGCATCCTTGGATTGCTATCCATCCACATCATAATGCTGTCCAAAGAACAATTCCATCACTCATAGGAGTCCCCATGCAGCTGCTCAGTAACTAACTACTTCCCCACCAACTTCCCACACAGAAATCTGCAAGCTGAACAGAGAACGTTACAGACTCAAGAAGGAGGAAGACCTATGGAGATCCATAGAAAAGACGACAGCATGGCAGAAGCAGCATATACACATTTCTGTACAGCTATAAGGAGTTACACTGAAGTAAGCATAGCAGTGAATCCGTGACAACTGTGATTTAATGGAAGCCACAAGTCCAGTGAGCGGACCTGATTCTGAAAGCCTTCTGTACACTAAACTCCTACTGACGGCAACAGGAGTAACGTGTAAATAATCTGTGGGAACTCTTTATGGCAAGGAGAGGAGATTTCAATGCAGGCAGTTAACCAACTTTCTGCCTGTTCTGCCTGTTCTTTCTGCCTGTTCTTCTGCCTGTTAGAACATTTCCATCAAACAGCAACCATTTAAAAGGCTATCCCATCCAATTAAGCCATTGCTACTAGTTAACATTCTGTGGTTTAAAAGAAAAATCAATCTGATGAAGTGGGTTTTACCCACGAAAGCTTATGCCCTAATAAATCAGTTAGATATACCAAAGGAATTAATGATTGAAAACCATTATTTTAAAATGTTACCTTTTATTTGTTGTTAGCCTGGCTACTGTCTGTTGTAATAAAGATGTTTACCAATTCCTTCTGTAGTAATGAATGTGAAAAATGGTGATCAAGTTCACCTTGAACACTTTACATATGGAACAATCTACACAGAGATAAGGAAAAACTCAGATATGCAACTCTAGAAAGGTAATCAAAACATACTTGAACACTTTGAGAATAAAATGCCATGAACCTTCTTTAGCTATAACATGATTTATTATATATTATGATAGGACATTGTCTATTTCACTTCTTAAAATACAGGTTACATTTTGAATGTATGATTTCAGAGGATTCCTACTATCATAAAGGTACTACCAAAAATAAAGTGATTACTATTTCTATGACCTACATTAAAATAGTCACTGTAATGTGAATGAAGTACCAGTTAATCATCAGAGTAAACACAAATCTATTAAAAATTATATTGAGGTGCAGCACTTATTACATTGCTAAACACTAATGCAATCATTTACAAAAAATTTTTTTTTGCTCTTTGCTCATTAATAATCACATCAGAAAACAAATATTTTGCATCAAATTAACATACTGTATTCAATTATCTTTCTATTTCTGAAAAAAAGCGGTAAAGGATTTTTTTAAGCTCTAACATTAGAATATAAATTTTTGGACTGGAAAATAAATCCATGTAAGGGCTAAGAAATTTTCATCAACATTCTCCATGTTTAATATTTTGTTACCTTTACTGAAATTTAAATTGAAAAGACCTGGCATTGTCCAGAGCAGAGACCTAGTTCTAAACACAATATGATGATTACTAGCAAACTAAAATTGAGGCCCTGCCCTTGGCGTATGGGCTTAATCTCTAACTATTATTGAAAATGTTGTTCCATGAATGTATTAGCAAATTAGGAGTCTTCACAAACCACCATTATGACTTGTGTATTCCTATAACCTAGGGATGTTAGATATTGATTAATTCAATAATCGTGTAACCACATCAAATCTTAGCAGTAACATGATTTCGATAGTCCCTGGGGGCAGGGCCAGTGCAGTCTTGGCACCACTCCCAGGGAGACCCCTGCTACTCCACACTGCTGCCTCTGTATCACAGGCAGCAGCACGGGGTGGCAGGCGGAAGCCGATCCACGAGGCGAGCCAGTTTAAAAACCAGCTTCCCGCAGAGACCAGCTCCCACCTGCTGCCCTGCACTGCTGCCTCTAATACATTGGCAGCAGCACAGGGTGGCGGAAGCCTCTGTCCATGGAGGGTGTCGGGGCCCGCCATGGACAGAGGCTGCTCCGGCATCCCACGAAGCAGCCTCTGCCCTTGGAAAGCCCAGGCCTGCCACAGACAGAGGCTGTTCCGTGGCAGCAGCCCCTGTCTGCGAGGGATCAAGCTCCCTGCAGACAGTGCTGCTCTGGCATCCCTCCTCCCCTGTGCTGCTGCCGCCTGTCCACCTGCCTCTATGGGAGGCAGCAAGGGGGAGCTGGCAACTCCGTGGAGCTGGTGTGTGTGGAGAGCCAGCTTAAAAGTCAGTTCCTTGCATGTGCCGGGCTCCCACCTGCCCCCCTCACCCTCCATGCTGCTGCCTCTCTGGGCAATGGAGCTGGGGGTAGGGGGAAGCAGCTCTGCAGGATTGGTTGCTCGTGGGGAGCTTAAAAGCTGACTTTCCACAGGCATCAGCTCCCACCTCCCCCACTTCTTGCTGCTGATACAGAGGCAGGAAAGGGGGGAACGCATGTAGTTGACAGCATTAACCAATAAGCCCAGGCTATCTGATAAGCTCAGGTTACTCGACTATACCCTAACATCCCTGCTACAGCCCCTGAAACATCATCCATAGTTTCAGCTGTAGGTATAAGCGTTCTGGGTGCGAATAGGAGGCAAAGGCTGCATGACTCAGAAAAGCAACTACCACTTCTGAAAAACAACAACAAACATGCACAAGAATTTAAGCTATGATCACTGTAAGTCAACATTTCAGCTGATTCATTTGCTGGATTTAACATATTTTGTTTTAATTTTGTACTTTAAAAGTGAACAGAAATAGTACCTATCAATCTAATTACCTATTGAGGAACTGATAGTTAAATAACCCATTGACTAATCTATATATTAAAAAATAATTTCCTGCCAGACGAAAGATTGACGTCATCACATCATCAGTGCCAGCAGAGTGAGAAGGGGAAGTGGCATCCATGGCTTGGGGTAGGACAGGAACACTTCAGCGCTGGGGTTGGGGTGATTTCTCCCCCGCCACCAGGAGCAAGGCCAGGACTGGGCATGAATGTGACAGGGGGCAGGGCCCTGGGGGCTCCAGTGGAAGGGGGTCCCAGCCCAGCCCAGTCGTTCTCCTGGTCCCTGCTCAGGGGATGCTCCAATCTCCCCACTAGACCCCGGCTTCCCTGCAGGAGGGTCAGGAGGCAGCGGTGGCTCCTTGCTGTGCTCTGGGCTTCTTGGGGCCCCGGCGGGAAGTGGCTCTAGCTCCCCAGTCTGCTGCCTGCTGCCAAGCTCCGGTTCCCACGGCCCGGCTGCCTCCTGCCCCAGTTCCCGGGTTCTGCTGGTAGGCAGCAGCACCTTGGAGGGGGATGGCTGCAGGGCACTCAGCATGCTCTTCTGCTCCCCCATCACCGTTGCTTCCCATGCAACCACCTCCGGCCCCACTTCTGCTTTTTGGATCCCAGGGCCTAGCAGGGGGGCAGGGTGGGGGATTGGCACATGTAGCAGCTGCGGGGGGTGGGGGGGTGTTGGCAAGCAGGGGCCACAGCCAGCTAGTCATTTTAAAAAAGGAAAAAGGAAAAAATACTGATTGAATATTAAACTTTAATGTCCTTTTCACTACTAAGTAAAGGCAAACACCATTTCAAATTCACATTTAGTCCACATTTTCTCCATATTATGGCATCTTAATTCACTACTCATTGTTATTGAGCATTTTTACATGGGGCAATAAACAAGCACTATAAATGTATTTACTGAAGTGCTGATATTTTTTATAGCTTGATCTCAAAATGGATGCAAGTACAAGGCATTATTACAACCATATGTCAGTTTAAAAAAGTGGCAGATTCTCCTTTCTTTAGATCTTCCTTTACCTACCATAACTATTCTCAAACAAACTGTATTATAGGAATTCATAAACAAAGTCATTGTCCAGCTATACCAAAAGGACAGTAGACATTTGATATGATTTTAATCAGGCTGCAATTTTATTATTAGATGTCTGGGACCACCTGGCAGATAAAAGTGAACAAATGCAGGTAACTCCATGATCATTCAATTTGCACCCAAGGGGCTTCCACCAGCCCCTATCTTTTTCCATCCATGTTCCCAGACAACCACTTCCTGGGATCTTCCCTTCTGCTCTGCCCCTGAACTAAGGTTAACATAGGCTATAAGGGAGGAGGGTTGGCCCCAAACCACCCCCACTCCCATTCTGCTCCTCTAACCAACACCTACTTTTTAAGTCCTTTACAAAGTAGAGATGTTAAAATGTGTGTAATTTAGGAGCTGGCTGCTGCCCCACTCTGGCTGCCTCTGATACAGAGGTAGCAATGTGGGGTGGCAGTCAGCACCCCAGGAGCTGGAGTGCGCTGGGAGCTGGCTTTTAAGTGTGCTGTCTCCTGCCTGCCCCTCACGCTGCTGCCTCAGGAGCCATGTAGCTCATGCTTATCGGTTACCCATTTAAATGGCTACACACTAACATCCCTATTGCTAAGCAATTTATCTGGTCACTGTATCCCTTCCCTATAGAGCACCAGCACTGGACATCCACCCTACATTTATATAATGACCTGCAAAATCACAACCATACTCCCTTCCTGACTCACCATAACAAAGCCCTCCACAAATCCATGGTGGGGAAGGAGAAAAAAATCCTTAATCAATCCACATTGGTCAATCTGTTGGTGAGGGAAAAGACCTCTAGAAAGATGCAGCCAACATGATGCCAACAGCATGACATGACTAACCTTGTTATTTTGCCAGCTCCAAGGGGGGGGGGAATGATGGGTGCTCCTCTGCCCATTTTGGGGAAAAGAGGCTTCTGCCTCTGGACTTGACCCTTTCCAACCACACTGACCCACTCCCCTTTTTGCTGCAACCTCTGACACTCTCTCCCCTCTCCCCGTCCTGCCCTCACCTCTAAAATGCTATACTCTCTCCTCCACCTGGCAAGCTGGACAAAAGCCTCCCCGCGCTTAAAGGCACCATGTTCTTAGGAGACTTGGTGAATCTTTTTCTTTTTCCTTTTTTTTTTTTTTTTTTGGCAACAAGTGAATTGATGAGGCACACAGTTCACACTTCCAATGGAAAGTTGCCTACCCACATAATATACAATCAATATGCTGTTTTAATTCACATCAAAGGAACAACTATAATATAAATAGGAACAATACATGTGCAAATTTGATTTAATTGGTCTGCAACAAATATTACATTATAAAAAGGGATGTAAGAGTTTAACTGGGTAACTGGTTAATTGATAAGCTTATTGGTTATAGGGCTGCCAACACAGGGGCCAGGAGCCACGGCAGCCCTGGGAGCCACACCAGCTCTGGCAGCCATGTGGGGCCAGGAGCCACAGCAGACTGGGGAGCCCTGGCTGCCCCAAGAGCTGGTTACTGAAAATGCTAAAGAAGGAGAATAGACCTAACAATCCACAAATGAACTGCTATGGGCTCCGTCTCTAGCCAGGGTGACTGAGAAGTAACTGGAGAGGAACTGCATGAACTGTATAGCCTTGCCGGGGGCAAGGAGGAAGAGGTGGCAAGAGTGCATGTGCAGGCTAACCCAAAGTTCTCCAATCAGGAGAACAGGGACACAAGAGTACCTACAGTGGAGCACTCAGAAGGACACTCCTTGAGGAAGCATGTGTTGATATTTCTTGTTTCACTGGAATCAAGCAACATTAGCAATCCTGAATGTCAGTTCATTCAAGACTTTTAATATAATTTTGCGGATACATTGAGAAAGCATTTTTGGGTCTTATCCATACCAAACCTTCCAACTTTTGGAGGATCAACTATCAGCAATTAATATACCTTGTTTTGTGACAAGTGTCAGGAAATCATTTAAAGAACACAAGGTTTCAGCCAAATGACAGTATCTCCCCAAAACATGACTTTACAAGTACATTCATTCACTATACATTCCAAAGGAAGATTGCTATTTACTCTGTCATTTACATCTTCCTATACAAACATTACAGCACCCTCTTATACTGTTACCAGTGAGCATCAGTCATGAATGACTGAGACTATGCAGGAATTATTTAAATCAGATTTTATTTAAATTGAAATTTTTACATCATCAATATAATACTAAATTTCTCATTTAAAAATAACAGTTACAATTAAATCTTATCACAAACATGCTATTCCTACACTTACGGTCTCATAAAAATGAATTAATGGCTCTAGTCTGTCCAGCCAAACAACCAGCTCTTGCTCCTTGAAAGTTGTGGGCTTTTGATTTCTGTTAGTCTAATGAGAAACATGTGCAAGGGCAAACAGACTGGATAGGACTGTTTTTGTTACATGCTTATGTGGTGGTGAATCTGGTCCAACATGGCAGAGTTAGTTAAGACATTGTCTAAAGACAGAGGACAATACATAGGAAAGGACCAAGGCAGAATAGAAATGAACAGTGGAGTGGACTGCAAAGGAAAAGGGAAGACACTATTCAGCACACACACAACTTCCTGTATTCCCCTACACTTTTGCCACAGAAAAAAGACCCTATCTTGATGGAATTCTTCCTTTGGTAAGAAAGGAAAACCTGTCAAGTGCAGGAGAAAATGATGTGGATATGTCTAGAGAAAAATGTGGATCAATTTTGCAATAGGGATGTCAACGTGTAGACCAGCGGTTCCCAGCGCCTTCCCTCCCACCGCAGCCGTTGGGAGAGACGTGTCCTGCCCCACCTCTCAGCTAACCAGTGCTGGGCAGGGGCAGGAGTCTCCTCCCAGCCGTTGAAGAGTGGTTCGCTGCGCAGCGGGAGGGCTTCACAGAGCCCAGCATGGCAGCCTTAGAGCTGCCATGACCCAGGCAGCAGCGCTCAGCTCACAGCTGGGAGGCAGCAGAAGACTAGGTGAGGGGGGCAGAACAGCTCTGAGGGTGGGTCTAGTGCTGGGGGACTCTGGGGATGGGGGCTCTAACAAGCAGGGGACTGACACTGGGGGGCACTGGGGCATCTAGGGTAGGAAGCTGGCATTGGGGAGCTTTAGGGGCAGGGCTTGTAGTGAGGGGTTTTGGGGCAGGGCTGACAGTGGGGAGAGGGCTAATATTGGGGACTAGGAACTGGCCCTGGGTTGGTGCAGTGGGGCTCTAGAAACAGGAGATTGCACTGGGGGGGAGTCTGGTAGTGGGGGACAAGGGACTGGCACAGCGGCATTTGGGATGGGGGCTGGCACTGGAGGGAAAGTTGGGTGGAAGGGGACTCAGGTCAGTCACTGGTGCTGGAGGGTAGTGTAGGTGGGGCTCTAGGGGTTTGGGCTGTCACTGAGGGCTCTGGGGCCTGGGGCTTTTTATAATACAGACCGACAAACCCATTCACAAACTTTGGTGGATTGGTAACATTTTATTTACATATTCGTTATTTCCATAATGAGCATGCAAATATGCAAATAAAATGTTACCAATCCACCAAAGTTTGTGAATGGGTTTGCCGGTCTGCAGAATAAAAAATGTTGGGAACCACTGGTGTAGACAACTACATGATTAACCAATAAACCTGGGATTAGGTTTATTGTCTATTTTACTTCAGCATAACTCAGTTTTGCCAAAGGGACCTCATTCAATACTTGTTTTCAATGAGGCTTACTCCCAAATTAAGTGCACTCTAAGAACAGTCAGCCTTAGCTTTTTTGATAACTTAGAATCAAATCTGCATCAAAATAACAGTGGGAGTGGGGAAGATGAGAGCTAGTTTTAGAAGATTTAAGGACATACATTAGTGTTCTGAAGACTTGTCTGTTGAGTTAAAAATTTGAGAAAAAAAAGTTTAAGGACAGCCATCAGTTGGCAACTCAGGAGACTGCAGCAATTGCAAATGTGAAACATTTATGTAACATTTAAGATTTAGTTTAATAAAATATAAGTGCTATTGTGTTTGTGTGTATGATGTAGTTGTTATCATTCCTAATGTACTGCTGCTGCCCTATTTCCCTAATTAATAAAAATCAAGTTATCTTAAAAAAATTACACAAAGTATACCCTCTTAGATTATGTAAAATATTGCACTGAGCTATAAATTAACATGTTTTAGTGATCAGATTTGCATTAGTGTTTGAAGAAATATGTGAAGAAGTATCAGTGGGAACCTTGATTTAAATCACTCCACCCTGAATGATTGCCATGTAGAGAAAAATTAAGCAGCATACTGCATCAGTGCAACTTGAACAAAAAAAAAATAAAACGGTAACCTCAACCATCATGTCAAAGCCTCCTGATTCTCCAAAAATGTCTACATCCAGATGGCTGGGGTTGGCGTTACTGCATAATGAACTGATAGCTTACTGTGATAGACTGTACCCTGGACTCTATGAGGCCATGTTCAGGACTGGTTCTATGAGTGGGCAAGTAGAATGGTTGCCCTGATTGCCAGACATCTGGGGGGTTTGGTATTTGCTCTGCTGATTAGCCAGCTGTTTAATATTTTTTGCTCAGCTGCTAAGGAGGGCACCAAGCAACATTTTTGACCCCACTACAGCATCTGAGGAAAAAAAGGTATTGTTGGCCACTTCAGAGGAGGGGGAGATGTGGCACATATCACAGTGCCCCCTGGAAATGGTTATCTGGCTACTACCCTGCTTGCTTGCATCTGGAGCCACTCTGGTCACCCCTTTGGAAAAAAATGCTTCTCCTATCTGATTTTCCCATTAACGAATCTCCACTGACTCAGACAGATGTGTCGGGCCAATTCCAGAAGCCAACTGTAAGGAACCAAAGGCTATTCCTAGAGAAATGTGGCACTACATTTATTTTTCCATACAGCAGATCATTAATGGTACTAGATTGGACTAGAGCTGAGAATTGGAGCTCCTGAAGCATATGGACAACAGTGCCTCCTTCAACTGTTTGAAGTTAAGGAAAAGCAGCTGGGATCCTTGAGGAATCTGCATCCATCAGGGCAAGTGAGCCTTATTATCTAATCAGGAGTTTATAAAAGGTTTTCTGGTTTTCTCTCAGGAAGGTAGACAAAAAGACTATGAACAAAAAAGTTGCAAATGGAGAAAAATTCACCTCAGCTCAGAAGAGAGTATAGTTTATCAATCCCCAGGGCAAACAACTAAGTTGTGAACTTGCATTTATGTAGTAAAAGTGTTATCATCTGCATCTGCAAGCACTTAGTATCATGAGGGCATCTAGTAGTAGTAGTAGTAGTAGTAGTAGTCAGGGCCGGATTAAGAGGGGGGGCTAGCCGGGCAGCTGCCCGGGGCACCAACCTATGGGGGGTGCCTGATTGAAGTGGTAAGGGGCGCCGCGCGCCCGGGGGCGGGGCAGCGCATGCACCGCACGCCCGCTGACCGGAGCGCAAGTATGGCTCGGTCCGGCACTGGTAGTAGTTAGCACATTTCATCTAAAGATCAGTGCTTTATGCTATTCGGCACAGTCAACATAGGCTGGTTCAAATATAAGTAATAACATGAACTGATTGAATACACTATTTATCTTTCTTTTGAATAACTAAATAATATATTCTCTCCTGCACTGATAGAGGAACATGCCAGATAAATCCACCATACCTTTTTCATGACTAACATTTGTAAATGTAAGAATTTCCCGCTTCTTTCTCCATTTCCTGCATCTTGTTCTAATTATTTTAGGCAAGCCACATTAAGGGAAGTTAAGCAAGAGGGAAGACTAAGGTGGCATTTTCACTTAAATGGTGGACAATAAGAGCCGAAAGTATTAACACTTGCACAGTACTAAAAATGTACTCACAAAATAGATCCTGCTTAACAAGCTTCAACAGTTCCTCCACACCCTCACCTAGAGGAATCACTTTAGTGATAGGGTAATTCAGTGACCACACCCATTCTGTCACTGGTTTTTCAACCAAGACATCCAGCGAGGCAGCCAATTTCTAAGACCTATGAGGATGGTGACATTTTTCTGCTCAGAAGTTGACTGAGACCACCAACTCATTTCACATAGGCCAGCAAGAGCCATGAGATAATAATGACTTTTGGTTTCTACCCACCTGTGTTACATTCGAACTGGTGACCCAGAGGTGAAGGTCTCCATATTCCATTACCAAACCCTCAAGTCTATAGTCTCCCTGAGCACTAAGTGTTTCTCTGCAGTACAAAGTCAAGAGACAGTACAATCTGTCTATCTGAAATTTGTTCTCAAGTTCATGGCCTGTCAAACCATTCTGATGCAAGTACACAGATATGTATTTCAGCTATTGTTTTTGCTGAATATTTCTCAGCCAACACAATAACCCTGTGCAAGGAAAAACCATATAAAACTGAAAATAAAAATGTACGTCAATTATTTCACAACAGAGTCCAAAATTTAGATTCCAAACTCTCTGCACCTTACTAGGAAAAAGGAAATAGCCTGAATAAAAAAAATTTTTGAAAAATTTCTCACATAATAGTGCAGACATTGCTCACACTCCCACCAAACTACTGGTGTAGATGTATTTTTAATAATTGTAATACCAGCACTCTATGCAAATCTTGTTTCATATTTGCACAAACCCAGAAAGTGTTTTGTATTCAGTAGTGCTTATCTGTTTTTAAAACAGTTTTAAGTATCAGGAACAGTAAATTAACTTCTGTGATACATGTGCCAAATACTACAAAAGTGTTAATGAGTATATTATTAAAACAGTTTTATAGAGACCTGGGAGAAGAGAAACTAATTTTAAACAGCAACAGTTTGGGTTTAAACTATAGGCTTGTCAAAAACAAAATGACTAAATGCTTATTTATTTGGAATGTTTTTCAGTTAAGTTACAAGACACCATCTCCTGTAAAATATGAAAGGTATTTTTAAGAAATAAACATACTTTATACTGTATTACGTTAAAAATACTTTCTTTCAATGTAACACTCAGTCTTGAATTAATCAGATAAAGAT
Source organism: Rafetus swinhoei (assembly GCA_019425775.1). NCBI lineage: Eukaryota > Metazoa > Chordata > Testudines > Trionychidae > Rafetus > Rafetus swinhoei. The sequence continues at coordinate 85,672,462 of CM033446.1, read as the reverse complement.
GAAAGTGGAGAATTTTGCCAACAGTGCTTCTTACTAATGTCGCTCACTTATGCCTTTCAGCTTGGTATATTTTCTATGAAGGATATCTTGTTAAAACAACTGTCGAAGGCAAGTCATATCATATCAACCACACACCATACCCTATGGGAGCTCAAATGTTCCAAAGTCTATGTTAATACAATCCTGCTGCACAATTCAACTAAGAGGGGGAGCAGTTTTTCAGTGACATGTAAGACTTCATATAAGTACCACATTATCTATATGTCTTCTAGAAATGAGGCAAAGCCATAGCAAGGATTATACTGAATCAATTTAGGAAGGTAAATATTGTTAACAAGTACCATAAAATAGCCTAGTAGATGATTCTAATCTCCATTTATCAACCAACAAGAAGGCTGCACTTCAGTGCATCTTCCAACAATATATCTATAGGACAGCAATATTCCCTGGCTCAAGAGACCCATGCAACTCTTCAACAAGAGGTTTGCTGCATTCTAATACAAGATTTACTACGCAATATGCCATGTGCTTCCACAATCCTCTTACAAAATGGTTTAAAAAAAAACATGTGTGGCTTTTTGCATACCTAAGTCTTGTGAGCGTGGTTTCCTCCAGTCATAAAGACTAAGTACCATTATTCCAGGATGTCCAAAATCTCTTTTGGATTACTTCATATAAAGATATACAACACTGTTTGTTGTAAGATTTTGAATTGCAAAAAAAACCATTTTTTTTATAATCCTTTAACCTTACCAAAGACATATGTGACAAAAGACAATGTGCCAATACTTTCAGAGTATTCTGACTCCTTTTTCATTTTGTGGAGGGTTCCACATTGCATTTAAGAGTCACATTGGCCACTTCTGATTTACAAAGAAATAAAAAGTGAAGACAGAAACAGTAGTATTGACACCTTGCCAGCTAGCAAAGTAGGCTCCTTGCCAATAAAGTCTCATTTTGTTTATTATTTGGGCTAGCCCCCAAACCATTATTTGTAAATTTAAAAATAAAACAAAACAAAAAAGCTAAACAACAAAACCTCGGCACTGTCAATTCTCCTGTTTAATCAGGCCAGTCAGAAGGCTGACATTCAGCTTCTAGTCTGGATATTTCAAAATATTTTCTGTTTACTGACAGAGGTTGCTGTAAAAATGTGTCTCAGTATCCAGCTAGTGATTGACAATGGGGCCAGTGAGACTGCAGTAGGCTTAAGGAAGGGGAAGGAGCATTAGCTGTGTGCCACAGTGGTGAAGTAGTAACAGCTTTATGAGCAAGAATGGAGAGAGAGATAAAAGCCTGTTCAAGACACATTTCTGAAACAAAATAAATAAATAAAATAATCAACACTAATGATGCAATAATAAGCATGACATTAAAAGGAAATTCTAGAATTGCAAAACAGATAAAGAGTAGAAAAAAGATTCCATTTTGATTTTATAAAATGTTTTAGCATCAATAGAAGGAAATTTGTTTTCAACATCTTAAAATCTCTACATCTTCTATGTTACTTGAATATATGGGGATCTAAATGCTGAAGCTACATGAGGCTTCACTTTTCCTGCCCATGTGTCATTGTGATTCCAATTTTTAAACCAAAGAAATGCTCTGTTTTAGAGAGTTTTCTCCAATTTTAACCCTTGACTGGGCAATAGAGTTTTATAAAATCCTAATATAGCCCTCCAAAACACAAGAATACTTACTAGTGCATACTAGTGCATTAACTAGTTAAATGTGAGTCACAACAACTCCAAGTAGTATGGCCCAGGGTCACATGTGAGCATCTGTCGCTTTAAAAGGAAAAGGCTAGCCATATTAACGAATAAAGAAGTCAGTTCCCTCCAATAGGAGAACCCAAGAAAAGGAAACAGCATAGAAACCACACAACAATGTTCCACTTACAGATGGAGAAAGGAGAACAGCATTAAACTAAGTGTTTTACTACTTAAAGTATCCATATATTTTTCCAACTAAATCTTTAATATGTAATCTGGCAGTAGCTGCTTATAAACTAGGAATGGCTACATCACTTTTATATGAATTTGCTAGATGACTGTAAAACTGTAGGACCTAATTTTTCAGAAGCTATGAGCTCTCAAAATTCCAGCTGAAGTAAATGTTGGTTCCATAAAACTTGAGTCTGATGGAACAACAGAAAGAAAATTCCAGAACTGCAGAACCTCCACTTACAGTGATCTGCCTCCTGTCACCAGACACTGAAATCCAAAAGTGCATCATTTTATCTGAACTTTCACTACAGCACATAATCCAAGTGGTCTCATAGGTAACCAGAACCTGAACCATGGCTCAGGAAGACCATATTCATCTTCTCTAGAAGCAAGTGAAACAAGGTTGCAAGGAGCTGCTCCACCTGCAACCTCAAGACCAGACCCAACTGTAATCGTTGTATTCACCTGATTGGAATGACTTGTGTTAACAGCCACACACACAAAAGCAGGTGGGAGGACAAAGGACGATGTCTCCGTTCCCTTACAAGATACAGCACTGGCATATACCCTCTGGAAACCTGGACTAAACAAAGGATTGTGCCTCCTAAAACTATTGTTGGAGTAGGGCATCTCCACACCACTTTCAAACATGGACTAGTGAACTGGAAGGCCCAATTGATTAACTTCTCCTTATTAACTGTGAAAGGTTACTTTAAATCACCTTTTTCTGTGCAACTCTTAAAAGGTCTTTTTGGGAGAGAGGCTGTCCTTACGGTTTTCAAACTACAACAAACAGTACATGATATTAACTAGAACACCACCATGTATAACCTAGTAACCTAGCCTGTTGATGAACAGAACTTCCTAGAATGTTTTTTTTTCCTCTCCTACATGACCACTGCTGAAAGACATCAATATGTCCTACCAGCATACTGTTAAGGAAATTTTGGACAGACACACACACGCATATATATCAGAATATTTAATATTAATGTTGATACTCTGAAATTAATTAAACATAGCTCATTTTTAGTGTCCAAGGTGCATTCTATGCCAGGACTGGCTGGCTTGCTGCTTCTCCCCACAGAAGATCTCTGTCATCCTGCAGGCATTTCATGAAAGACTAATGAAGTTGCCTTAAGCTGTTTGATAAACTTAAACCATTTTGATTTGGTTTACAGTACTGTACCTCCATCAGAAGAATCCACCAGCTGTGAATTTTAAAGCAGCTCAGTAGCACTTTTTTTATGGATGATTACCTTATGCTATAGCAATTCAATGCCACAGTTATCACCAATGCTGATACACAGCCTGGATACAAGGCTGATACTATCTGGGGTGATATCAATCAGACATGCCTCTGTCCATTTACAGGGTCTGCCTGTCACATAGCTATCAGTAGCAATCAAGAAGTAATTCAACAACTCTAAAAGCTGCTACTACCACTAGAAACTAGCAAGCCTCTTGCTATGATAATCCTAACAAGGTTTCTTAGTTATGAGATCTATGCATTGCCTAGGGCAAGCAGCAAGCCATTCTGCCTGACTAAGCTAGATTTTTCATTCCAAGTAACTTTGGAGTTGGGAATGTGAGAGCAATCTGAAAATGTCAAGCACAGGTCTCTGTTTACACTGTTTGGTTTTATAACTAAACTATCTGGGATTTCCAATAGGTTGCATTGTCATGCTTAATGAAGAAAATCATACCATCATTCAGGTTTCCGAGAAGGACACAGTGAAATATGTAAAGCAACTCAGAAGATTAGGTTTCTCACCCATACTTCAACTATACAACAAGAATTTCTCATACAACAGAGATTTAATTATATTATGAAAAAGAGGATTGATTTTTAAATGCAATGCAGCTCTTTGGGACTCTTTATCCCAATAAGTACTTTAGTACATTCTTCCTAAGGATCCTGAAACAGCTAATGTTTCTTCAATTTTTCAGAGTGGAAGCCTGGTTGTAGTAGACTTTGAAATCAACTGACACAAAGGACCAAAATCAATCTCACTTTTTTCCCCAGACCTAAATCAATAACCTAGATATTGAACATGTTAAGTATTTTGTCTATTTCATCTCTCCCTTAAACAATAACAACCATTTCACTTCAGGGAACAAGTTTGCTAGTCTTGAATGCCTCTGTTAGCATGATACTGAGGAAAAAAGGACAATGAGGCAGGTAAATCCCCTGGGAAAATGAAAATACAAACCCACAAAGCAATAGTATTTCCCATTCCACTGTAGTAATGGAACCTAAGAACCAATGACTGTGTATAAAAGGGTGAAACCTGATTATCTTTCTATGGCTCCATACATTCAATTAGTTCCAGCCAGAAAGTGTGTTATGTGTTCTTCTGTAGTTTTCATCATATTTTTTTTAAATACATGACAGGACAATGTGGTAATGAATCCTACTAGTTCATTACCAAACACTTTGTTAACCCCCTAATTCAACATCCCATCAGCAGAAGCCCTTATAACCTCAGGAAAAGGAAGTACATATACCTTGACTTCTATGGGGTTCAGGAGGAAGCTTGGGGAGAAGGGAGGCAGAAGCAACTTAGGATCTATCTGTGGAGAGAAGATCAGATAGGTAACCTGGAGGTGGGCTGGAAAGCCTGAGAGCTGGCAGGGGCAGAAGTAGTCACAGCTAGAGGACACTGAGCTAGTAATGGCAGCCCAAAGAAGAGTGAAGGGATTATGAGTGGGGATGTACTTAAAATGTGTGTAATTAAGTAACCGTGTAACTGCTGAAAATGTCAGTGGTTACACAGTTACATGCAGAGCAGCAGTCAGCTCCCTGGGAGCCGTTGCACACGAGGAGGTGGCTCCCCCCATGGTATCGGCTCCCGTCTACCACCCCACGCTGCTGCCTCCATAGCAGCAGGCAGCTCCCCAGGACCTGGTGTGCGCTGGGAGCTGGCTTTTAAACTAGCTTCCCGCGCATCCCAGAAGCCTGCGTTTAACCGTGAATGTTAACCGATGAGGGTTAACTGTTTGTATAGGTACACTTTCACATCCCTAGTTATACGGTGTGTGAGAAAATACTTTTTATTCCTGCCTTCTGTTGGTGAGAGAGCAAGCTTTTGAGTTTCTCTCTCAGCAGCAGAATGTGGGCTAACAAAAGGTACTACCTCACCTGTCCTATCTTTGTAATGTCCTAGGACCAATATGGCTACAACAGCATTACATGCCATGGGTTATAATGCTAGTTGCTTTTAGACCAGTGTACTAGACTGGCCTGAGGGGCTCTGTTAGAAACTTGCTTTGTTTACTATAACCCATTAGAGAAATTGTAACTTGAGTATTTGAAAGTTTTATTCTGGCTGCCTTACTAAAGGAATTCTCATTTACACCAAGTGTGTTTCTGGGAATATGCCCAGGGCTTCAGCCTGCAGGGCCTAGTGCTAGGAATGCCTAAAGCTATTGCCTCTGAGGTTGTGATACACCCAGCATGCTACTGAACACCTAGGGAACTAGTCTACCATCAAGCCCGTAACATTTGATAGTGAGTGGGGTTTGTTACATTTTAATTTGCCCTGAAGAAGGTTGTCACATACAAGTCACTCGTAATAGACACATAAAAAGAAATAATGGGCCACATCACCTGTAAAAACAAGCCAGAACGGAGCAAAAATCTCCACAAAGACATGGGTGTGCAGTAGCTGCTATTCACCTTTGGATGGGTTACCTCTGGATGCAGTGCAGCCAGCTAGCCTACAAACTGCAGAATGAATTTTAAACCACTCTCCCACTTGCTCGCAAAGTCCATTTCATTGACATTTGTGCAGGATGAGGTAAATTTCACACTGAATACACATTCAGCTAAAAAGAGGGTATAAGCAAGGAACTAATTTCCTATATATCATATTTACTATAAATGGCAAGCAGCTGTCTAATAAACATTGCATGATACAGCATGTCAGGCTATTCTGCACCACAATCTGCAACCTGAGAGATGCCACAGACCCAATGTCATTTGTTGAAACATGAGTCCACAAAGTTCAGTAAAAAAAATGATAGCAAATGGTACCTAATCTAAACAATCTCTTGTAGTATAATACACTAGGAAAGATTAAGTTGGAAAACATCATGTCTTCCCTTGACTGTTAACCAAATTCTTCCCTTTTGTTCACCTATTTTCAAAAGATATGGGGGAGTTCTGTATATTAATACAGCACTTTTTGACAATATGTGACGTTATTTTTCATACAAATTATACCGCTTTCACTATTTCATTACACTTGCTAAAGATAAAATTATGGTTCATCTTCCTATCCTATTCTCATTAAAATATTCATATTTGCTTTCTTTTTAATATTAAAAAGTTGTGTAATTATACAATTTTAAGTTGCTGAACAGTCTGCGCCCAAAACAGAAGTTATGCTTCTTGGATCCCAATTTGAAAAGATGAAAATTTTGTTTAATTCTTAATTTTCTTGATCTGAACAATCTCCCTTTCATGGGGAAACTGTAACAACTCCAAATGAAGACCTGCTATAAACTGAGGAAGTCTATTGCTCTTGTAAAAGCAGTTAACTAAAACTAAGTTAAAATTTTCCTCACATTGTTTATTTAGTGATATTTGTCAGGCTCTGTATGGAACAAAATCAGTACCAATTTAATCATGGCAAAGCTGAAAAGACGTTACGGATGTTAACATAAACCCTAAATATACAGGACTCAATTGTGCTCTCAATGAGGTAAGCCATATTGAAGGGACGCAAGAAAGCCAATGACTGAATAGAATAATCTTTAAAGGTACAATACCTTCTGGATAGTGGACAAAACCTTAACCCATTTAGGCACTGATCCCAATCATAACCAACCCACACAGAGGGTTAGGGCTGGAGAGGTTAGGACTATGTGATTTGCTATAACCTTGTGAAACCGAGACTTTAAAGCAGGCAGCACTAGTCTGCTCCAAGCCATTGTATATAAGAGCTCTGCAAGGTGGATTATGCCTAACTCCTAGTATGTTATGCAGAAGAGGCCTTGGAGCTCTTTATCCCCTCTAGTGCACCTGATCAGAGGGATAAATCAATGATCTGGAAGAAAACCAAATCCCTGCTGGTACAATTTGCAGATGACACAAAAACTGATGAAGTGGTAAACAATTATATGGACAGGTCACTTCTACAGAGCAATCTGGATTTCATGGTAAACTGGGCTTGCTTGAATAACATATTAATACATCTAAATTCAAGATCATACATCTAGGAAGCAAGGAAACTGGTTACACTTCCAGAATGGAGGATTTTATTTTGGAGTAGAGACTTAGGAAAAACAGCTCTGGGGTTATGGTGGAGACAGGACCATATTTTTGTTTTGGTCAGGCACAGCAGAATGGCATCTCAGTCCATGATTGGTGTCTCAGTACTATAGTAGGGATGTAAATTCACAGTTAAAAAGTTAACTGGTTAAATGGAATGTTTAACTGGTTAACCGAAATCTTGCAAAACAGGATGCTTTCAGAATCACCACCAGTCCCACAAATTACCTTATGAAACTAACAAAGCAGACAACCACTGCTTGCTAAGTCCAGATTTCAGATCCAGGGAACAGATTTATTTCAGCAGAGGTAGAAAGTGCCACTTGCCAGTGAACAATTGAGATACACCTTGCCAATGTTCTGACTGAATATGCACAGACAAGGCTGTTAACAAACAAAGGTAAAGTCTTTAGTCTCCATACACTCTTTTATACCCAAACTGATACCCTACAGTCTGTCTATCAATGCCCTTTTTTTCTGATTCCTTACATATTAATGATTAACAATATCTATGACCAAATATAAGATTATGTATTATATCCTCGATTATACAAGTTTTATCGACTAATCATAGCAATAACAAAACTATCAATGTTGATATTTGACAACAATTTGGGGAACTTTCCTTTTATCCTGGTTATAGTTTCCAGCACCATAGTGATGTCTCATTGTAAAGACATCCTTGTCCTATATGCAAATTAGGGACAATTCAAATGTTGAACAACAGGATACTGAGCAAAACGAAGTGTCATTTTGCAAAGGTCTGATGAACCAAACTAAACTACGTTTACATTTACATTGATTACATAGTTGCTTATATATATTACTAACTAGCATGTGACAGATATGTATAGAAGTGATCCATTACATACATGATAAAATATGCTTCAGCTCTTGCCATTTTACATGAGGTAAATTCCTTTAATGATTGTCTCACCTTCGTACATTAGCTCATTCAGTAGAGAACTTCTATTTCTTGTATAATACAGTTTAATTTTGGGCAGCAAAATAACAGCATATTCACCTCTTTTAAATCAGATGGTAAGTATGCCACCTATGCTTACAAAAGACACAAGGTAGTTCTAGTACTTTTAATTTCACCATTAATATGTGCTTGAGATCCCACAGTTCTCATACATACTTGACTGCAGGTATTTTGTTAACTACAGGCTGACCCTATCTAGTCTGGCACACTTGGGACCTGAAAAGTGCCAAACCAAAGAATTTCCTGAACCACAGGTGGTCTATATTATAATGAGTAGGTTCTTTTTATTTCACCAAGGCAAATAAATGGAACGCTTGTAATACTGCTTAATAATGTATGACTGTACTGATACACCCTATATAAGCCTACGCCTAGCCAAGGCTTATCAGCTCTCTTTGTAACAAAAGTGTTAGTGTTGTTATATAATTTTAGTGTACTTGCACAAAGAAATAAGCAGATAAAGCATAAAAAAACATGCGTAGGCTTAGCAGCATTACCAAGACTTCCACTATTTGCTGGGCTCTTAGAAGAAATTTAGCAGTAAATTACAGCTAAATAACAGCACAGAACAATGAAAGCCAAGCCTGGCAGCTGTAAACTAACTTTATGTGACTGCAGGAAACTTGGTCACACCCACGATAAGCGGACATCCGACTATCTAAAATCATACTGGACCACAGATGTTGCCAGACCAGAGAGTGCTGGGCTAGAAGATTCAACGTGTACTTTCATCAAATAGTGCTAGTTTCAGTCACATCATCAAAATGAAACTTTAGTGAAGCCAATTAATTGATTTTGTTGCTCAGTTATGTTGTCCACAACTGATCATGCTGGTCCCTTTGATACCAATATTTCTTGATTTTGTAAGAGTGGTTGTTACTGAAGGGTGAGCCACAAAGTGAAACTTTGCAAAGTACATAAAAAGCAGCTCAGTCACAAACAAGTGAATTGACCTTTCCATCTTAGAAAACAGCAACATGAACCTGAAGGAAACATTTATGAAGTGGAAGTGGAATGTGAAAACAATCAGGCAGAATACTAGGAAACATTTCCCAACACAGAATCATCAGACTGTGACTAGACTTTTCTGAAAGAGTGTGGTGCATCTAAACCTGTTTAAGATCATTTCCACAGCAAAGGGTAACTGCTAAGTAGGGCAACTGACAATGCCAAATTCATTTCAAGATTAACTCCAGGAAGATATTACAAAAAAGTAGAGATTAAATGAAATTTCAAAATTTCTTAATGAACCATAAGTCATACTGGATCCTGTACCGTAATACAGAAAAATCTGCCCAGAGTCAGGCATATCTGTGAAATGCTTTTTATTCAGAAAACTATAAATTTTCATATTCCCCATTATGCTAAGGTACACTAATCTATTACAGTGGGATATTAATAGCAGCACACATTCAGGGAGAGAGATAATAATAGTACAGGTTGAACCACTGTAGTCCAGCATCCTTGAGATCTATTAGTGCTGAACCAGAGAATTTGATGAACCATGGGAGGACAATATTGTCTAGCAGCATTACCAACACTTTCGCTGCCTACTGGGCTCCTTGAAGACATTTAGGGATGAATTAGAATTAAATAACAGCACAAAACACTGAGAGCCAGGACTGGTGGCTGGGACCACCAGAAATTTGGCCGCACTCATGATAAGTGGACATATGGCTAACTAAAATCATGTAGGACCACGGATGTTGCTAGACCAGAGAGTGCCAGACTAGAGAGGTTCAAATGGTACAACTTATAAACATATATTATCTTTATTCTCTGTTATCAAGGGATTGCCTCCTGTAGCATTATTCTCCCAAATGCTGCATCAGCCAAGAATTGGATTAGATGTCCAACTCAGATAACTGAATATGGGCAAATGGATGACCATCTGCTTGCCAATCATTCTGAAATGATAGACTGGGAGGCTTACTTTCCCAATGGCACTATGTGGTATAGCATGAAGAGGGCTATATATTTTCATGCCAAGTGAGTTGAGTTCATGCCAAGTGAGTTGAGAAGACAAAACTCCTTTCCAGTTCTGAGCCAGAGCAGCTGTTATTTTGACCCTTGGCTCACTGACAGGAAAAACTGATGACTATCTTAAAAATGAAGAGATACAAACAGAAACAACAGGGGGGAGACTGTTACCTGAAAGAAAAGCCCCCACTCAACTTGCCCTATCTTTCTCCAGTTGACCCCTTTGGTGTGGCATTTAAAATTTCTTTCAAAGCTTTCTGCCCAGACCAACTGCATTTGTAACTCCCTGTGGAAGGATGAAAGCCTGTTTCCACATATCAGATTACATACATTAATAGGAAATCTGTTCTAAAATGTCTCAAAACTGTGCCATACTGGATCACTTTGAGCTCCAAACATTCATATTTTATCTCCAAGACTCTAGCACTTCTTATTCCTGAGTGCATGACACAACCTTGTAAGTTGCCATGAGACATGATGGCTACTCTCTGCAGCTTGCATATTCGAAAAGTTATTTCACTCTTCATTCATCTGATGTCAGGTGAGGCACAAGAGCATATTGAAGATACTGAAGGAAGATCTACAGGCCTCACATGATCCCAGGCCAATGGAAAAATTATATGTGGCATCATCATTTACAAATGAAATAAGGGGAAAGGTTGGCAGTATCTCTGAGCTAGGCAACTTCTTTCACTGTTGTCATAATTCTTCCCATCACTCCTGAATCTTACTACACTGTCACTGCTTTTCATTCAGATTTATAGCTATCTACAGAGCTGGCGCATTTCCCAATCTGGTACCAAGCGGTGATTCTCCAATCTTAGCTGCTCCTTTCTGTGGGTTTCTTCTGCTGCTTTGTTCTTGTACAGTAAGCTCAATAGACAGTTATATAAGGACAAATGTGTATTCCTCATTGCCCTTGGGCTTCTACTGCCATGAGAAGAGCCTCTGTGAGTACTCTGTGAGCAGCTGCCTGATCAAAAAATCTGTACTGAAAATGATGTGACCCAACAAGGTAAAGTATATAAGGCCATATAAGTGAGAAGATTTCCTTCTGACCTATTGGGAACAGAAAAATCCTGTATGTTGATTAAATGGATATGGCCTTCTACATCTTGGACTTGATCTCTACTGACAACATACTGAGGTATTCTAACTCAAGCATTGGTCCATTCCCACCAGATTTCTTTGTGACCAGGAACAAGATGAAGCAGAGATCGATTATCTTACTTCACAAAAGGTAGCAATTATTCCAATGCCTTTCCCAATTCTCTCTGGTTTAGATGATAAGAGGAATTAATACTTCAGGAGCTTGAGTAAGTCTACCTGATAAACCCTTTGAATGATTTCTAAAAACTGCCTGCCTGAAGAGAAGAGCAACCAACGATCTGCATACTGGAGAAGTCATCTGCTCATTTGGGATGCCAGTCCAGATTATGCTGGAGCATTATAGACTACTTGAAATTTCTACTAGCAAGTTTTCTCTATCCCTGTCTTCCCCATAGAGGCATCTTTTTCCACTTGAATATATTGATTGGGGAACCAGAGAGAGTGCTTGAACCTGGCATGAGGTTTCTACTCTCCCCTATATTCTTTGGCAAGGAGCCAAGACTTCCTGAATTTACCAGGTAATTCTACTATTCCCTCGTCCATCAACTCCCCCAAATAGTTATCTGGAAATATCCAGCCAACGTGCAGCGGTAGTCACAAAAGCTAACAGAGTGGTGGAAATCATTAGGAATGGGACAGATAATAAGACAGAAAACATCATATTACCTCTATATAAATCCATGGTATGCCCACATCCTGAATATATCTTGAATACTGCATGCAGATGTGGTCATCCCATCTCAAAAATTGGAATTGGAAAAGGTTCAGAAAAGGACAACAAAAATGATTAGGTGAATGGAGCAGTATCAGTATGAAGAGAGATAGATAACAGGGATTTTTCAGCTTGAAAAAGAGACAACTAAGTGGGGGATGTGATAAAAGTCTATAAAATTATGACTGGTATAGAGAAAATAGGGAATGTTATTTACTCCTCATAACACAAGAGGTAGGGATCACCAAATGAAATTAATAGGCAGCAAGTTTAAAACAAACAAAAGGAAGTATTTCTTCACACAATCCACAGTCAGAGTTCCAAAGGCCCAGAGTGAAGGCCAAGACTAAAACAGGGTTCAAAAAACAACTAGATAGCCTTTGGTGGACCAATCCACCATGAAAGTATTAGCTAGAATTGGCGGGAATGGTGTTCCTAACCAGTGTTCCCTCTAACATTTTCTATTCTTGGGTAGGTTGAATTTTCTTTTGTATACCACCAAGACTGAGGTAGTGTGTCGATGTACACTACCAATACAAACAAAACACACAATGTGTGTGTGTGTGTGTGTGTGTGTGTGTGTACACACATATATGCATATATACATATATTTTAAGCAGTCAATATGTGTGGAATAAAATATATTAAAACAAGACACCCGTGACTAGTTGCTGTGAAGTATACTTAGTGACTGCAAAGGTACTGTACAAAGGTAGGGAATTAGCCTTCTTCCACTGGAGGAAGAGTAAAAGCCCCAGAACAAATTAACACATGGCTTCAGGGTTTGTAGACAGATGCATATTTCAGAGAGCTTGCAAATATGGTTTCATCCTAGAAAACAACTAGCATCATACCTAATACTTGCTACTTCTAACTCATAAAAGCCAAAACTCTACCAGATAGCAAAGATCTGGCCTTAAGGGAACACAATTTACCATATATTAATTAGTAACACATGATTTTAAAAAATCATTAAGTTCAGAGTGTAGATAACTGCAACACTCAAAAAAATTCTGTTAAAAGAATTTAAAAATAACAAACACTCCTTAGGACTATTTGCTGTTTTTTAATATTTTTTCAGTGACAGACTAACACGGTTACCCCCTTTGAAACTGTTAAAAGAATCTTTTCTTTCTTATCTTAAGCCTTTAACACCTATATGCAAACTTTGTTTTACATGTAATCATGCAAATGTCCTCCTAGCGCACACGCACATGCACACCCCAGGCTTTCCTTATCCCTCCCTCCTAACCAGTCTAACAGAAAGGACTGCTGTGAGTCAGACACCCCAAACAAACTGAGCCTTGCCTCCACCTCACTGCACAGATGCCAGCACTCAGTCACTCCCTCTTTTCCCCCACCTACCCCATGCAGCCAGCCCCTTTACCTTCCCAGCCCAGGAGGATTGAAGAGATTGCTGGATTTCTGCCTCTCTCCCCCTCCTCTGGCAGATGGGACTTTCCCCAAGCCAATTAATTACTCCTCTCTCCTCCCAGCCACTCATTCCCTGCTTATCTTGGCTGATTGCCTTCCATTTCAAGCATGCGGCAGGCAGCGTTTAGCTGCTGTTATGGAGGCCCTGTTCCCGCCGATCAGTTGATCTCCCTGCCTGCGTGGGGAGCTTTGAACTCTGTGTAGGGCTTAGAACATAGCTGCGCGGACACTCAGCTGGTAAACAGGATATTGGCCACAGTTGGCAAACACAATACTGGTCTAGATGGATCGTAAGTCTCACCCGGGATAGCCATTCTTAAGTTCTTTCCCTTCCTTTGGAAGCACTCTAATAGTACTTCCCCACAGAGAAAAGGAAACTACTAGTATCTCTCCAAGACACCTTTTTTTCCTCTTTTGGACTGGGATGAGGATAACACTGTATTAGTAAGGAATTGTATTACACTGAGGAGTGAGCCCACTAACCCATCCTCTTCAGGATCAAACATCCAAGGGGATGAAGACATCGGAGTTTTTGAAAAAACAGAGCATATCTTTTTAAAAAGCTCTTCTAAGGGGCAATCTATTTCTACCCTGTAAATCTAAGGAATAATCTAGAGGGCTCTGCTGAGGAGGAAACCCAACAAAAGAGGAACTGGAGAGGAGCGGTGGAGAAGAGCTAACGAAGACTCTGGAGGCATGTGTAATTATCCACAGAAACTGTCTGAGAGGATTTGGGTCTCCATCTGGCTCCTCTGAGACATCCTTCCTTTGCATTCATTTCTGAGAAGGGTAGGAAGAAAATAGCTCTGCGGTCATCAATGGAATGACAGTGAGAGCAGACCCAACCAGCCTAGAGCTGAAGACATTTCCTGTAAAGGACCTGTTAGAAGGAAAATCTCCTCCATCCTGTACTCTGAGGTGTGCACAGAGGAATCAGATTCATAACCGGATCTTCTTTCTAGGCTTATTCACTATGCTGCACTGTGAGTGGATAAGCAGAGGTACCAAACACAGATTTATCTGCCCTGTTGTGCTCCATAAAGATGAGCAGAGATACAAAATGCTGCTGTTCTGCCATACAGCACTCTGTGAGGGTGATCAGGGCTACAAAACAGTGAACTACTTTGCCAATCTGATGTTTCCCAAGGCCTTTTGTAATCAGAGGGGAAGAGCAGAGGATATTCCCACACATACTAGCTGCCTCCAAAAGTCCTATTCCCTGTCTTCCTCTGTCTTTGACTCCATGAAGGTGAACCAGGGCTGAAGCCCCCAGAGTTTTAGGCAAATAGAAAAGAGTTTCTCATATGACAGAGGGCAACACACTGTCAGCAGAGTACTAATGCTCACCAGTTAATTGGACAAGGAAGGGTGACAGCCCTCTACTCACTGTGGATCAGCTGGTAGGACCACAGCCAGTCAGCTGGAGCAGCTCCCCTGCCCAGCGAGGACCAGGTTGGAGGAGCCTCCCACCCAGTGGGCTGACCAGACCCCAGTTGCTTAACCAATTGCAATTAAACCATTTAACCAGTTAACTTTTTCTCTGCATATTTACATAGAAGGGACCATTGTGAACACCTCGTCTGACCTTCTGTACAGCAATAGAATCCCCCCAATCCCAAAAAATATTATTCCTTTTGAATTTGAGCATATCTTTTAAAAAAACATCCAAACTTGTTTTTAAAATTTCCATTGGAAGAGAATCCACCACAACCCTCAGTAAATTATTCAAATGGGTAATCACTGGATGATTAAGTGTCCTGTTCATTCCCTCTGAAGCATGTTGCATTGGTCACTGTCAGAAGACAGAATACCTGGCTAGATGGACCTTTGGTCTGACCCAGTATGGACATTCTTCTGTTCTAATTACCCTCTCTGTAAAAAATATTGCACCTTATTTCCAGTGTGAATTTGTCTGACTTCAGCTTCTAGCCACTGGATCATCCTTTGCCCTCCTATGCTAGATAGAAGATACTATTATCAAATATCTGTTCCCTACATAAGAGAATGGTATCTAGCTGCAGAGGCAAAACTGTAATTTTTGAGTGATATTACATTTTTAGTTCTTTCAAACTGACACTGAATATGAAAACAAACTTAATGATCACTTTCTAATTTTATTTTAGTGACAACAAAATGAACTTTTGGTGCACATCAGGCTAATATGGGCATTTTGCAATGGCGTTTAGGATTAGGTATTCACCTTAATCCCTGGTGGAAAATACAATAACATCAATTGGAATAATTTGCACAAGGGTCATAGGCAGCATACAACAGTCATGATTCAAATATGTCAAGGTTTGCCTACATAAATAGTGATACTGTAGTATTTGACATCTTTCTTAATACTATTAAATGCAGTGCTTTTAAAGATTTTAATAATGATCACTGTATGGTACACTTCCTCGCAGAAATTTTTGCTGCAACATCCTTTTGTAAAATTATTTCACACATATCACCAAATATATTTAAATACAGTGTCACAAACTGTTACTTTTGTAGGCACAAGATGTCAGTAAAAGAAAAGTGTGAGTAAAAATGGTAGAGAGTAGTTCACATTCACTAGTACTGGATTTAGGTTAGTAAAGGTTATTCCACATATTCACTACACACAGATCTCTTACATAAGTATCTCTTGCACTATAATACTCAGTGTTAGGCACTGGGACTTTAACCACATGCATTGTCCAGTAGGGCTATAACCCTTTTCAATAAACTGTTACTGTAAGCGTTGAACTACTTAAGACTCCAAGTTGTATTTGCCTCTATGGAAAATGCATTTTTTAGGTCCACGGTACAATGTGAAATTCTGAGAGCACAGGACCTCATCCTATTGTTTTTTTCTAGGGCTCTCAATTGACATGCTGCCCCAGCACTTCAAAAGGGCAGCACTGCATGGATCCCGGGGTCAGCGGAGGATTCCAGCTCCTCCCTGGGCTCCATGCAGCACTGCCCCGTTGAAACACCACGGTGGCGTTTCAAAGGGGAGGCACACGCGATTAATCGCACGATTAATCATGATTAAATTTTTTAAGCGCTTGACAGTCCTAGTTTTTTCACATTTAGGGAATGGAAAAAATTGTTTACATTAATAAGCCTCCAAACTTCACTCTGGTCCCTGTCCGGCACTATTCTGCATAACGTTGCTTGGTGACAATCCTGCAGTACCTCCAGCATTAAATACTGCTGTCATCAGAAGTAAAGTAGAGTGGCTTCTGTATAGATGTTCTGGTTAAATAACATGTAGAGAGTGATGGCCTTGAATCTTTACACATCCAATGTCCTTCTTGAAATCCCCTTTTTCGTGAATGCTAAGACCTGTGCTACCCAATATAGTTTGTGAAATAGCTATTGCTGCACCAGTGAGAGGCCTCTTGCTTGCTGAAAGTTCTGCACAACTGACCCAACTCCTTGTGATATGAAAGGTGCACAGAATCAGGCCTATAGAAATTAATCACACTGTTAGAGAAAAACTGAAATTTAGCAAGTCTAAAGCAACAAATATGATAATGGAAAGATTTAAACATGTTTATGGCAGAGCATTGTAATAGCATACTATGAATAACCAACTTCTTTCTACCTCTCATAAAATATGTGCCTGCACAGTACCAAAAGTTCCAATTAAGACTGAAAGCATTCACCTCTAAACTTCTGTCATTCTTACTGAAAGGTTTTCCATGACACTAGTTAAATGTTAATATCACTGGAAACAAATTACCGTAGGATCTGAAGAAAGAGTTTCCAATAGCATTAGCAATGAAAAAATATAAATTACTGCGCACAGCAATTAAATATGCTGCATATATGCTATCCTCAATAGTATGCTAAAAAAAATCTGAAACAAATTCTATCAATGTTAGAGGAAAATCAAAACCTGTTATATAACTTCAATAAAGAGAAATATATTACATTCTTCCCATGAAACCAATGCTTATTATGTGACACTAATAGAACAATAATGTTCATAACAATTGAAATAAGCAACTTAAGATATATTACATTGAATAATTGTAATAAAGCTTGGCAGAAGTCAAATTATGTTTTTGATAATATAGATGGATAACATCAATTTTATTTTTATTGATCAAACATTTTATAATTGAACAAAATTATGGGTTTTAAACTTTTTTCTATTTTTAGCTATTTAAATTTTCAGTGTGGTAGAAAATTATTCCAGGATCAAACAATAATTATTTAATTATAGCAGTCACTTAAATTCAAAAAATTAAAGATTTATAACTGTTAACACACAAATTATCTCATATGTAAAAATACAAAGTAAATTTCCTTAAATGATGCTCTAATATTTTCTCAAGCAGACATTTTCTTACCTTGCTAATCTGTAAATTTCTATTATCAAGGGAAATATTTTTCTGACAGTTTGTGTGTAAATGTCAAAATCAACATTTATTGACATTTACTGATAAAAATCTAATCCTTTCAAGATTAATTATTCTATCAACTGGAATATCAACCTTACAATTTTGAGACTATTTTCCCAATATTTGCCTGTAATTAATATACACTCAAGACACTTTTCTTGCAATCATGTTTGCTATCTACTCCAACTACACCAACTGCAAATGATAGCTGTTATTAACAACTATGCCTATCAAAGTATTTGTAAGAGTTTGGAATGAAGCCATCACTTGCAACCCCCAACAAATCTGGCCAGACTACTATCCATTGCCTTGTGCCAAGAATTATATCTCCACAGTCACAGTTTCCAGAGTCATGAAGCTGTTGCACAAACTGACATGAACAGCTGATGTCAAATCTACATCTAATATTAGACTTAAATAAATCATTAAGCATTTATAGTTACTGAACTGGTATATAGCAAATAAAACTACTGCTCAAAGATAAGTTCAGTACACCCATTTAACCATCACCTTTCCAAAATGTCTGTGTATGCATCTTCAAATTCTTCTGAGAATTCTTCAAATTCTTCACTACAGAGTAGGGCTAGTAAATAGGCAGACCATGGGCCAAATTTGGACCACCTTTGAACTGACGCCAAAATCTTTTTATTTACTTATTATCAATATAGTTTTTATTATTATTTGCTCTGAAGTCTGGACCTTGACTGTACCTTCAGTAAGAAATTTGGACCCTGATAAAAAAATAACTGATTACCCCTGCTACGTAGTGCCATATCTGTATCACTGGCTTATGAAGTTATCACAGATTTTAAAAAATGAACAGAATGTTCAATAAATCAATGTACCCCATGAATAAAAAACGATATAATTTACCTCTATAAGCAACAAAAATGGAGGATGATCAGATGACTCAACAGTAAGTCAGACTACTACTGTGGTCCACCAAGTGAATGAACAATGGAGAAATCTTTGGATCAGTCCTGACTTCACATTTTTCTACTATTGAAAATGTTAATTCTTCTTTATATTCTTCTCTTACAAATTATTTTTCATCCACTCTATAGCCACAACTTTTATTACTGTAGTGGTTTTCCAATCACTAAATTAATTCATCAAACTGGCAACACAATAATTGAGGGGGATTTAGAAAGTGAAAAACCACAACAAATATTGCTGTCTTGCCAATGAATCCTCTAGATAAAATGTAAACACAATTTTTTCTATAAATTAAGTTCTTTTGAGCAAATTAAAGTGTTTCCTTTATCTCCTTGTAGATAACTTATTTAATATGCCACAAAACAGGAACAGAATTAGAATATAAAAATTAAACATTAAAGGAGAGTAAACAGTTTGGAAAATCAATAAAAATCAGAAAAGTGGTAATGCATTTGCAAAATATTAACAGAAGAATCTATAATATAGTTATTAAATGTCATACCTCAATTCTTACTAGAAATGGATTATTGAATCTAATAATGAAAGATTATAATTCTTGCTATATTCAAAAGGAAACTCTGCTGACTATAAGTAATGAAAGTCAAATCATGTTACATTTGCTTACCCATATTAATAGACATCTACAGTACTTTCATCAGAAGCACTAGTAATGTTTGATAGTTAGTCACAAATGCAGGTACCATTAGGCAATGGACAAAGGCAACCGACAAAGCAAGAGGACAACTCCAATTTAACTGCCCTGTAAGATACATACTAATTAGCTGAAAAGCTACGAAATCCTAGCTAGCATGTTAAGTCTGCTACATGACAGTATAATTTGACTTCTTAAAGGATTATGCAAATTACAACTCATCATTCCATTACACGACTGAAAAAAGTGACAGCTAATTTATACATAACACACCTTTCAAATCCCTAAGATGTGAAACACCTGTGCAATATACTTTGCCTAGATTTTCGACTGTATACGTGCTTGTTTACTGCAATATACAGAAGAGATTTAATTAAGTCACAGGATTTTTAATCTGCTTTTTAACTTTTAGAGCACAATTCCAAAGATTTAAACAACAATGTTCTATCCCTGTTTTAGTGGTTTTTCATTTAAATAGAAGTATAAGATTTCAATACATGTTTAATTTCTGATAGCGGGAGAGCACGAGCACTAATGCACGAGCCAGAGGTAAGACTCACACAGATTTCAACATACTTCTGGTAGGTAGATTCACAGTAGATTCCGTCATATCTGTAGATTTTCCTACATTCTGATTGGTTGGGCAGAGGATGCTGGACAGTTATTCTGTAGAGGTATCAAAAACAGATATACATGACTAGAGATTCTCTACAGTCAACTGTAATGCAGGACAATAAGTATGTTGAATTTTAACATCTGCATTGTGCACACACATCCAGCGGTTTCCCCCTTTTTTTTTTTTTTTTTTAAATTTGCAAGGAGAGTAAACAAAACCTCAGTTCTCCACAAGAACAATGTTTCTCTTCTCAAAGCCATGAATGTGGAAGAGGCAAAGAATTTCATATATATAAAACTCTTTACATATGCATTCTTTACATATGTGGGTTAAATAAAATACTACTTAGCTAATTGCCATGCTTTGCTGGCTACTGCAATCTGTAGTCATGCAG